>CM026264.1:48491434-48966168 GCA_014851425.1 Senna tora
CGCCTCAAACGGGATCAATTTACCTTTAAAAGAGATACCCTCACCGATAAGTCGGACGGGCATCTCTTCGGGGGGCACAGGGGTAAACGGAATTTTTCCGCGGTTGAAACGAGTCAAGCTGGTCTCACCCACCTGATTCGGAGTCATGGCACCTTTTCCCGAAGTGTCTCCGCCCGCCTCTGTACCCTTGTCCGCAGGCGAAACGACAGCAGTCACCAACACTACAAGAAAACACGCTATTTGTGACGGAATTTTTGTGACGGCCATTTTCCTGTCACAAGACCGTTGCAAGAGGACAAAAGAAAATGCGGGGATCGACATATGTATTTGTGACGGGCTTTTGTGACAGTGAACGTGTTCGTCACAAGAATTCTGTCACAGTCTTGAGACGGACGTGTCATTCGTCTCAAATTCGTCACAGAATTACCACAGAGTTTATTCCAACACTAATCCGTCCCAAATTTGAGATGGATTAGCATTCGTCGCATACAAGTACGTCACCGATTTGTGACAAGACGATAACCCATTGTAAATCCATCACATTTTTTTGACGGATCTTTTTTACCCAAATCCGTCACAAATCGGAGATGGATAATCATGCATCCCAAACATGTCGGTCACCGATTGCTAACCCGTCGTAAATCCGTCACTTTTTTTGACTAATTTCTTCTTGACACTAATCCGTACAAAATAAACGTATCCATCACCAATTTTAGACAGGATGCTAACTCGTCATGAATCCGTCACAAAGATGTGACAAATCTTTATTGTGTCACAAATGCGTCACAAAATTTATATAGGTGTGTTTCTATCAATGTTTTAAAAATTAGACCGGTAATTAAATCGAAAAAACTTTCAGCGTTACAAGCTTACTAGTTCACTCGGTTGAATCAATAGTCGAACCGGATAATGTCATAAACAATATACAAATATTGTTAATTAAAATATTTTAATATTAATAATATATTTTGTATTAAAAAATATTATGAAATTGCATAAGTTTTTATTGTTAATGTCATACTCCTAAATGGCGACCATAGAATACTAATAATTATAAAATATTTAAAGACAAAATATGTCAACTATAGAAAAATATAAAAATTATAATTTGTATTAAATGAGCTGTTTTATTTTTCTTAAAGACATAAGTGTCCTTAATCTATTTTTTAATAAACGTTTGTAATTACTTCTCAATTTATTTTTTTTCCAGTTTATTATAATACTTATTATTTATTTATTTATTTTATTCATATTTATTTATCTATTTTATTGTTTATTTAATGCTTTTATTTTCAATTTACTATTACCATGAGACGCTAAAATTTACTATTACCTGTCACAATTTTAGTACAAGAAAATGTTGATTTAGCTACGGAAATTACCTAGAAAAAATTTTCCTAGCTAATTTGGTAAAAAAGATTGGCCGCGAAAAGACAGAAAAATTTTGCTATAAAATAGCTACGGATTTTGTGACGGAATGCTATAAAAAAGATGGGCAAATCCTATTTTTTCTTGTAGCGTTTTTGTGACGGAATGCTAGCTGTCACTAAACATGCTCGCGCATGAATGTGACAGAATTCATAGACCGTCAAAACTTTGTGACAGCCAATTGTCACAAATTGGTGATGCCGGATAAATGATCATTGAAGTTTGTCACCAATGTGTGACAGACATACCGTCACGTACTTGTGATGAAAAAATTTCATCACAAACCCGCCATAAGTTTGTGACGATTTTTTGTCACAAATTTGTGATGCTTGCAAGCGTCACAAACGTCTGACATAATGTGTGACAACCATGCCGTCACAAACTTTTGACAAAATAAACCCATCACAAATTCGTCACAGTTTGGTGACAGTAATACACCGTCACAAAATTTGTGACAGAGTTTCACAGTCACCAATCCGACGTTGATGTGTGACGGGACAAAAAATCAGTCACAGAATCTTTTGCGACAAACAAAATGGTGACAGTCCTTTGATTGTCACAAATCCGCTACAAAAAATAAATTTGTGATGGGAATGCCTCAATATGTGACGGATTTGCCCATCACAAACACCGGTTTTTTTGGTAGTGCAACTCCGACCGTTCACGGTTCCGGCTCCGAGAATTCGGTAGAAGATTCAGCCTCCCTTGAACACCGCATAGAGTCAACCCTGCGGAAAGAAGACATTCAAAACTTTGTGGATGGATAAGAGAGAAGGACGCAAAATTCACACAGACTTACCCAAGGCTTCGCCCGACACTGCAGCCCCATTCAGAAATCCTAAGGTCGTCTCCTTGTATTCCTCTCGGTCGTACCGAATCCAGAGAACAGGATTAGACCATTTCAGCGGAAAGGGCAGGCACCAGTCGGACGAACGAATCCACGGAGGACAAAAGCCTTTCTTGGGGACCACTTTAAAGAAATATGACCTCTAAGCATGGTTGTTCCCCGGTAGGTCGGTAATAGTGAAGCCCTTGGCGCGAGATTGAAAACACACCTAGCCGTTCGCCTCGCGAACTTGGTAGAGAGACAGAAACACACTGGGGAGCACCTCCAGTTTGTGTGACTGACAGAAGCTGTCGAAAACACTAAGAATTGACCAAGCATTCTAGGTCAATTGAGCGGGGCAAACTATCAACAAATTAAGCATGACCTTCACAAAGCCGGAGAACGGAGGAGTAAATTCTACATTGTAGGGAACGCAAAGAGGGAGAACGAAGCCAACATCGTCGCTCCAGAGAATCGTTTCCCCCTCACCCATTGGCCTTATCTCGTAGTCCTCTGGGAAAGGAGCGAAACGTTCTTCCCACACCTTTTGGATGCCGGCCCTCGGCTGCACTCGTGACAATTCACCAGCATCCGTCGCCGACACCCTCGCCGTCGAACCCCGTTCCGGCTCGGCAGAATACCAACCCGCGGAGGCAAAGGGAGGAGGAGTTGCCAGTTCTCCATCCTCCCCCAAGGGAATCTCCCGAAGATCCGCAAAATCCCGTGACATAATGAGAGCATCTACTCTCTCCCTAACTCCATCCACGGCCACCAACAAGAGGGACTGCTCAAAGTCCGGATCTCGGGAGGAACACACGGAAGCAGTGGCAGCAGAAGCCATTTTTCAAGGCGGCGGAGAGTCGAAGATCACGGGGTCTAAGGATTTGGAAGAAGACTTGCAAAATAATGGGAAATCTCCTGCTCTCAGCATATAAAGGAGGCCCAGCAGACGCTTCGCGGTCTGAGAGGCGCGGAAATGAAGCGACTCCGAAACCAAGGGAATGACAAAGCAGCCCCTGACCTTTGCACTCCCTTTACTAGCCCTAAAAGGGTATTTTGGGAAAGGCCCCTCTGAGCAATGATGACTCCACCTCGGAAAGTCGCGTACTCCCTGCAGAAACGGCTCAGAAACTTGTTGAGGAAGACAAGCGGCCAGCCACCCAAAACGCGACGTGTGTCCCCTCCAAGACACCTCCTTTCCTACGGAGCAATACGTGAAGGCCAACTTCACAAGTCGGACGGCCAGCTCCCCAAAACTCCTTGCGGTCGAGCTATCCCACGAGTAGAGGCAGCGAAAAATTCTCAAGTATCTTACAGGCAAAAGAACTTAAATCCACGGTTGCCGGACACCCGTAGACTTGGGGGACTTATGTAACTTCGGAATATTCTGTCTTGGGACACGTGGCACTGACTTTCTAGAAGCACGGCCCCAGCACCCGCTGGAGACACGTGACACCACTCATCTACCAGTTACGTGGCCTTTACCCACGTCACCACACGGAGCTTCCCCTCAACCGAGACGTGGGATCTCCGCAAAGCCTCGTGGGATGACCCACGTCCCACGAGATTGTGGGTCGAGCACGATCTCCCCACACAAGTATAAATAGGCCCTCACTCGGGGGACTTAAGGACAGGATTCAACCCTGGACAGTCATTCAACCCTGGGTATACATTCAACCCTGCACATACAGTCAACCCTGAACAGAATTATACACAACCCGAAGGATTATCACACATCACCCTCAGATACACATCACGTATACTTTCATCTCCTCGAGCCCCATCGTTGGCCTTCCGTCAAGGCTAACCTCCGACCGGCTCACCTCCTCCTCTGAGCACACAGCTTACAAGGCTTCCAACAGCCCTCAGAAACCACAACTCTCTCCCACTAAGGCAACCTCCCATAGAGCGGCTCGCCCGCCCGGAGTACCTTAGACACGTCTTAGCCGCACACGGCCCAATACAGGTAACAACCTTGCCTAACGGCTCCGATCACTACAAGAAAAAACAGGATTAGCTAGGGATTAGCTACGGATTTTTCCCTAGCTAATATTTGGACGCTAATTGCTAGGAATTTTTTTCGTAGCTAATCCGTAGCTAATCCTTAGCTAATCCGTAGCTAATCCGTAGCTAAATTCCTTAGCTAATCCGTAGCTAATCCGTAGCTAATCCCTAGCTAATCCGTAGCTAATCCGTAGCTAAATTCCCTAGCTAAGCCGTAGCTAATCCCTAGCTAATCCGTAGCCAATCCCTAGCTAACTCACCCCTTCCAAAAATTGTCGCCGGCGACCTCCTCCACCGGCCTCCGGTGGCCCCTCCGACGACGGCCGCCGGCGACCGCCTCCGGCGACCTCCTCCACCGCCGGCCGGTGACCACCTCCGGCAATCACTTTATATTTTTGAAAAATGGTCCTAGGTGGCCTCGAAGACGGAACATCGTGGATGGTAACATTTAGACCAACCACTAGGCCATTTATCACTTTTTAATTTATTAATGTAAAACATTTTATATATATACATATAATAAATTAGCTAGGAATTTTTTCCCTAGCTAATCCGTAGCTAGGGATTAGCTTGGAATTTTTTCCCTAGCTAATTAGCTAGGGATTAGCTTGGAAAAATCCGTAGCTAATCCCTAGCTAATTTCCTTAGCTAATTAACTAGGGATTTTTTCCCTAGCTAATTAGCTAGGGATTAGCTAGGGAAATTCGTAGCAAATCCCTAGCTAATTAGCTAGGAAAAATTCAAGGGGTCTATGTGCAACGTTTTAAAACTCAATGGGTGTATATGCCCCTGACTCAAAACTCAGGAAATTTATGTGCATTTTAGCCAAAATTATTTGTTTATGTGCTTAGAACAACTAAAAAAGCATAACTAGGAGCTTGCAAGTTTGGTAGATCTAAAGACATGAAAAGGGAAAGGAAAAGACATCCAGCCTTCCCTTTGCACAAGGAAGAAAGTTTCTCACGTAAGTAAGAGAGAAGCTTAGTTGAACAGAGGAAAGTGGTTGATGCCCTTCTTTGCGCTTCCTCATAAGCAACATTATCATTTTACAATTTTAACTTCCACTTGTATATATTCTTTTTATCATACCCAACAATTTTAATTTTTATTTTCACTTTCATTTCTCTGCATACCAAACACACATAAAATCACTCACTTTCTTTATCACTTCCAACACTCACCGAATACTGAACACCACCTTAACGTTTAAAGCAAATTGGCCATCGAAAAAATTAATGGGGCTCCAAAGAATTTCAGAAGTTAATGACAGACATATATAATCTCCAAGAGTCTTTCAACGGCATACATTTATTTAATTAAAAAACCTAGCTTCATAAAACAACGTCCAAATATATATATATATATATATATATATATATATATATATAATCTTCCTCAAAACAAGAATTATTCATATCAAGGTTTGTCTTGATTCTAGAAGGTTCAGAATTACATTAAAAAAGAAAACAAACATAAATAAATAGCGAGACATAACTCACAACACCATCTTCGATCCTAAATCAACCTTCATACTTCGATATTTTTATTTTGAGGGTAACAACACCATCTGAATTAAAGAAGAAAGAAGGAAAGGGATTGTACATCACATCAACATCCTCAAAATTTTCAGCAAGTGTATTTCGTTGCTTGATCTCCACAAGGCTATCATTGAAACTAAAGTTGACCTTCTTCCTAGGATTTTTAACCAAATCCAAGTTCATTGAGATCTTGAACCTCTCTTTCATTGAATTTGAGCCCAGACACACAACATACACAACATCACAACCTCTATCATCCACAATATGGTTCAAAACAAAAACAACTCCACCACGTCCACTTTGTAGCATAAAAGCTTCATTTTTTTCCACAGTCAAAGTCACTCTGAATTGCTTATTGTAACAAAACCGAAAGATAAGATCTTTATGTTGATCACTGAAATGAAGATACAAATCCTTGTACCAGCCAACGAAGTTGTCACAACATGGACAAGTACATTCTGCATGCATGCACGTAGTCTGTGCGTGCACATTTCTGTCGTTATAACTTGGTTTAACCTTGCAACCATATTTTTTGTTGGGGCAGCAACATCTCTGAGATTCCAGAATGTTCTCGAGGACTCGGCTTCTTATATTACCAATGGGATTGGAACACGTGGGGCATATTTTTTTTCTTGAGCTTGGTAAGGCAAGAAGAGCATGCTATGTGACCGTTTAAACACTTAAAGATTGGAGCTTTTAAGGGTTCAAAGCAAATAGGACAATCAAGAAGATTAGGTTTTGGGTCGGAATCGGAACAAATGAGGCAAAGGCAATCATTAGTATCTGAATCTTCTTCATTATCAGTATCTGAATCTTCTTCAGTAATTTTCCGTTTCCTTAAAAGTTCTGCTAATTTGGACATCGTTGCGTTGCACTACTCAATACAGTTTCGTGAATTTTGAATCTTCGATGCCAATCTCACCATGAAATTCCTATTTATACCACATTTTTGAACTCTTAATAATTAATAGATATATGGGAAAATTAAACTATGGAGGACTGTAATCGTTGCTAGAATTAATGATGATGATGATGATGATGATGATGGGAATTGGGAAATGGTAATTTACAGACTGTAATTAAATTAATTAAAATGATCATGCATGGGAAACGCTAATTTACAGATCTGTAATTAAATTAATTAAAATGATAGTGGGAATTGAATGAAACGGTAATGTAAGGACCGTAATTAAATTAGGGTAAAAGTATCTTTTTGTCCCATAATTATAATGTTTTTGTCAATTTATTTATAAACTTTATTTTTTATCATTTATATTTTTTAAATTTTCAGTTGGTATAAATCTATACTTGCAAGGATCTAGTGGCAGGTAAGGATTTTGTAGTGGCAGTTGTAAAACTGCTGATATAAGTTTTAGTAACAATTTTTGTTACTTTTAGCAACAATTTTAGCTGCTGCTATAGCCCTGTTTTCTAGTAGTGTGTATTAATTATAAATTTAATAATGATACCACAATTTATTTTGTATAGTCGCATTATTAATCATTGTGACAAAACTGACTAAGAAATTTATATATATATATATATATATGAATTTACATCACAATAATTGTCTTAGACCAAGAACACATGGAGCTAGATCAAACAATATAAGGAGCAATCCTAATTTTATTATTATATTAAAATTTAGAATATTGTATACGTTGCCATAATTAAATGTATCGTTTGAATCAGTAAAAAAATATCGTTTGAAGAAAACGAAGAGTTTTCAATAATACAACTACACTTGTTTACAAACTAATTAATTAATGTTTTGTACACAGCCATTTCTGCTTTGGGGGTTGAGATTTTGAGATTCAAGATCACTTCTCATCCTTAATCAAGTGTAAGGGGTTCGATCCCTGTTTTGGGTATGGAGCAGCTTTAAATTCTTGGGCCAGCTGTCCCACCCTTCGAGGTGCCTACAATTCAGCGAGGGGATTAGTCACTGTGCTCGACGGTGAATACCCTGGTCTAGACCAAAAAAAGATCACTTCTCTTCCCAATGTGATTTGACGAAGAGAGAACACATACACATATATATATATATATATAATGTAGCTTAATTAATCAATAATATATGATAATTATAATTATAGTAATAAAAACACTTTTTTTCTTGTGCAGATATTAATTCTTTGGATATATTGAAACAACCATTTGGTGATTGTAAATACGGAGAGACAAGATAAGTTATGTTATATAAATTATAATTGACTTTATCTATAATTTGGTCTAGAATTATGGTTATCCAATTTATTCTTTTAAAAAAAATTTATTATACATGTTAGTCCATCTGTCACATGTCACATGCTATTAGAAGTCATTAACAGAAGTGATAATGTGGACCCTTAACTGTCTAGTGTGGCACCGCTAACTTCATAAATGACACCGTTGATTTTTTTAATATACATATTAGTCCCTAAAAAATTATATTTTTATACAGATTAGTCCTAAAAAATTAAGGCTAAAATGTACATACACCCCCTGAATTTTGGGTCAGGGGCACATAGACCCTCTGAGTTTTAAAACGTTGCACATAGACCCCATGAGTTTTCACTTTGGGACAGAGACACCCCTTCCGTTAGGGTTCTGTTAATTTTATACGTTAATTGTTAAGTGCCACATCAGCATGGCAATTTAATAATTCCATACATAAACTTAATTACTCACCCATTTTTTGACCCACCGGTTTTTCTCTCTAATTTTTACCCACTCATTTTCTCTCCAATAACCCACCCATTTTTGTCTCCAATAACCTATCCCCAACTAAACATCAAAATCCCTAAATCTGAAAAGAAAAAAAAATTGCTCCATCATCATGCAAGGCAACACCATCATCACCACGCACCGTCGACCACCTTTGTCCATAGCCATCGTCGACAGCCACCGTCGAGCCGTCGGCCACCTTCAAAAGCCACCGCCAACCACCGTAACAAAAGAGTTAATGTTGGATAACAAAAGAGTTAAACTAATAAATATCAATTTAAAGCTTCACTTGAAAAGAATAAACTCTTACCGCATGGTCTGAGAATCCTACCCAGCTAAATTAGCAGCCTCGTAAAGAGCATTGCTCCACTTGTAGATCTTGGCATAATTGTGAATAAAGTCTTACGTATGTTTAGCAAATGCCTCCTCCTAAGTCCAATTCTAATTTCGAACATATGATGGGTTAACTTTATAGAAGAATGGTATAACAAAATGTTCTTCATCCTCTTTGCAATTTCGATGCTGGAGCTTCGATAGTGCTCGGTGGACGGTTCTCGGCTGGATTCACGGCTTGCTCATTGGTTCTCGTCTTCGAAGATTCGTCTGGATTCACCGCTTGCGACAGTGCGACGACGTCTCTTTCAATGTGTTTGCTCGAGTTTTGCTTTGAGTGATTTGATTTTCCCTTTCCACTTTCCATAATGTTTGCTCGATGGGTTAGGGATTCAAATTAAACGGGTGGATCATGTCATATGGGTAAAAGGTTTGTGGGTCAATTAAAATGGGTGGGCTTTTATGAAATTACTTAATCACCCTTAATAATTTGACCAAGAAAGTCTGAAAACGTTGACTATTAATGGAACCCTAACGGAAGGGGTGTCTCTACCCCAAAATGAAAATTCAGGGGGTCTATGTGCAACATTTTAAAACTCAGAGGTCTATGTGCCCCTAACCCAAAACTCAGGGGTCTCAGTGCATTTTAGCCAAAAATTAATTATATTATCATACAAATTAGTCATTAAAGATCTTCACAACATTACAATTAAATCCTTAAAATAATAATATGTGCAAGATAATTAGAAGATTTTTTCATTCAATAATAATCTACCTTATACTTCTATGATATTAGTTTGGTGGGAGGATTTATCCTAACGATTACCTTTACAAGTGTTGAACCAATGAACCTGATGACATATGACCTTAATTAAGAAATGAGCAAATACTAGGCTTACTCATGTTGGAATTAGCATACTTCTGAGTACACAATAATATCTATCTGATTTTGCAATTAAACAAGTACTATTGCACCTCACTACCTTATTATTCAGCACTGCTAAAATCAACAAGCAATAGACATTTAGATCAATCTCATTGGACACCACCCCACCCCACAAACCATATTGCCACTTACCAGCTTGAAGGACACACTGGCAAATACCTTCTACTAACCTTACACAAATTATTATTTTAAGGTCTTAGTTATAACGTAATAGAGATTTTTAAAGGATTAATTTGTATGGCAGTATAATTATTTAGGGACTAATTTATATGACAATATAATTTTTAAGGATTAATATGTGTTAGATTCAGTTGTGGTTGGGTGGAACCTACAGTTGATATATATTAAGGGCTTGCAAGGGTTTGAACCTTGGGGGACTTGTCATAGGTGAAGACTCAGGTGCTTACGTACACTGATAATTAAGGGATCATATTTCACATATTTCGATATTAGGACGTCCATATAATGACCGTTAGGCATATGACTTATCTTTGTGCGAGCTTTGTATAGTTAGGACATTGATGTGTGAGCTAGGTCACCGGAGATTGGACCACAGAGGTCCTATGGAAGAACTGTGAAGGAGGGAGCACTCACGTAGGTGAGGGCTATGATATATCCCTAGAAAACTGGTTCACGTTAGAGTTACGTGAATAATGCGATGGTGAGTGGGAGAAAGTGAATGTACATAATGAGTGGTGTAATTGTCGTTTTTGGCTCAGACAATTGCAATTTGCAATTAGGACTGCATGGGGTCTTAACCATGGGGGACTTGTCCTTAGGTGATGCACCCAGGTTCCTACGTACCCTTCGGAAGGGATCAAAGTCCATGTAGTTCGTCATGGTGACGTCTATAGGAGCCGTTAGGCAAGGTAGTTTACCTGTATCGGGCCGTGTGCGGCTAAGACGTGTCTAAGGTACTCCGGGCGGACGAGCCGCTCTTGGGAGGTTGCCTTAGTGGGAGAGAGCTTGAGTCTCTGAGGGCTGCTGGAAGCCCTGTATGGAGTTGTCTCCGGGATGGTGGTGAGCTTGCCGGAGGTTGGCCCTGATGGTACTTACGGCGGAGCTTAAGAGGATTCGTGTGAGGGGTCTGACAGTGTTTATGTTATCGAGAGTATGTGAGGGATATGAGATAAGGCGTTGTAATCCTTTGTGTTGCGTATCGCGTTGTCCCCCCAGGTGAGGGTCTATTTATACGGAGTGTGGGGAGGTCGTGCTCGACCCACGATCTCGTGGGACGTGGGTCATGCCACGAGGCTTGAGGAGTTCCCACGTCTGATTGATGGGATGATCCATGAAGTGACGTGGGAAAGGGCGTCATGTAACTAGCAGATGAGTGGTACCACGTGTCTCTAGCGGGTGCTGAGGCTGGGCTTCTAAAAAGTCAGTACCACGTGTCCCAAAGTGGAATATTGCGTAGTTACAAGTGGGAAATATCTTAGTGGAGAGTTATTGAGAGGGACTCAATTCTTGAGTAAGAGAAGAGTGTTATCTAGGGTTCTATGCATGAACCTAAAACAAAAATATTTGGATAAATAATTTTTTAAAATAAGGATATCCAAAAAGATTGTATCTTCAAGATAATGTTAACAAATGTTAGGAGTTAATTTGATAGTATTGCAGAAATGTTAGGGGTTAATTTGACAGTGACACAAACGTGTGAAGTCACGTAAAAAAAATTGTTAAATATTTGATGATGTTAATGAAAATGGTAACACTGGTAGAAAATTAAAACATTAGAGGTACAATTATAATTGACAGCAAAAAACATTGGAGGCGAAATTAACAGGGACGCCAAACATTGGGGGTTAGGAAAGACCCTTTTACCAATTTTTAATAGAATGCTGACATGGACAAATAAATATCATGAGAGTACACATGTTAATATGTACATTTATAGGTGACAAAATAACGTTTTGATTTATCTTTCGTTTTAAATAATAATAATTAATAAATTTGGAGGTATATAGAAGGATGTACACTAAGCATGTAAATGTGTTACCTAAATATATGTATTAGCATGTACACTCAATACTTAATTGTTCATGTCAGCATTTTTTACTATTTTATAAAATGGAGAGACGAAATTAATATTAATTATAAATATGGGAGATCAAACTAAGACTAAGCAAACGTAAAGAACTGTGACAAATGTTAAATGTGAGGATCAAATTAATGAGGTTTTTGTCATTTATCTATAAAAAGAGTAAAATATCAAGTTGGTCCTTTTTAGATGGCAGCTTTTCAATTTGGTCCTTATTAAATGTGGCTTCTCAATTTAATCCTTTTTAGATCATTCCGTTATCAATTTAGTCCTTACCGTCAAAATTACTAACTGTGGGCTAACTTTGCAATTTTTAAACATTAATAGGGTTTTTTAATAAATTTATTTGGACTAGTTTTGTAATTTTAACAAATTAAAATAATAAACACATTGCTCACAAGTCACAACTTTCCAGCGTCTCTTCCCCTTCCTCTTGCTCTGCAAAAACGCACGGAGAATATAGGTTGGAGCGAGTTCAAGTTCCTCTTCAAGGCCATCGTTAGTTCCGGCATTGGCGAGCAAAACTACACCCCACGCCATGCTTTCTCCAGCCGCGAAGCCTCCCCCATTCTCGCCGACGATGTCTCCGAGATGGAATAGTTCTTCCTCGACTCCATCTCCAAGCTCCTCACCAGGTCAGCAATCCACCCCTCCCAAATCGACATCCTTGTCGTCAACATCTCTATGTTTGTCTCTCTCCCCTCTCTATCTTCGCAAATCATTAACATGTACAAACTAAGAGAGGACATTAAGGCGAGACAGGTAAGCCGTCCACGTCGTCTTCAACTTCGTCTTCGAGAAATTGAGTTTGAGTCGAAGTAGTGCAGAATGAAATTTAGAGAGATTGAGAGACTGAGATCGAGAGAGACTTTAAGAGTAGGCCGCATGAGTTTCGGCGGCAACAAATTGGTCCGATTCTTGCATCCCCATTTCAAGAAAGGAAGCGAGAAGTAGTGGAGAGGCTGAGACTTGGCAGGTGCGGTGGCCATTGAAGAACCCAAAACCCCTAAAAATAGGAGTGGATCATTTCTGCTTGCACAAAGAGGGAAGGTAGCCAGTGATAGATGGGATCGGAATGAGCTTGAATCTGAGTTTTGTTAAAATTACAAAACTAGCCCAAATAAGTTTACTAAAAGACCCTATTAAAGTTTAAAAATTACAAAGTTAGCCCACAGTTAGTAATTTTGACGATAAGGACTAAATTGATAATAGAATGATCTAAAAAGGACTAAATTGAGAAGCCACATCTAATAAGGACCAAATTGAAAAAAATGCTATCTAAAAAGGACCAACTTAATATTTTAGGTATGGTTTCTAATTAAAAACACACACACACACACACACACACACACATATATATATATATATATATATATATATATATATATATATATATTACAAATTAGATAATGTTTTAGGATTAAATTTAGGTATGGTTTCTTATATCTTTGCTATAAGATTTTCAATATGAATAAGACACTGACAAGAAGTGTTTGTATGATTAATTACGGTAGAGAAAGGATATAAAAGATTAGGGGTGGTCACCAGATCTGGTCAACCCGCCAACCCGCTGAATCCAATCCAACCCGCCTGTTTGGGTTGGGTTGGTTCGGGTCCAAAAATTCAACTCGCTCATTGATTGGTTCGGTAAGCGGATTTGAAAATTATGAACCCGCCTAACCCGAACCAACCCGCCAACCCCGCTCTAGTATATATTATTATTAGAAAAAGAATTTAACACATTAAAATATTAAATCACTAATACATAAGCAACAAATACAAATTGTTCATATATTGAATATGTCAATTTTAGTTTCTTTCAAGTTCTTGACTTTTTCCTAAATAAAAATAAGTCTTTTTGGTGAAGGTAAATAATTTAAAAGTTCAAAGAAAAATAAAAAAAAAGTCAAAATAATAATAAAAATAAATTTGACGGGTTGAACCTGAACCAACCAACCCAACCCGCCCATTGGCAGGTTGGTTCGGTTCGGGTTCAAGACTCTCTTTTTTTTTCAAACCCAACCCAACTCAGCCCGCCGAACTTTGATCGGATTGGTTCCAATTTTTTCTCAAACCCGAACCAAACCAACTCGCAATCACCCCTATAAAAGATCATCTTTTGCATAACTAATCATAGAAAAGAGAGATTGTGTAAATGAAACTTATAATTGAAAGAATCTTGTAACAAAGATACAAGGAATCTTGCCTATTTTTTTTAGTTACTTCTGGTATTATATTTTATTGGAGGGAAAGGAAGGACTTAGAAAAGTTATGGGTGGCGTTTGGCAGGATGTAATGTAAGGCCATGTTTGATTACTTGAAAAAGAGATGTAATATTTGATGTAATTTAACATTCTTTTTATCAAATATATCTTACTTTTTATATTGAGATGAAATTATATTTTTATCCACTTTTATTCTATTTCCATTTTTAATAGATCATTTTACGCACTTTTATTTCATTCACATCACATCACTTTCACATTACTATTCTCATTCCTTCATCATTCCAAATTTCCATTCCCATTACCATTTTCATTACATCCAATATTCATGTAATCAAACGTCTCCTTAATGTTTTGGTTGAAAAGGGAAGTGGAAGGGGAAGTGGAAGTGAAAGTAGGTGATAAAAAGTGTGTGTGGTATGTAAGGAAATTGAAGTAGAAAAAAGAAAAAAAAAGTTATTTTGTATGATGAGAAGAAGATAGAAAAGTGAAAGATAAAATTATAAAATGATATTTTTACTCTTACTTATTTTTGCCCCCACCATGAAAACTTTTAGAATTAATGGGTGAAATAATAATTCCACAATCAGTTGCCTCTCTCCACCATCAACTTTTCTCTCTCCACGTGGGAAACTTTTTTTTATTTCTCTTTCCAAAATAGCATACCAAACATGATGGGGTTTAGTTCCCTTTCCCTCTCTTTATAACATACAAACATGTTATTTGTGCATAGGGAAGTTTTGTTAATTACTTCTCGTGACAAATTTTCAAGAGTGACATTCTTTAAGTGATGTTTCTAACAATTAAGATAAAAGTGATATTTTCAATTTTTTACTTTCATTTCCCTACATACAAATTTTTTTTTTCAAAATCATATTTTATTTTCCTCTCATTTACTTTCACTCTCATTTCCTCGAGAAATTTTTATACAGCACCAAATCATTTATAGATCAACTAATTACAATAAAACAACTCTTATACTTTTACATATTATATGTTTGGGTTGGTGGTTTTAATGACTTGATAGCTTTTACAATAAAATTAAATAAATCAATTTCTTCATGCATGGCCTCACTCAAAAAAAATTTCATTGGTTTAAAAGTGAGAATAGAATAAAAGTGAATAAAAAAATAAAGACAAAAACATAATTTTATCACATTACAAAAAATAGTATGTTTGATAGGAAGAATGTTGTAATCCAACATTGCATCCTCTATCACACTAACCAAATATTAAAATAGTTAAGAGAATGTATAATTAAATGTTAAGAATACATGTCCTACCAAACAAAAAATGTTAAGAATACATGCTCATGTGTATATTTAGGTGACACATATATGCATGGTGAATGTGTATTTTATCCTCCACCTCCCAATTCATTACTTTTTAAATTTAAAATAAATTAAAAGTGTAGACTACTATATTTTTAAGTTTTAACCGTGAATGTTAGCCATCCTAATATTTTATTGATTATTAGTTGTTAGAGTATTTAATGATTATATATAATAAAGTTCTTATTTTCTAAATATCTAAGTTCTTATTTAATGATTTTTTTAAAGAAAATTATGATAAGGGAATTTTTAAAAAAAATTAAGAAAACTAAATTATTTTAACTTCTAAAAAATTCATTGAATCTGACCTCAGGGTGCTATAACTTTGCTAAATCCGTTGGGCTGACCTTAGACCTCATCAAAGGATAATTATAGCAACGATTCAGTCTGATAGCGTTTCCCATCACAATTTTAATTAATTAATTTAATTTTTGTTTGACAGGAGTTACAAATAGAGCATTTTTCATGTTTGGTTAAATTGTTCATGCATTCCAATAATTTCACTCAATTTTTAATTGGATTTCAATAGTTTAAAAATTTGTAAATAAGTTCTTACAAAAGTTTATATTAGTCATCCTTTGTGCCAAAATTTATTAAAATTCTGTTAATATTTTCAGCATATAGTATCTTATTACTCTAAATAAATATGTATGATTAATATTTAAATTAAAATAAGCAGAAAAAATAAATAATTATGTAAAAGTAATCCAAACATTTGGAATAAAATACCATTATATTCATATTAGATAATATTAGTATATTAACTTGAATTAAATAAACTCATAGGATAGATGGTATATATATAATTAGCATATCATCAAAATTTAATAATTAAAATGTTGAAAAAAAATTAAGCTTAAAGATTAATTTAAAATTTCGTTAAATTATACAAGGATTCAATTACAAATTTTTAAACTACATATGCTCAATTAAAATTGGGCAAAAAAAATATTTAAACCTTTTTTTTATTGAAGGATAGAAAGAGTCATGTCAGGTCACTCATGTCAAGAGTAGTGTTAATTAGTATTGAAGTATACTTTTCAATACTCCTAGAAACTCCTCATCTTCTCATGGACGAGTGTTATATTATATATCACTCATATGATAAATCTATCAATTAATTAATTATGAATAATCCAAAATTATTGTGGTATATATATATAAATAAGTAGCAATGGCATGCAGGGGTAATAACAATTAAGTGATTAACCTGTGTGTTTTTTTCAGAAATGTCTAAGGCACAGAAGATGCAGGATGAAGATGTCCAAGCAATTTCTAATGATGAACAAGATTGCTCTATCATTTGGTTTGACCCAAAAGCAATTGATCTTCTTGATTGTCCAATATGCCTAGAACCCTTAAAACCCCCTATTTCTCACTGTCACAATGGTCACATTCTTTGTTCCTCTTGCTGTACCCACCTCAAGAATATTTGCCCCATATGTACCACTTCAATTGGTTCTACAAGGATCCGAACCCTCGAGAACCTTCTAGAATCCACTAAATGTTTCTGCCCCAACAAGAAGTTTGGGTGCGAAGAAACAATTAGTTACTACGACAGAAATGTGCATGCAAGAACATCGTGCACGTACGTACCGTGTACTTGTCCGTGTTGTGACCACTTCGTCGACTCGTACAAGAAATTGTATGTTCACTTAAGCGACGAACACAAAGGTCGTGCCATTTGTTTTAGTTACAATGAATTCTTGCTTGTGACCTTAAATAATAAGGTTAAAAATGAGATTTTTGTGCTACAAAGGGGACGAGGTGATGTTGTGTTTGTTTTGAATAATGTTGTTGTGGATCAACATGTGGGGAATGGGTGGAATGCTGTTTTTGTTGTTTGTATCGGGTCGAGGTCGTTGAGTGATGAGAGGTTGTTCAAGTATACGATAGCAATCGTTGGAGATGTTGAGGAGAGGTTTATGATATTTCAAGATCGGGTGAAGATCGAACGAAAGAATGTTGATATTAATAATTTTGGGAATATTACTGCCTCAACGGAATATTTCCTCGTTCCTTGTTCTTTCTTTGATTCAAGTGGAAAATTGAATATTAGTGTCAAAATAACGGAAGAACTCGAGGAAGATGGTGTTGTGACTTCCTACTGACAATATTTTTAATGTTTTTTTTTTTTAAAAAAATTTCGTAGCTAATCCATTTAGATACGCCATTACATTATCAACTTTTTTTTTTTTTTCTGTAAATTTAGTTAGGGAATGTTTATCCTTCGCTAATCTATATATCCATAATTAATTTCCTTAACTAAATTATTTTTTGTTGTGCTTTGAGAAACACTTCGGTTCCTCTCATATCATTTCTCTTTCTTGTTTTTTATTTTCTTTGTGGTGAATGAAATTAAGCCATGTATATTCTTTAGTAATATATATATAGATATATAGATTAGTTTGTCCTTTGTAATATATATATTTGTTTTATAGATATTTATAATTTATCTATTAAAAATAATTATGTAGAATAATGTTCTTTAAATTTCTTTAATTTAGGGAAATTAAGAAGGCTATTACTAAATTCTTTATGCTTTTTAAAATTTAAAATAGCAGACTATAGTCTATAGGTAATAATTTGTTGTTTTCATGTTTTAATTTTCTCCTTTAATTTAAAATAATTAAAACTAAAAGATAACGGGACTTCTGAGGGTTAATACAAATTCTTTCTTTTTCTTTCTCTCCAAACTTTCAACTTCAAAATTAAAGGGGAAGAATTATCTTATTCTCCTTATCCTCTCCTTTCCCTATTTCTTATCTACCCAAACACACCCAAGTGAATTAAGTTAATTAACAGATTTATAAAATTCTAATTTATTTCTTTATTTTTTTTATTGACATGTCCCTAATTAAATTCTTCAACGTTAGCTCGTTCATATTATTTACCTACTTAACATTGACATTAATGTACTTCCCATTTTAAAATCATCCTACACAGTCCATAACTTTGCCCTTGATTAAAAATTTATAGTTTATTTAATTATGTTGTATAAATTAATTTTTGTCTCATTTTTTTTTGTGAACAATATTTGTCTCATTTTAAGTTTAGGGGTATATTTAAAACTAAAATAAATATTTAACGGTGTTAATATTTTGACCCAAAAGAAAAGTACTGCTTTGACCTGTTCAGCTGACCCTAGACCTCAGCACACTACAACAAAATTATTAATTCTAGCAATTATTATTATAGTTTTAAGGGTTTATTTGGATTGGATATTATAAAGGAGAAAGAAAGAAAATATAATATTTTTCCCTTATTTAAAAGTTCAGAAATTTAAGGTTGAAATAATGGAGGATTGACTATTAAATTGATATCTAATTAATTTTGTATATATAATTTTTATCTTCAAATCCAATAATTAATATGTTTAATTAGGAAAATAAAAATAAAAAACTTCTTCCTAAAAGTCATTGAATATATACAATATATATGACCAATATATAGTTCTATAATTATTCATGTACTTGTAATTCTTGGATGAGTAGTATAATGCATGTATCTGTCATATGTAGTTATGTACAGACTAGAGACTCTTCGTTTTCTACGATGAGTTATATTTTACATTTATGTTCAGTACTCGTATAGTCATATATCTATTAGAGATTAGAGAGAAGACTCCTAAATTTTTCGAAATTCTTCATTGCCCCATTAAATTTTTCGAAATAGAAACTACTCCTTGGTTTCTTCGAGAAGTAGTATAATGCATGCACATGTCATATATATGTACGTGACTACTATTAATTACCTCTAGAGACTCCTCGTTTTCTAGGATGAGTTATATTATACATTTATGATCACTCATCTAGTCATATATCTATTAGAGAAGACTCCTTAATCTTAGTATAAATTGGAAGACATTCTTAAAAGAAAAAATAATTAACCTTTTGTGTGTGAGAAATGGCCAAGGAAGTGAAGAAGCACGTAGATGTGAAGGAAATGAAGTATAATACCAAAGTACCTATATCTTCTGAAATTCTTCCTTGCCCCATTAATTTTTTCAATTGTCCAATTTGCCTCGAACCCTTGAATGCTCCAATTTTTCAGTGTCGTAATGGTCACATTGCATGCTTTTTCTGTTGTTCTTCTAAATCTAAGCTTCCCGTAAAAATTTGCCCTACGTGTTCCGAAGAAATTGGTTCTATAAGAAATCGATTGGTCGAGAACATTCTAGAAGCTGCGCAATTTCGCTGCGCCTACGAAGAATATGGATGCAAGGAGACACTAAATTACCACATGAAGAAAGTGCATGCAAATTTTTGCAAGTACGTAAGATTTTCTTGCCCATGTTGTGACTATGTTAATCGTGACGAAAACTTGTACAAGCACTTCAGCGACAAACACAATGATTCCGTCGTGCGTTTTAAGTACGAGAACTTATTCTCTGTGACCATAAATAAGGTTCAAAAAGAGGTGTTTTTCCTTCAGAGTGACAAATTTGGTGTTATTTTTGTTCTGAATAATGTTGTGGTTGTTGATGAACGTGTGGGAAATGCTGTTTGTGTTGTTTGCATTGGTCAAGGATCGATAAAAGGAAGTTATAATTACTTTTTAAGTGCTGGAAATTGTTGGGATGGGAGTTTGAAGTTTGAAGATACTGTGAAGGTAAAACAAGTCAAAGTTGTTGCTGAAAATTTTGATGACGTTATTGCTGCCTCATCCAATTACCTTATCATTCCTTCTTCTTTCTTTGGTTTTGGTGGAAAACTAAAGCTTGATATCAAAATTACTCAAGGATGAATGTGTAGACATAAGTTAATCGATTTCCCTTTTCATGACTTTTATTTATTTCTTTATGGCAGAGATTGGATGCTCTATGTACATTGTAAGGTGAAGTGCTCTCTAAAGTAAAGAAAAAAAATTTGAGTCATATATTATAATAATTTCTCTCACAATGTAGATGATCCATTTTCAAGAAACATATATCACTCACTTAAGTTTCATTTTTAATATAATTCTTGAATTATATGATATATACGCAAATTTTTTTTTAACTTTTATCCTCTAGGTCTTTGTACTTGGGTGTGTTTTGTTAGTAGGGTGGAAGATGTAATGAGAATGGGAATGGAGGATGTAATGCGATTGCAGAAGGGAACGAAAAAATTAATATTAAAGTGATGTGATTTGATCTGAATAGAATAAAAGTGTGTAAAATAACAATTTTACCATTATATTAAAAGTGAGAATGTAGAATAAAGTGAATAAAAAAGAAAGGGCAAAAATATAATTTCATCACATTACAAAAGTAAAGTGTGTTCGATTATAAAGATGTAAAGGGAGTACGTCTATTGCTAGGCCGGCTTTTTTTCGTAGTTTTCTTCACTTTTTTTATTTAATTTTGAGAAATTATAAACTTTTTCTAAAGAATATATAAAGTATGAAAGATATAGATACAAAATAAATTAAAAACTTCATGTAAATTGAGCTTTACTATGAGTGGATTAGGGACTAACTTTTTAGTCCCTAATAAAGGTGGTCCCTAAACCATTCACGGTAGGTTCTTATTTGTGTGGAATTTTTTATTTTTTTGTGTCTATAATTATTATTCTTTATAAAAAGTTTACAATTTTTCAAGTTTAAATAAAAAAAGTGAAGAAAACTATGATAAAAAAGTCGGCCTAATATACTAATGTATAGAAGAGCCAAGCACTGGATTCATTTTCAAAAAACAGACAACCTAACGTGCCTTAAAACTTTTTTAACTCATGAGAAAAAAAACGATTTTTGTTTTTATTGACAAATTATAGGTAATAGGGGATATTAATTAAAAACATTTTATTATTTTTATTTATATTTTAAAAAATTTAAAATACCTCAATTTACTTTACAGTATTTTAGAGGATAATCTCAGCAAATTTACTAAAATACCCCTTCCATTATAAAACTAACAACTTCAGGCCTGTTTGACTATTATTTTTGTTTTTTGAAACTATTTTTAAAATTAAGTTTTGGAATACCAAAACTAAAAAATTCGTTTGGTGAATTTGTTCTGGAAATAAGTAGTTTCGAAAACAAAAAATAATGAAATCCGTTTGCTTTTACCCTTTTTTTTTTAAATTTTCTTTATGATTTTGGTTACATGATAAATGATTATTTAAATGATTCTCTATCTCCTTTGTGTACAAATTTTGTCACGTATAAATATATATAAATTAATAAACAATTGAATAAAATATAAAGAAAATCAACAACACTCAAAATATACAAGTTAAATAATCATTAAACATTTTTCAAAACTATTTGCCACCTTAACATTAAAGAATCTCCAAAACCAAGTTAAAAAAAAAAGTGCAACTGTGCAAGAATATATATATATATATATATATATATATATATATATATATATATATATATATATATATATATATATATTTTAATATAAATTATATAATTTGGGGCCACTTGAATTGTGATAAGGCTTGGAAAAAATTCGTTGACATTAATTGCAGCAGGACAATTGTTATTGAAATTACTGAACTACGATTAATGAAAACTGTTTTTAAGGACATGTTCTCTGTCGTATTTTATCAAAAAATTGAAAAATTGAGTACAAAACAATTTTTTATTGTTCTTGTTTTCTTATTCTTAAAATTCAACAGAGAAACAAACTGCTCTTATGGAGGGGTTTTTGTACCATTTTATCACTTTTTAATTTTTTATTCATATTATTATCACTTTTCAAATCTTATTTTTCAATTTATACCAAACGGACTGTTCACGTCCCAATTCGTCGTTGGCAACGGCGAATTGGAAAATTTTTTTCGTCCCAATTCGCCGTCCACAACGGCGGACGGCGAATTGGGAATCAACGAAAATGTCTCCCAATTCGCCGTCAACAACGGCGAATTGGGTTTGACTGGTCAGCCTTGCCACGTGGCTGCCAACATGCCCAATTCGCCGTCCCTATTGGGAGTCCACATGGAATCTCCACTGTTTGACTAGACGGCTCACTGAACGGTGCAGATCACGGGAAAGCTGCGAGATCCTGCATCCCCAATTCGCCGTCCCCAACGGCGAATTGGGCTCATGTTGCATGACTCCATGCATAACCCCTACTAAAACCTTAAGAAACCCTATGAAAACCCTAACCAATTCGCCGTTACTAACGGCAAATTGGGTGAGAGTTTTTCGGTTTCCCCAATTCGCCGTTGATAACGGCGAATTGGGAGCTGCCTTGAGACGTAGGTAGGCTGCTGGTCACCTGCTCCCCCTGCATGACCTTTCAATCAAAGGTCATGCATTGAAAGGTCATGCAGGGGCTTTGGGATGTCTCCTTCCATTTTCTCCACTTCCCTCACCACTATAAATATACACCCACATTCACCATACCCCACCACCTTTACCAATCTTCATTTTTCTTCACTTTACAACAACAAAATCAAACTCTATTCTTACAGTGATCATCCAACTTCACGACAATGATGATTGATAGATTCACCGTTTGTATCTACCAAAACGCTGACATATGCGAGGAGTCCAATGAAGTGGCGTTCCATGGCAACAACTTTCCAATAATGACGAGCCTTAGTAGAGCCATCGATTTTGAAGGTCTGATGCACGTGGTGCATCAGACATTAAGACTTCAACCGTACCAACAGGTGTCCCACTTAATATATAGGATGCCTTATGTAAGCGATGGTATGAGATTTTTCCCCTGCCAATTGATGGACGACGGCGGGGTGAATCAAATGTTTGTCTGTCACACTTCGTGTCTTCCGTATTTACCCATGCCCGTCATTGAGATCTGTGCACAGATAACCGGAGTACTACAAGATTCTGTCGGCGAGGATTACATTTCTGAGGCGCCTCTGCAAACCGTTGTGTCTCAGGAATTTCTCGGAAGTCAACCTACTGCAGGTGATGACGAATACGGAGGTGCAATCACAGAAGTGGAGCGGCTCCTCAGCATACTGACAGCGGCCCCGAACGACAACATCGGGGACGAAGAATATGAAGATCATTTAATGGGAAACGACATTGATGACGGAGACTACGAGGAAGAGGATCCTAACGGCTATGAACGAGGGGATCCCTACCAGTATGAGGAAGTCGACGTGGGGCACGTTGGCAGCTCCAGCGGGATTGAATTCCGCCCCACTCTACACCAATCGCAAATAAATCTTTCTGGCCTGCGAGGGGCGCCGTACGACAGTGACATCACGGGCATTAGTACCTAGACGGAAGATGAAGACCTTAGAAGCGGGTTGGTCTTCGTGGACAAGTATGGCGTTCAGGATGCCTTGAAGTTGTTCTCCCTCAAACGCCACGTTGACTACAGGGGGACGCGCTCAGCAGAAAAATTCATCGAGTACAAGTGTGTGCACCACGCCAAGGGTTGCAAATGGAGGGTCCGAGCAAGTTACAGGGTGGACCTTCAGCTGTGGATGATTTCCATATACGACGGCCCCCACAGCTGTGCATCCACAGTGATCGCGAAGGACCACCCGAAGCTCGACTCGGACATGATAACAGAGTTAATAGCAGGCTTCGTGACAGAGAAGGCAGACATCCCCATTTCTTTAGTGGTTGAGACCGTGAAGAAGGCAAGGGGTTTCACCGTCTCGTACAAGAAGGCATGGCGGGGGAAGCAGAAGGCCATAGCCCGGGTGTACGGTAGCTGGGTGGATTCGTACAACAAGCTACCGGGTTGGATGGCAGCTGTGCAACAAGCCATGTCGGGGATAGTGGTGTCGTTCCAGACCGTTGACATGCTGGGGGACGACAGCGTAGTCCAGTTCAAACGTTTGTTTTGGGCGTTCAAACCCTGTATTGATGGGTGGTGGCAACTAAAGCCTATGCTGCAAGTGGACGAGACGTTCCTGTACGGCAAGTACAAGCACTCACTGCTGATCGCGATGGGGCAGGACGGAAACAGGAACATTGTCCCCGTCGCGTTTGCACTTGTGGAGGGGGAGACCGAATCTGCGTGGTCGTGGTTTTTGTGGAGGCTCCGAGAGCACATTGCGAAAGATCGTGAGGTGTTCTTGATTTCTGACCGCGGAACCAAATTGCTTGCGACTCTAGACAACCCAAGAACTGGTTGGCAGCCACCGTTAGGGCACAACGTGTTCTACATCCGCCACGTGGCAAGCAACCTCAACTCCAAGTACAGGAATAGGGTGATCAGGGTACTGTTGATGAAGGCAGGCCACGAGTACACGGAGCGTGGTTGTCAGAGGAGGCTGGACGGAATCCGTCTACTGAACAAAGACGCTGAAGATTGGATTGATAAAATTCCACTACAGAAGTGGGCCCGTGCATACGACGAGGGTCGGCGTTATGGCCACATGACGACGAACCTCACCAAAAACATGAACGGAGTCTTGAAGGGGGTCCTCTGTCTTCCAGTCACGGCGCTGGTTCAGGCAACATTGTACAAGATTGCAGAATTCTTCAACAACCGGCGACAACAAGTTCAGGCGCAGATCAATGCGGGACACGTGTTGTGTGAGGAACTGCGGGATACAATATTCACGAGCCTTGAGCAGGCGAGGATTTGCAGAGTGTCGTTGAGGAATGAAGACCTCGGTGAATTTGAGGTGGAGGAACCTTACAACCAGCAGGAATGGAGGCCCGGAAGGCGTTGTAGGGTTTACCTCCGTCAAAGGTTATGTGATTGCGGGGAGTTCCAACAACTCCATCATCCTTGCATCCATGTACTGGTAGCATGTGCTGATGTTACACACGAGTTCAGGCTTTATGTTGACCCAGTATATAAGCTGGAAACCATGCTCGTGGCATATAGCCAACCGTTTCATCCCGTCGGGGGAGAGGAGTACTGGCCCCATGTCTTAGGCAGACCAGTGATGCCCAATCCACAAGCGTTGCGCCCGCCAGGACGACCACGATCAACAAGGATACGCAATGAGATGAACTGGAAGGAGCTTGGGAACAAGCCAAAGTGTAGCCTGTGCAGAGTCGAGGGACACACCAAGAAAAAATGCCCCAACAAGAAGCCCATGCAACCATAGATGTAATTTAGATTTTTAATTTAATATAGTTTTTGTACAAATGAATTTTCACCAATTAAGTTTGTTTTTTTAACCATAGATGTATTTTTAACTATTAAGTACTATTAATTTAACCATAGATGTATTTTGTACAAATGAATTGTCACCAATTAAGTTTTTTTAACCATAGATGTATATACATAATTTAATTTACTTTTTTTTTAAAAGTTTGTTTAACTCATACTTTTTGGTTTAATTCATATGCAATAATTAATTCATACGCTTTGGTTTAATTCATACGCACGAGTTTGGCCTGAAAAATGACTGTATGATTTTGGCCTGATTGGGAACAAATGAATAATCACCAAAAAATTTTGCAACAATTAATATGACAAATAAAATATGTCATTATATTAATCAAATAATGTTTACAAGGATACAATAAAAAAATTACAAAGATACAGATGCGCAAATAACCTAACACCTAAATGCGCAATAAGAAGTTTACAAAGATATAATTATCCAAATGCTAGTGAAGTAATATCTACCAGCATTTGGTCCGAGAGGGCTCTCGATGCTATTTTCTCCCGGCTCAAACGGCTGGGCATCGCACCTCGTAATCGGGCAGGATAGAGACTTTTTTCCGCCAAATCCTCACCCTGCGATGAGGCAGCCCTCGTGCTTGCAGAGAAGGAGACTAAGAATTGGTCTTCCCTGGACTTCTGGCTGATTTGACCAGGGCGGACGGAAACTCAATTCTATCTCCCTCTCATCCTTGTTCGTATTTGGTTGATCGTTACATTCAGACCTGGAATAATATTTAAGACTGTTAATAACGCAATCAGGGTACTTTAACTGCTTCAATTAAATGTGTCCTTCAGGATGGCGCGTCTGATCTACACGATGCACCAACCGATCAACCAAATACGAACAAGGGAGCCGTGGCCTTATACCATGGTGCAAGTGACCTTGCCAAAAGACAATAAGGAAGACAGCTTCACGTGACTTTCCATCTGTTGGTAGGATTGGCAGTTCAGGAAAGCCGAACCTGCGACTGTGAGCGCAATGCTAAACGTGTAGGCATGTGCAAACAGTTGCAGATTCAGCCATCCTGAACATCCAATCTTGCCGACAAACGGAGAGTCAAGTGCACTGCCTTCCTTCTTGTTCCCTGCAATGGCCCAAGCATCATGTCCTAAGACCACGCCTCCCATGAACGTATTTGGATGAATGTCGGGTGTATGTATATCATCCGGCCATATCACCAACCCTATACGAAAGGGCATGAGGACGTCAAGATGAACAACAATAATTAAAGGATTTACGATAAACTGACTGCAGTTATTAATAGTCTTACCTCACATGTCCGAAACATTCGAATCCGGACGCGGGTGGAAATTGGAGGCCAAATCCCCCTGCGCAGATAAAAATAATTCACTAATGATATGATGACACGACCAAAGACAGTGACCGACGCCGGAGAATGGATGTTGTAACTCCACCACGCATGCATGATTATGAGAATGGAGATAATGAGATGAGGTGAGGATGACGTGAGTGTAAGTGAGGATGAAGAGAAAAATCAGTGTGTGAGTGTGTATGAGGATGAAAAGAAAATTATAATGTGAGTGTAGGAGATGAAGACGAGTGTGAATGGGTGTAAGAGAGTGGGAGATGGAAATCGGAGTGTGAGTTTGTGGGTGAGAGAGTGGGGGTGTGTGAATGAGTGGGTGGGAAGGGGACGGATGGTATTTATATCATTTTTTATTCCCAATTCGCCGTTGGGGACGGCGAATTAGGGGTGCAGAATCTCGCATCTTTTTCCGTAACCTGCACCGTTTAGTGAGCCGTCTAGTCAAACAGTGGAGATTCCATGTGGGCTCCCAATTCGCTGTTGGGGACGGCGAATTGGGCACGTTGGCAGCCACGTGTCAAGGCTGACCAGTCAACGGTGAATTGGGAGGCTTTTCCGTTGACTCCCAATTCTTCGTTGGCAACGGCGAATTGGGATGAAAAAAATTTCCCAATTTGCCGTTGGCAACGACGAATTGGGACGTGAACAGTCCGTTTGGTATAGATTGGAAAATAAGATTTGAAAAGTGATAATGATAATAATAAAAAATTAAAAAGTGATAAAATAATACAAAAACCCTTATGGAGGTTCTTGCTTGATCGCCTCCGAACCAAAAGTAATTTAGCAGCCTGGTCGTTGGGCCCGTTTTCCCAAAAAAAAACTAATATATATATATATATATTTTAAATTAATTATCAGACTGATTTTTTGATTTTTTTCTTAAAAACACAATAATTTTTAAAAATTGTTATAAAACAAGACCTTAAGAAGAAGAAGGAGATCAAGGAGAAGAAGATAGAAAAATAAAGAGGGAGCTTTCATCCATCCTTTTTCCTCTTTGTACACAAGGTCTTTTTTGTTCATGTTAGTCAATCTTTGTCCATATTGAACGTAACCACGCGGTCACTTTTGTTCATTTTCATCCATTTTTTCCCAATGGATGAAAGAATGAATGAGTCATCTTCATTTAGCCAAGACTGGGGAATTGCATTCTACTCGGAGGCTAGGTCTTCTTCTCTATGACTCAGAGACTTTGAAGACGGGTTAATGGAATGTCACATATCTTTATGTTAGGGGTTAAAGAGGGGACACAACCTTCTTTATATAGTGGGCCTTATTGGGCCCTTCCGTCACAGGCTCAATAAGTGTCCTAACCTATACTTTACCGTCCGACCAGACTTTAATGTAATGATTAATATGTGCTATTGTCTAATAATTTTGAGTTTTCTTTAATAAACCATTTATTAACTCTCTTTATTATAAAATTAATTAATTAATTAATGTGAGGCTATATTTTCCAGTGTTTTCAAAACTGGCCGGTCGGACCGGAAAACCGCCTGCCAGTCCGGTCCGGAATAACCAAAGAATCGATCAGATATAAAACCGGTCAATAACTGGAAAAACCGGTCTAGAATCATCCAAACCGGTCAGAACCGGTGGTTTAGACGGTTTGACCGGTTTTTCTTTTTTAAAAAAAAATTGTGTTGTTTATGATTTAGTATTTATTGAGAATTTGTTGTGACTTGTAGTTGTAAGGATTGTTCTATTTTAGTATTTATTGTTTGGTTTGTGATAAGACTTGAGACTTAAATATGTTGATCCTTGAACTTATTTGAAGAGTTTAATATGATATTGTGGTAATTTACAACTTGTTCTATTTCTTATCATGTTTAGACCGAGATGGAGACATATACTTATGAAGTATATAATTTTTTTATGATATATTTTAGTATATTTAATTAAAAATATATATTTTAAATGTCACCGGTTCGACCACGGTTCGACTATGATTGGACCATTGAACTGTGAATTAGTGCCTCGACCAGTTCAATGACCGGTCCGATTTTAAAAACATTGATATTTTCTATCAGTTATAACATATGTGAGTACCTATATATAATATCTGTATATTTCCTTTCATTATTAATCTGCATTTACCAATCATGGCAGTAAGAAAAAGAAAGGAAGAGGACTTAGGTATGTGTGTGTGTGTGGTGCATATATATTAGGACTTAGGTACATATATAAGCATTTTAATTAGTTTTGTAAAATATCTTTTTTGCATTATATGGACAAGAGTCCAGGGCCATGTTTGTTATGAGAAAATAATGAGGAAATACCGGTGGGAATGGTGGATGATAATGTTTGGTATGAGAAATGTTTGTGGGAATAATTGGTTCATTACCATTTTGTCCTTATTTTTTTTTATTTTAATAATCTATTAATATAAATATAAAATAGTCATTTTTATTCTATTTTTATTTTCATTTTTATCCCATTTTAACTACCAAACGAAGCCCTAAACATCTCCTTCTTACGAAAGGGACTAAAGAGTTGGAATTGCATGGAGTTTTAATTCAGGTAGAAATTAGAAGTACATAATTATTAGCCGACAGAATTCTGGTGCTGTGTCCTTTTCTGTTTAATGTTGGAAAGCTCCAACTATAATGGGACTAGGCATAAGGAAGAATTGTTCCTATTTCATACTACTCTAAATAAAAATTCAAAAGTGATATTAGTGATGGTAAATTCCAAATTTAATATGCATAAATTTTACTCCCTCGAAAAAAAATATCGAGGAAAAATACTATTTAGTCATTGAATTGTTGATTAAATTATTATTTAGTTTTTGAATTTGATAAAACTACTATTTAGTCCCTAAATCTGTAACTTTATCAACTATTAGTCTCTGAATTTGACAAAAATTCTATTTAGTCCCAAATTTGCAACTCTGTCAATTATTTAGTCTCCAACTTTGGCAAGAATACTATTTAGTCTGCAAATTTGCAACTTGTCAACTAATTAGTCTCCTGACCGCTATCAGTTAGAGTTGACGGAGTTGCAAATTCGGGGATTAAATAATATTTTTGCCAAATTCGGTGACTAAATAGTTGACAAAGTTACAAATTCGAGGACTAAATAGTTTTTTGCCAAATTCAAGGACTAAATAGTAGTTTGACCAACAATTCATTAATTCAAGGACTAAATAGTATTTTGCCTCAAAAATACCAAATGTAACGGGAAAAATGATCTATGTTGATGAAAATTCATGGAACAATTTCCACTATATATATTGTAAGGATTGTTTAACCAATTGAATTGAATCGATTTAGATCCAATCTCCAATATTTATACTGTGTAAAAGTTTCAACTGATTCAGTATAAACCAAATTGGATCGATTAATAAGTTTTTATGTAAAAAAAAATTAAAAAATTGCATTCATTCTTCAATATAAACCAAAAAAATAGATGGATGTTACCCGTTGTTGGCTTTTATTGGCATAGATAATTTGATGAATATAGTTGATGGCATATATTGCCACATATAATTGACGACTGATGAGTATATTTGTGGTTTAATTTCTTTTTTGGTTGAAATCTGAGATACTTGTTTGTGGACAATTTGAATATTTGAAACAGTGAAGAACGAAAATGTAAGGTTTATACTTTATAGTAGGTGTTGTGTCTTTTCACTTATTTATTTCTGTTGAAAATTTGATTTTAATGATGTTCATTGCCAAGCACAAGATTTCATACTAGGGTGGCTTACTAGGAGGCCATTTGGTACCACTGTGAGGGAAGCTGAGAGGGAAGGAAAGGTTGAAGCATGTTTAGTATGGTTTGAGAAGTGGAGAGGTGAGGTTCAGCTTCCCTCTTGACAGGGAAGCTTGCTGCCCTCAACATTGGGAGGAAAGTGGAGGGAAGGTGAGGTAGAGAGAAGGAAGTGGTGGGTGAAAGGACTACTTTGCCCTTCTCTCCACATCACCTTATCAGAGCCACATTTCTGAGACGAGAGCCAAGAAGGAAGGAGATGGAGGGCGTTGGCGATGATAAGGGTAGCTTTCTTATAAAATTTTCCATTTGATTCCCTCTTCCTCATGGCTGTAGATTAGTATTTTGTTCTTGTTTCTGTGTAAAATAGATTTGGCTGAATGCATGGTTTAATTTGGTCTTCATGAATATTACTTTTTGTTTTCATCCACTTCATATCCATTTCCTTCTTGTTTCTGGTCGATTTGAACACGACAGTCGGCTGATAGGTATTGATCAGCCCGGTTGTTCTATAAATTTTAGTGTTTTTGGGTATTGATCAGCCGGCTGATACGGTTCTGTACCTCAATTATGAAAAATGTAATAGGCTTTGTTTTTATTCATTTTTTCTCTTGGCTAAGTTCTTTATATGGTTGGTGTTTCTAAATATATTATATGACACCTTGTATTCACCCAAATCTATTTGTCATCTATGTGAGGAAATAAATTTTAAGGGTAAAATAGTCTTTTGCATTTTTTAACTTCCACTTCTCTTTCTCATTCCTATCATACCAAACAATTTTTATTTTTATTTTCATTTCCATTTCTCTACATACCAAACACACATAAAAAAACTTCCATTTCCATTTCTCACTAAACACTCACCGGATACCAAACGCCACCTAGTTCTTTACTGTTGGATTTGTTTCGAGATCTGTGTTAACGTATCTTTTTTTTAAAAAATAAAGCTGATACAGATCTCAAAATAAATCCAACGACAAAAAATTGATGAGCCAAACCTCGCAAACTCCCTGCATAATTACCCTTCATGTTATCACAGGTTGAAGTATTCAATAATAAAAGAGTGTTGAAGTATCCAATGATAAGAGTCACTACAAAAAATTTCATTTTTAGCGACGGTCAAAATGTGTTTTAGTGACGGTTATAACCGTTGCTAAGAATTTAACGACGGTTTCATTGACCGTTGTTAAATATGACGTTGGAGGTATGTTAATGACGTTTCGCACAAGTGTCATTAGAGTTTAGCAATTTTGCGACGGTTTTAACCGTAGCCTCTAACTACGGTTTCAATTGTCGTTGATACTACGACGGTTATAACCGTCGCTAGAAATTAAGATATTTTAATACTTAGTAACGGTTACCGTCATTTTATAAAATAATGTCGTTTTGTGTGATTTATTATTATTTTTTATTTAGAGTTATAGGTAATATGAAATTCTATATATTAATATGAGTAGTATTTAACAAAATAGAATCGTTAATATGGAAATCGATGTAATGAACACTTTTCAAAACAACGAGTATAACAAAAAATAGAGACTATAAAAATATTTGATTGCCAGTTGAATAGAATTTCATGTTCAATAAAAATTATTGATACATAAGCCACGCTCATTTAGCTTAAAAATCCCAAAAAAAATGTGTACAACAAATTACATAAAATAACATTGTACGTTTTGTGAAATGACAAAAAATAACAATGAAAAATAATGAGAAATAATGATATATTCCCATCCAACAAAGAAAAAAACCTTATGCTTGCAGTTTTTTTCCTTGTTCATCCGATTTTAGTTGTGTGATAGGAGAATAATGGATTCACATGTGGAACCCACTATGTGTCACTCTCTCTCCTTACTTTTCTATGTTGTACAGCATAGAATCCATTCTCGTGTTTAATCAATTACAACAACGGTGCAGTTTATGCAAAAGCTATAACGAAGAGTGCATGAAAGGCTTCTCAAGCATGCCATCCATCTCTTTGACGAACCTTTCCATAGCTTTGGAAGGCAAGCAAATGCATATCACAATACCTTCCTCCCCTTCTGCATTCTCACATGAAACGTAAAAGCTTACTCCAGGAAAGCCACCAGCTCCGGCCTTGGCTATTCCAGCAAAAACCGCCTTCCCCCACCCAAAATCCACATCTCTAAACCCAACATGTTCTAAATTTGACACAATCCACGACCTTGCCTTAGTGAAGCATGGCCGCCCTCGTATCACCATCAGATCTGCCACAGACTGCACATACTCCTCACTCATCTCACTCTTTATTCTCTTCACAATCTCTAACGCATACCCAATTGAATTATTCTCTCCAATTAGCTTCCCTGCAGTGGTTACAACAGCAGGAAATACAATGGCGTTCCCATAATAACCCTCCGGTATCTCCAACCCACCCAGGGTTTTCTTCCCACGCGCGTTGATCACACACATTAAGCGAACGGCGTCGATTGGTTCTAGTTGCAAGGCTATGGTACGACAACGCCAGAGGAATGCCGTGAGGAGTTCAAACTTTGTGCATCCATCACGAAGGTGATGAGGAAGTGATTGACGGATGGCTGCTATCTGAGTGGGCCCGAAGAAGAAAGATCGTTGAACCATGTCCTGGGTCTCTTCTATATCATCATGAGGTGGCACTGCTACTTGCTGGTATTCGTAATGGGTGCATGTAACACGGGGTGGGTCTCTTGCATTTAGGAGTTTCCTAAGCCACACTGGTTGAATAGAAGGTTCAGAAGCACCACGGGCAATCTTGGCTAAGGCTTTCAGGAATTGGACAACACCTGGACCGTCACACATGGTGTGGTTCATTTGGAGGGCGAAGATGAAACCCCCGCACTTGAGGCGTGTAACCTGTAATAAATTAAGCTTATAAATGTATATGCGAAATTAATTAATATATATATAGAGGGTAAATAATTGATGCAAAGTAATTTTTACTCTACGAATAGTTGGTCAAACTATTATTTAATCCCCGAATTTTAGAAAAATACTATTTAGTCTCCGAATTTGTAACTCTGTCAACTATTTAGTCCTCTGGACGTTACTCGTTAGATAACCGAGTGATGTGACCATTAACTGTTGACGTGGTCTGATTCCTCTCCTTGCTCCTCCTCCCGCGTTGTCGAAAACTGGGTCGATGGCCCTCTTCTCCCTATTTGTTTTCGGAGCCAAACTTTGCTTGATGTGCAGCTGTGGCAGCCACATCATGCCTCATCCGCGGCGACACCCGCATCGTCGTCGTTTATAATGCCATGTTAGCAGTTAACAGTCACGTCACTCCATTATCTAATAGGTAACATCCAGGGGACTAAATAGTTGACACAGTTACAAATTTGAGGACTAAATAGCATTTTTTCAAAATTCGGAGATTAAATAATTATTTAACCAACAATTCAGGACTAAAAAGTAATTGTCTCGTAAATAATTAGACTTGAATATGTAAGAGAGGACAATCAATGATTCCTTCTGAATATGTAAATAATTGAGGCAAAATACATTTTAGTACCTGAATAGTTGGTCAAACTATTATTTAGTTCTTGAATTTGTAACTCTGTCAACTATTTAGTCACCAGTTAGACGTTATTCGTTAGATAACCGAGTGACATAACCGTTAATATGGCCAAACTTCTCACTCCTCCCGCATTGTTGAAAACTAGGTCAAAGACGCCCTTCCCTTGTTCCTGAAGCTAAGCTTTGTTTGATTTACAGCTATGGTGGTCACATCATGTCTCGTCCTCACGATAAAATCCTCTCTTACGTCGGTGGCGACACCCGCATCGTTGTCATTTACGGCGTCACATCAATAGTTAATGGTGACGTCACTCGGTTATCTAACAGGTAACGCGCGTCCAAGGGACTAAATAGTTGACATAGTTATAAATTCGAGGACTAAATAGTATTTTTTTTCAAAATTCGTAGATTAAATAATTGTTTAACCAACAATTCATGACTAAAAACTAGTTTGTCTCGTAAATAATTGGACCTGAATATGTAAGAGAGGACAATCAATCATTCCTTCTGAACTAGGGACTTTATAAAGGAGTTGTTGGAAGCATGGAAATGGAGGTTGAAGATGGCCGAATTGGGAAAGTGTGACATCGGCATCGGCCTCGACGAATAGTACGCCTTGTGCACTACAATCCACCATGAGTTTGCGGGCATGACCTTCGCGGAGTCGACCTGCAAATGGGTAGTAAAATACCAAGGCGTGAGCGAGTGCCGTTTTGATGACATGAGCAGGGTCCTTGCCTACCATGGAAGGGTGGGAAGGGTAAAAATGAACAAGTGGAATTTGTAAACGAAATCCATCTTGGTCATCTATGTCGGAAAGTAGTTTAAATTCACGAGGAGTAGGCTTAGCAGGAGCCACTAATTCTGGTTGCCTCCTCTTCACTGTGAACACTAGATCAGAGGGACTTGATTGATTCATGTTAATTAGGAGAAAATTGGGATTAATATGCAAGAGGAGCAATTTAATTAGGAATAAAGGTAGATTGGTTTGAGTGAGCTCCATGTGTGGGTTATGTTTATATATATGTATTGTGTACTTGGTCCACTGGACTCCACACTGATGGTACAAATTAATTTTCGCATATGTACATTATGTGAACACTATTCGACCACATGAAACATATTTATTATATATATGCATTAATTTTGATTCTGACCAGTTCCAGATGTCCTGCTAAAATAGGCTTTAACTGTCTTTTTAAATAATCGTACATAGGAATGTAGGATATGTAGGCATGCATGTGAATACTTAATAGAGTGGACCTAATATGTGTGGTTCGGATCCAGGGAGAGAATGACCTGATATGTACTCATCCACTAGTTTTTCAAACAGGAAATTTTGATTAATTGTAATCCAAGAATGCACGTCATCACTTATCATCATATTGGGTGTTAGAGTTTGATTAAGAATTAAGAGGGGAGGAGAAGGGAAGGGAAGGAGATTTATTAGAGGAGAAGGGAGAGAAGGGAAAGATTATTAATTATTCAAATGTTCTCCTCTTGCTTGAGTGTTAATACCTCCTTTAAAATACACCAATTTAAAGTATGTTTGGATTAGAGATTAAGGAGGAGAAGAGAAGGGAAGGGGAGAGAATCAATATATCTTCCCCTTGTTTGAGAAGATAAAAATTAAAAGGGAAGATAATTGAAAATCAATCCTTCATTATCCTTCTCTTTCACAAATTCAAGATACCCCAATTTGAAGTATTTTGGAGGAGGTATCAACAACCAAACAAGGGGAATACATATGGAAGGTTAACATTCCCTTCCCCTCGCTTCTCCTCAAGGGTTTGTTTGGAAATCAAGAAGGGAAGGGAAGGGGAGAGATTTGAGGAGAAGGGAGGGGGGAGGGGGGGAAGAGAAGGTTAAGCTTCCATATGTCCTCCCCTTATTTGCTCCAAAATACTTCAATTTGGAGTATCTTGAATTTGTGAAGGGGAAGGATAATGGAAGGTTAAGGATTGATCTTCCATTATCTTCCCCTCCAATTTTCATCTTCCCAAACAAAGAGAAGATATCTTAATAGTCTCTCCTTCCCTCCCCTTCTCCTCCTTAATCCCCAATCCAAACATACCCCAAATCTCTTTCCTTCTCGTCTCCTCTTAATTCCCAAACAAACCCTTAAGATATATCGAAAAAGATAATAAAAAATTAAAAATTATTAATCTTCCAAAATATCTTAGTTCTCTGCCATTTTCTTCCTTAATCCTCAATCCAAACTTATTCTCAGTGTTACACAAGGGTTAATGTAAATTTTGAGCTGTGAATAGGCATTAATATTTACTTAGAGTGTGTTTGGAATTTTGAAGAATAGGATATTTTAAATATTTGCAACTAAATTTGTTGTTTGGATAACATTTTTTAAGAATTTCAAAATGAAGGTAATTTAAAATTATCATAATATAAGTTTATGTGTAATTTACAATACCTCATTAATTAGTTGGATTTTCACTATTTCCTCATGAAGGTAAGAGTCACCGTACCACTCACCATGGTTATACATAGAGGTGTCAAAACAGGTTTGATCTGCAGGTTCAGTTTGTTTAACTTTAACCGCAATTTTTAGCAAGTTGGATTGATAAAAGTTCAACCCGCAGAAAAACATACCCGACCCGTTTAATCCGTTTAGGGGTGTACACGGGCCGGGTTTAGGCTGGACCCGAGATCCGACCTGGGTAGTGGCCGGGTTAGCCGGGTTTTTTTTTTTTGAAAATTTGAATTTGAGTCATGGGAAATAGAAAATGAACATGAGAAATAGAGAGTAGACATAGAAAATGGAGAGTGAGCATAGAAAATGATGAGTAATTAATACATGTTGACATTTTGAATAGATTTTTTAAATTTTAAATTGATTTATTACCTAGTTTTTAGGAATAGATTAATAAGATATTAAATATAGATATGATATCTTATTTTCAACCATCAATTTTAATTTTTTTACATATAAAAATACTTAAATAATAAAAATAACAAAAATTTAAAAAAAAAAATGGGCTTACCCCGGGTCGGGCCGGGTTTTGGGCAGCCCAACCCGGTGACCCGGCCCAATGGCCCCAAAATGTGACAGGGCCAGGTCAGGTTGGCCGAGTCACGGGTTTGGTGTACAGCCCTAAATCCGTTTTATAAACAAGTTTTACCGAGTTACCTCTTTCTAGCTAATTAATTTTTTAAAATTTTTTCTGCACTTTTCAAAGAACAAGTTTTATCCGGTGAGTATTTTAGTGGGAAGTGGAAGTAAGTGATAAAAAGTATATTTAGTATGCAGGGAAATGAAAGTGAAATATAAAAGTAATATTGTTTGGTATGGTGAGAAGAAGATAGGGAAATAGAAGATAAAAATATAAAATATCTTTTTTGCCCTTACTTTTTAAAAAACCACAAATTTTTTAAGGGATTTTGGTCTTTAAACATCACCTCACCTCACCTCACCACAACTTCCCTCTTCACACACAAGCAACCTTACTCACCTCTCATGAAGGAAGTTTCTTTCCATTTCCACTCACCTCACCTCACCTACACTCACTCCCTACCAAACATACCAAAGGGATACCGAACGTGCTCTAATAGTGAAGCGTGAATGAAATAATTTTTTTTTTCAAAATCACTATTTTGATTAATTTTGGTCCTCTATTCTTGGCTGGCTAAGTTTTTTATTTAAATAAAGTTATTTTATTTATTTTAATAAAACAATTTAAAAATAATATATAAATCATTTAAAAATAATATATTGGTCAAAAAAAATAAATCATAAATATGAAAAAAGAAAGAAGTTATCTATATGTATGAAAATAAACTAATTAATATTGAGACTATATCAGTTTTTTTTATTTACTAGCTAGTACTCAAAAAAAAAATTATGTCAAAACTCAAAATCTAAAATAATTTTTCTTATCCTTTATTCACATTGTACAAAAAAAAAATGATTGAATGAAATTAATTGGTAGATATTAAAAAGAATTAACAAAACACTAAAAAATATACAATTTTAAGATTTCTTTTATGAATACAATATAAAGATTTAACATTTAGGTTAGGTTCTTTACACAGAAAGGGAATGTGAATGTGTTTGTTGTATTTGGTAGTAAAAATTTGATGATGAGAATGTATTAAAATTATCATTTTACCCTTTATATTAAAATAATAAAAAGAAAAGAAAGTTATAATTGTGTCAAATTAAATAGTATAATAAACATTTTGTATTTTTTTTTCCAAAGGAAAAGAAAAAGCAAGTCCACCTACTTTTTTTCATTCCATCAAATCTTTTTTCTTATAACGAAAATAGCCTTACTTCTGTAAGAAAAAAAGTAGATAAAGTACTTTTGGTACTCCAACTTTAAAGTTTTGATTAAATATATCCTTAACATTTGATTGCGATCAATTATATCCTTAACGTTTTATTTTTCGAGCAATCTTATTATTTTCACTAACATTTTAGCTTACATGATATGACACGTGACATGAAAATATGATTGTGTTCATTTATGCCACATTATAAAACACTACCGTTTATCCTAATGTCATCATAAAACACTACCATTTATCCTAACCTTTAATCTCTTAAATTTTACAGAAAATCACCTTAAGCGCGCCTTTTTGCCATTATTTTGTTTTGAAACTTAGCGAATCGACGCATCTTCAGCAACCGAAGAAGTTTCTCTCTAACAAAGTACCGCTATGTAAGCCACAATCGTTATCTATTTTAACGTTATTTTTTTAGCTTCTGTGTACTTCTCATTGCCATAAAAAAATAGTAAAATTGCTTGAAAAATAAAATGTTTGCGACATAATTAACCGCAATCAATTGCCATAAAAAAAGAGTAAAATTGCTTGAAAAATAAAATGTTTGCGACATAATTAACCGCAATCAAATCAAACGTTATGATATATTTGGAAGCTTAAACATTGGGGTAGCAAGAAAATTTTAATGCTTTGGATTTAAATTTAACATTATCACCTTCATTCATATCGGATGAGAAACAAAATTAAAATGGAAGCTCAAAGAAAAAAAGTAAATGAGAAACGAATGAAGGTGATAATGTTAATACAGAAAAGATAATATTAAAATGAAACGATGTGCATTTTTCACAATCTCGTTTTGAATATTGGTGAGGTATGAGTTCTGGTTCTCGATCTAGTTGGTTTAAATTTTGGGTTTGGAGGCAAGGGAAAATTAAAGGACGAAAATGAAAAGGAATAATTAACAATGACTGGTGAGTGGTGAACTATAGCAGAAAGGCAAAGCATAGAGATGTTAATTCATTGAAGTGAAGAAGCCCTTTCATTAGCTAGAGTATTCGGCACGTTTATTAGGCAGAAATAGAAATGGAAATGGAAATAGAATGTATTTGATGTGTTTAGTAGTAAAAATTTGGTAATAGAAATGAAAAGGGATTGTATTAAAATGACCATTTTACCCCTTATATTAAAATAATAAAAAGAAAAGAGAGTTATAATTGTGTCAAATCAGAGGGGTATAATAGATATTTTGTATTTTTTTTTAAGTTGATGAAAATAAAAAAATAAAAAAGTAAGTGAGAGTGTGAGACCCAATAAGCCCCATCATTTTCATTGACTTTTTCATCATTGATTCTTGCTAGTGAACATACCCGGTGGAATTGATTGGGGCCAAGAAGCAAATGTCTTTTCCTTCTCATTTAACATTCCCGTTCCTTTATGCTTTGGGTGGACAAAGTCTCAAAGTTATTCAAATGCTTTCTTTTGTAGAGAGAATGGAATTGCGTGGAAACAACAAGTGAACAAACTGAACCTTTCATCGCTATGTGAATATACATATATATAAGCATCAAGGAATTGAAAAGAAGCCACAAATCCATCTTCCTTCGTTGCTCCTCATTATAATTAATTAATTAATCTTGTGTTCTCATACCCACAAAATCATTTCATTTCATGGCTGAGTTAGTGGGTGGAGCTTTTCTCTCTGCTGCCCTTGAGGTGGCTTTCGAGAAATTGGCTTCTTCTGAGCTCTTTGATTTCTTCCGACGCAGAAAACTCGACGATGGTTTGCTGAAAAAGCTTCAGGTTATCCTCATTTCTGTGAACCAAGTTATTGAAGATGCAGAGGAGAGGCAATACAGAAACCCAAATGTCAAGAAGTGGCTTGATGAGCTCAAAGATGAAGTCTTTAATGCTGAAGACCTTTTAGATGATATTGATATTGAGGCAACACAACACAAGCTGCAAGCTGATGAATCCCAAACTTTTACAAATAAGGTAAGAGGCTTCCTTACTCCTTCATTTTCTTCCTTTGACAAAGAAATTGAACCAAGGATCCAAAAGGTGCTTGATAGCCTAGAATATCTCATCAAGCAAAATGAGATACTAGGATTGAAGGCACGCCTTGATGTTGGCATTGAACTGAGAGTCAATAGGAAATTATTCAACAGATTACCATCTTTAATAGATGAATCTAGTGTTTTTGGTAGAAAACATGAGAAAGATACCATAATAAGTAAGTTATTATCACATGATAATGGCAATAATCTGCCATTCAATGTGATTTCCATCACAGGTTTGGGAGGGATGGGTAAAACCACCCTTGCTCGCCTTGTGTATGATGACGAAAGGATGAAAGATCAATTTCAACTTAGAGCTTGGTTGACTATTTCTGAAGAATTTGATGTTCTTCTGGTCACCAAAAAAATTCTTCAAGAACTTGGTTGTTCAACAGAAGGTTCTTATGATTATCAACGTAAACTTAAGGACACATTGGCAGGGAAGAAATTTCTCCTTGTTCTCAATGATGTCTGGAATGAGAATCATCCAAATTGGGTTAAATTCCAAGCTCCATTCAAGTATGGAACTGCAGGAAGTAAGATCCTTGTAACAACTCGGAGTGGAATTGTTGCACATGTCATGGACTCTACCCATATACATCCTCTAGAGCAATTACAGGATGAATATTGTTGGAAGTTATTTGCAAAACTTGCATTTAATGACCAACGAAATGGTGTAGATCCTGAACTCGAATCAATTGGTAGAGAAATAGTTAAAAAGTGTGTAGGATTGCCGTTGGCAATAAAAACGTTAGGAAGTCTGTTGCACAAAAAACCATCTCCTCAACAATGGAAAAGGATTTTGAAGACTGACTTGTGGGATTTATTAGAAGATGATAGTAATATAATCCCATCTTTAAGATTGAGCTACCATTATCTACCTTCAAATCTTAAGCGTTGTTTTGCGTATTGTTCCATCTTCCCAAAAGATTATGAGATAGACAAGGATGTCTTAATCCAATTATGGATGGCAGAAGGTTTATTGCATTCCAATCAAAGAGGCAAGAGCACCGATGAAGTGGGAAATGATTATTTTAATGATCTAGAGTCAAGGGCATTCTTTGAACCATCCAAAAGTGATAGCAGGTACTTTGTTATGCATGACCTTGTGAATGATTTAGCACAATCGGTGATGGGAGAGTCTTATTTGAGGTCAAAGGATAATTGAACACAAGATATACCAATAAAGACTCGTTACTTTTCATGTTTTGATGTTAATAACAACGATTTTAAAGACATGTTAAATATTTGCCACCAATTACGCTGCTTTATGTTATTCAACCTGGATAGGTTTAGTAATGTGAAGAAAGCTTTGTTGCCAACACTGGGTCATCTTAAGTATGTGCGAGCGTTATCTTTGAAGGGAAAATTGTATCTCAAAAGGTTGCCAAATGATATTAGCAATTTAAAGCATTTACGTTATTTAGACCTTTCTTACACTGGAATTAAAAAGTTGCCAGATTCGATATGTTTGTTGATTAATTTGCAAACACTAAAATTAAAAGGTTGTTGTCGGATCACTAACTTGCCATCAAATTTTCACAAACTCATTAACTTGTGTCATCTTGACTTGGAAGACAGCGGCATAATGAAGGCACCCAAATATATGAGGAAGTTAAAATCTCTTGTAACTAGATCAATTGAAATTGTTGTGGAAGATGCTAGAGGATCCAATTTGAAGGTATTAGGAACCGTAAAGTATCTAAGGGGTAGACTAATTATTTCAAAGTTGGAAAATATAGTTGATCTTAGATATGTCAAAGAGGTTGACATAAAAGATTTCCATTTGGATGAATTAGAGTTGGAATGGGGATTGATTAGAAAAGGTGAAGTGTCTTGTCAGCAAGAGCACTTATTGGATGCTCTTCAACCTAATCATGACGTGAAAAGACTTTTAGTTGAAGGCTATGGGGGTACAAGATTTTCAAATTGGATTAGTGGTCTTGATTTTGTAGTATCTTTAAATTTAATCAATTGTAGATCCTGTGATAGTCTGCCACCACTTGGGTAGCTGCCTTTGCTTGAGAAACTTGAGATTGGTGGATTTGGAAGATTGCTTAAGCAGCGGTGCCGAAAGTACAAAGGATAAGATTGGCCTAAAGTTTCTCACATCCCTCTCATCGATATTCTTTAAAGGTACTTCCTTTGCATTCCTTCTCTTGGAATAATATATTGTCCATATTTTAATTTGATTGGTTTTGATAATGTTTTACACAAATACGATTTTAATGTTGAGAGATTTTGATTTGATTGATTAAGTTGTAACTTGAATATTTTGTATATCAATCAATTAATTCAAATAAAGATCTCGGTCAATTAAAGAAATATTGTGATTTAGTCATATATTGATCATGCTCTTAAATATTAGAATATTCATGATTGACCAAATGACTATCATGAGATTTAATAAAATAAGTATTTATTACTTTGAGGAATCTTTCCATAAAAGGCTCATGAGATCTTTGGTCGATCATTGACCAGAAGGTTGATTCTGCATTTAAGGCTCTTGATTATTTATTCATATATTTTCACATGTTTTTAAATCAAAGGGAGAATTGAAAAAAGAAACATTTAGTCATAAGGCCGATTTTGCATTTAAAGCTAATTTAACAGTGAATCATTGACTAAATACTTTAGAAAAGAAATCAAGATGATATCATACTTAATGAAGATTTGATTTTGGTTTCTAAGCATATAAGTTGAATTAAAGAATGCTTTATTAGAATATATATTGTCCTTAAATGCTTTTATTGTTGACAAATCCGAAAAAGGAATTTAGCTTGATTTCAGGAAAGTTGATATTGAGCAGATTGATTCAGCAGTAACCTACTTTCCATATTAGGAGCTACCAGTAGGCTGTCAAGCATTGACCTGAGCAAAAATGGAAGATATCTTTATCTATCAAAATAGCATTGAAGAAGGGATTAAAGGTCAACTTAAATGAAGATGATTTGCTGCATTGAAGAGCTCTCCAACGTTCAAAAGCTTCAAAGCCTATATAAACTCAAAACTTGGACAATTGCACTTCAAGAGATTGATCTACAAGCCTTAGTGTTCCAAGAGATTGTGATTCAGCCTTCAAGCATTCATCTGAATTTATTTGTCTCTTAGTGAGAAGTTGGTGTCTGTATCCCTTTCATTTCACTTCTTAATCTCTTCCCTTTCTGTCTAGAGTCCGGGTAGGAACATAGGACAGGGAGGCTAATTGATCAGTAGGCTACTGGTCGGATTTTAGGTTTGGGAGTGTTGTAATTCACAGATTAGTTGTAAAAGCACTTGTGCTGAGCCTTCGGCTGAGGTTGCCTGGGTTAGGTGGTAAAAGCCCTAGAGGCTGATCCTGTATTTTTAAGGGGTTACCTAGGTTAGGTAGTAAAAGCCATTGTGGCTGATCCCTAGGTGTTTTTGAAGGTTGTCTGGTTGTAATTCACATTCCCAAGCTAGTGAAGTAACTCCTCCTACTTGTTTAGTAAGAGGGAGTGAGAGGACGTAGGATATTTGATCCGAACCTCTCACTATAATAATTGCTTGTGTTCTTTATTTATTTATTGTCTTTAACATTAACCTAAATTGTTTTTCAAATTAACCAGAACTGAACTTTTTATAACAGTAGCCTTATTTGAAAAACTGAGCATATTTTTCATTAACCAAAGTTTCAATAGCCTAAATTTTTAAAAGCTAATATTTTTGTAGATTAACCAATTCAACCCCCCTTCTTGGTTCTTTCACCTTCCATTTAGCTATAAAGTATAATATTTCAAAGACACTTGTTAAATAAACTCATTGCTATAGCTTTTTATTATTTGACAGTTTCTGTATCAAGAATCAAGATACTAATTAGTCATGAAACAAAAAGCTCAATATAATGGATGTCACTCCTACTGCTACTATATATCATTGTGGTACTTAATGCATTTTGTTGTATTTGATTTCTTTTTCTTTTATATATTCTCTCTACGGTTGACCCGACCCGGTGACCATCCGTAGTCACTTCTATGAGAATGGATCCGATGCTTAGCTCTTCTATGCATTAGTATGTTAGGTCGGCCCTCTTTCATAGTTTTCTCTATTTTTTATTTAAATTTGAGAAATTATAAACTTTTTATAAAGAATATATAAAGTATGAAAGATATAGATACCAAAAAAATAATAAATATTCCACGTAAATCGAGATTTACTATGAGTGAATTAGGGACTAACTTTTTAGTCCTTAATAAAGGTGGTCCCTAAACCATTCACGGTAGGTCCTTATTTGTGTGGAATTTTTTTATTTTTTTGTCTCTATAACTCTTATTCTTTAAAAAAAGTTTACAGTCTTTCAAGTTCAAATAAAAAAAATGAAAAAAACTATGAAAAAAATACAGCTTAGCATACTAATACATAAAAAAATCAAGCACTAGATCCATTCTCTCACTCCTACTGCTACTAAATATCAATGTGGTACGTAATGCATTTTGTTATATTTGATTTCTTTTTCTTCTATATATTCTCTGTACTTCTACTCATGACTTGTTTTATATTTTCATTTTCCAAAAATGCAGCATCGGGAGACAAATGGGAATTTCAGACTTGAAGACCAACAAAAAATAACTCATTATTCTCTTCATTGTTGTTCTGTGTGTTGTACTTATTATAGATATAGATGCTTTTATTTCTTTTCTCTTTCTTTAAGGTTTTTGAAGCTTCCAGTTGTAAGATTTTTAGTTGAAAAACCAAAAAAAAATTAGAGTAAAGGAGTGTAATTCATAGGTTTTCTCTGATGTGTATTCATGATAATTTGTATTGTAAATTTGTAATGACTAACTGAATATATTATAAAACTCTCAATACTCAAAGAATATATATATCGCCGTGTCATCTTCTCCTTCCCCATGATCCTTTTTATTTTCGTAACTAAACTAGCTCTAAGGATTAACACTTTGAAAAGGAAAATGCTCTTAATAAATAAAAAATGAAAGATAATAGCCTCGAATGCTAAATAATTTTACACGGTTGTTTTAATTATTTAAAATAGTATTTTTTTTTTTCAACAATTTGTAGTCATTAAACTATAAATTGTTAAAATTAATGTTTTTTGTACTGTTTGATGGCATTTAGACGGAAAAATCAAATTGATAACAAATTAAACTATATATAAAAAACAAAATTGAGAAGTATAATTTATAAGAAATCAAAATTGAAAAAACTATATGAGCAATTAAAATGATATTTTACTCTACCTGTATGTGTGTGTACAATATATATGAGCAATTTTATATATATATATATATATATATATATATATATATATATATATATGAGTTAATTAGGCTGGATTGGTTTATACATATTACAAAAGTTTAAAATGCCATCCAACCCAATTTTTGATGGATTATAAATTGGGATGTGTTGGCATTTTGTACTTTTTATGCTTAGACTAATTTTTTTAACTATTTTGTATTTTATATATATATATATATATATATATATATATATATATATATATATATATATATATATATAAATGAGTTAATTAGACTGGATTGGTTTATACATATTACAAAAGTTTAAAATGTCATCCAACCCAATTTTTGATGGATTATAAATTGGGATGTGTTGGCATTTTGTTCTTTTTAAGCTTAGACTAATTTTTTTAACTATTTTGTATCATATATATATATATATAAAGAAAATGTTAAAGATAATGAAGCTAACTTACACATATTATTCATTTATGGATTTAAAAAGAAATGTTTGGTTACAAATGAAAAAAATTACATCTACAATATAATAATAACATTTAATAATTTAATTAGATTTTGGTAAATATAATACAATATATTAATATTTTTCATAAGTTATGAATATGTTTGGTGACGGTTTTTGTAACAATATATCGTAATTTTTTTTATTCAACTTTTTACCACTTTTCAAATCATAATGATCAAATTATACCAGTTTTACTATGTAAAGCATAATTCGCCATTACCAAAGGCGAGTTGAGATTTTTTTCTCCCTAACTGGCCATCCCTAATGGCGAGTTGGGGGTCAACGAAACCTGTTCCCAATTTGTCGTTAGGGAAGGCAAATTGGATAGTTTGACCCGTCAAGCCCACGTGGCTTGCTTACGTGCCCAATTCGCCCTCCCTAACAGCGAATTAGGCATGTGGGGGCAACTCCTAGGGTAGTAGGCCTGACTGATTTGACCAAACCATAATTTGCCCTTGCTAATGGCGAATTGGGCATGTTACATGCATGCATAACCCTACAAAACCTTAATAAACCCTATAGAAACCCTAAGCAACCCTACCCAATTCGTCATTGGCAACGGCAAATTGTGTTGGGATTTTTACTTCCCCCAACTCGCCATTACTAATGGCCAGTTGGGGCTTGATTTGAAACTTGATTTCGTTGCTGGTAACTTGCTTCCCTGCATGACCTTTCAATCTAAGGTCATGCAGGGGTGGCGTGCAGGAGGCAGGAGCAATTAAAATACTCCTTCCTCCACTATTATATATATACACATCGACCATCCCCATCATTTATACACTCATTTCCTACCCCACCACTACCACAAATTCAACTCTCTTGTTACAGCAATTAAGCAACTTAGGGACAATGCTGAACAATACATTGACCATATGTATTTATGAAGATGTCGTCCTTTGCGAGGAGGCCAACGGAGTGGCATTCAGTGACAACAGGCATCCGAAATTCACGAGCATCAACGGAGGCATTAGCTTTGAAGGGCTGAGGCAGCTGGTGCATCAGACTTTACAATTACAACCCAACCAGCAAGTGTTCCACATAATATACAAGATGCCTTTTTCTAAGTGATTGTGTGAGATTTTCCCTTGTGAATTGACGGACGACGGTGGGGTGAATGCCATGTAAGGCTGTCATGCCTGGAGTGTTCCATTTTTATCATTGCTGGTCATGGAGATTTGTGCAAATTAAATATATCTGCAGTGCAACAAGAACTCAAAATTAATTATTAATATTATTTACGAATATTTCCTATCATTATTTACTTATTTAAAATTCATTTAGTAATAAAAAAATTTTCTCTATGTCAAAATTAATTACTAATATATATGTACCAATATTAACTATTATATTTACTAATATAAAATTTCTTTACTAAAAAGATAAATAATTTTTTACTAATAAATTTTTTTAATATATCAAAATTAATTATTAATATTATTATGAATATTTTCTATTATTATTAACTAATAAAATTTATTATCTAATAATATTTTGTACTATAAAAATTATTTTCTTATATAAATAACTAAATTTTACCTAATATTATTTACTAATCAACATAATTATTTCTACGTAGAATGTCCTTTACAATTTAATTTGGTAATTGATAAGGTTATTGCCATTTTTTTTCACTTTTTATAGGTAATAAATTAATGTTTCAATGTTCTCTTCGTTTTCTTCCTTTAATTTCAAATAATTAAAATTAACCGAAGAAAATCAAGATCATAGAGGGTTAATACAAAATCTTTTGTTTTCTTTCTGTCCAAACTTTTAAATTTAAGATCCCAATTTAAAGGGGAAGAGAATTAAGAGTGTACGTGATTGAGTGGAAATGACTCATTTATTTTTAATCAATTGTCAGGGGTTCGATATTTGATCTTGGGTATGGAACAGCTCTAAATCATTGGGTCAGTTGTCCCACCCTTCGATGTGTCTATTATTCAGCGAGAGAAGAATTTGTCATTGTGTTCGACGATAAATACCCTAGTCTACACCAAAGAAAAAAGGGAAGAATTATCTTATTCTCTTTGAGCTTCGTCATGATTGTAATTAATTAATTTTTGTTCAAAGAGAGTTACTATATATATATCTATAGTATTTGAGAATGATAATACAAAATAATGGAGAAATAGAGGAAGATGTAAACCAAAGGATACAAGCGGGATAGATGAAATGAAGGAAGGCTTCAGATGTTGTTTGTGATAGAGAAGTATCACTTAAGCTTAAGGGGAAATTAGCGCACAGCGATAAGACCAGCTTTATTGCATGATACTGAATGTTGGGCGATAAAAAGTTAGTATAAGCACAACTTCAACGTGGCAGAAATAAGAATATTACGTTGGATGAGTGGTTACACTAGAATGGATAGGATTATGCATTATTAAATTAGAGAGAAAGGTGGAAACGATTAAAGAGGGATCTAGCCGTAAATAACCTAACAATAGAAATGTACAAAGACAGAACATGTTGACGTTGCTTGATCCATATAGTCGACTCCACCTAGTGAGAAAAGGCTTTAATTGTTGTTATATATATAGCATTTTATGGTGAATTCAGGGCATATATCATTAATAGCATTGACTAAATTTTACATCATAAACTCCGGATATGAAAGAGGTTTTAGTGTTAGTCACAAAAAAAACTCTCCCCATACTTTGTCATGTTCGATCCACGGACCATAGATCTCAAAGGAAACCAATAACATTAGTCCACAAATGGCAACATTATTTTTTTTTATAACTCACATGACAACATTTTTAATTCTAGCAATTATTATATATATATTTCTTTGAATTGGATATTAAAAGAGGAAAATGAAAGAGAAGTATAATATTTTCTCCTTGGTTATTTAGGAAGTTAGAATTAAAGGTGGATGAGTCCCTTTCACTAAACTATATTGCTACTTTACATGTATGTATACAGGAACTAAACAAAGAAATCTTTATTTAGGCATGCATAATAGAGATGAGAAGGCATAATCATTTTACAAATCACCAACCAAATCAAAATCTGTCACAGTAAACACCAAAATTAGACAAGAAAAAAATAATAAAAAAACAAATTCGTAATTTTGAAAGAAAAACACTAGAAATTGAAGAAGCATGCACAATAGTGACCGAGACTCAAATTTACTATAAAATATATTAATTTTACATGTGTAAGTGATTGATCACCAAATTTTATGACACTAATGAAGAAGGACTAAAGAGAATGTTGAAAGTCAACTCTAAAAATTTAATAATTAATTGAAAAAAAACTCATATTCCACGAAACACTTATACATTCTCTTTTTTAATATTCTTGGAATATAAAATTTCAATCAAATCAATGAACTACCAAATATATTTTAAGAAAAATAATCTTTCTTCAAATAACATTTGACAATTCATTGATTGATCAAAATTTATCTCCAAACTTTTGTATATATGAAATATATATATATTTTTTCACATTGTTAGATGCAATTTGGTCTTCTCTAATGTATTGTTGCAATAATTGACATGTAGTAGGCGTTTTGTTCTTTTTTACCTTCCACTAGTGTAAGATTAACAAGTAGTTATATGTATAGCCTCATGCAATAAATAGAATGTCCTTTACAATTTAATTTAGTAATTGATAAGGTTGTTGTTATTTTTTATTTTTTTTGCACTTTAAAATATCAGTTTATAGGTAATAAATTAATGTTTTAATGTTCTCTTCTTTTTCTTCCTTTAATTTGAAATAATTAAAATTAACCGAAAAAAGCAAGATCATAGAGGGTTAATACAAAATCTTTTGTTTTCTTTCTCCCAAAACTTTTAAATTTAAGATCCCAATTTAAAGGGGAAGAGAATTAAGAGTGTGATAGAGTGGAAATGACTCATCCATCTTTAACCGATTATCAGGGATTCGATATTTGATTTTGGGTATTGGAGCAACTCTAAATGATTGGGCCAGCTGTCCCACTCTTCGATGTGCCTACTATTCAACGAAAAAATTTGTCACTATGTTTGACGATATATAGATACCCTAATCTAGACCAAAGAAAAAGGCGGAAGAATTTTCTTTTTATCTTTGAGCTTCATCATGAAGTAATTAATTAATTTTTGTTAAACTAGAGTTACTATATATATATATATATATATATATATATATATATATATATATAGTATTTGGGAATGATAATACAAAATAATGGAGAAATAGAGGAAGATGTAAACCATAGGATACAAGCGGGATGGATGAAATGGAGGAAGGCTTCAGGTGTTATTTGTGATAGAAAAGTACCACTTAAGCTTAAGGGAAAATTATCGCACAGCGATAAGACCGACTTTACTGTATGGTATTGAATATTTAGCGATAAAAAGCTAGCATAAGCACAAATTCAACGTGGCAGAAATGAGAATGTTATGTTGGATGAGTGATCACACTAGAATGATTGGATAGGGTTAAGAATAATTAAATTAGAGAGAAAGGTGAAAACGATTAAGAGGGATCTAGCCGTACTTAACCATAGAAATGTGGAAAGACAGAACATGTTGACATCGCTTGATCCATATATAGCCGACTCCACCTAATGTGAAAAGGCTTTAGTTGTTGTTGCATATATATATATATATATATATATATATATATAGCATTTTATGGTGAATTCAGGGCATCTATCACCAATAGCATTGACTAATTTTTACACCATAAACTCTCGATTTAAAAGAGGCTTTTAATTAGTGTTGGTCACAAAAACTCTCCCCATATTTTATCATGTTCGATCCATTGACCATAGATCTCAAAGGATACCAATAACTCTAGTCCACACATAACAACATTATTAATTCTAGCAATTATTATATTTTTTATTTGAATTGGATATTAAAGAGGAAAATGAAAGACAAGTATAATATTTTCTCCTCAGTTATTTAGGAAGTTAGAATTAAAGGTGGATGAGTCTCTTTCACTCAACTATATTGCTACTTTACAAGTATATACAGGAACTAAACAAAAGAAATCTTCGTTTAGACATGCATCATAGAGATGAGAAGGCATAATCTTCTTACAAGTCACCAGCCAAATCAAAATCTGTCACATTAAACAGCCAAATTAGACAAAAAAATAATAATAAAACAAATCCGTAATTTTGAAACAAAAGCACTAGAAATGAAGAAGCACAATAGTGGCCGAGTGGCCGAAACTCAAATTATCACATATATTAATTTTACATATGTAAGTGATTGATCACCAAATCTTATGATACTGATGAAGAAAGTTTAAAGAGAAGGTTGAAAGTCAACTCCAAAAATTTAATAATTAATTGGAAGATAAAAAAACCTTACCTTCTACGAAACACTTATACACTCTCTTTTTTAATATTTTTGGAATATGAAATTTCAATCAAATCAATGAACTACCAAATATTTTTAAGAAAAATAATCTTTCTTCAAAAACATTTGATAGTTCATTGTCTGATCAAAAATTATCTCCAAACTTTTTTATATACGAAGAACACATTTTGAAGTGGAAACAAAAAAATTTTAATCAGACCAACGAAATACCAAATAATTTGAGAAATTGAATTCTCTAATAATATTTGGCATTTCGCCGACTGGCCAAAATTCATCTCCAACATTATTAAATGGAAACAGAAACTATTCCTACTGGTAATTACCATTGGACTAACTGCATTTTGTTTAGTACTAAGGCGGGTATATATAGGCCAGCATGACAATGCTAATTGATATTTTAAATTTGGAAAATTATCATATTCAATCTCTAATTTTTCAATAAAAGGGAATATCGTAAATCCTCCTTATCACATACATTTTATCATTTTAATTTTACTTAAATACATTAATGACAAATATTAATAATATTTATCAAACCTGATTTCTTTGTTTTTTTAGCATCTTAAGTTTGGTAAGTGTTCAATAGTTTAGATTTGGCATTAACACTATATAATTAGCTACCAAACCAGAATAAAAAATATCAGTTGCAATAAATTAAATATACGTTGTAAGAGATTAATCCCCTTTCACTAAATTCAATATCTATTGATAATACGTATGTGTTAATGTATCAAACAATCTGGTGAAATATTTAATTGAGATTTTTTTTACCAGATCTCTAAGTTTAATTTGCGTGATTCCGTACAATAATATGAAGAATAAGTTAACTTAAATAATAATAATAATAAAAGAACTTATACCCTTTTTTTTCAATGAACCTTGACCTAAGGAGACGGTTTTCAAGAACTCCAAACTTTTGGAACCTTGACCTAAGGAGAAACGATTAAGAGGGATCTAGCCGTAAATAACATGACCATATAATTGTGCAAAGACAAAACATGTTGGCATCGCTTGATCCATATAGCTTTAAGTGTAGAAAACATTTTATGGTGGATTCAAGACATCTATCACCAATAGGATTGACTAATTTTACACCATAATCTCTCGATCTAAAAGAAGCTTTTAGTGTTGGTCACAAAAAACTCTCCGTACTTTGTCATCGACTGGCCATAGACCTCAAAGTATACCAATAACTCTAGTCCACACATGACAACATTATTAATTCTAGCAATTATTATATTTTTTATTTATTTGAATTGGATATTAATGAGGAAAATGAAAGAGATCTTTAGTTATTTAGGAAGTTAGAATTAAAGGTAGATGAGTCCCTTTCATTCAACTATATTGCTACTTTACAAGTATGTATACAAGAACTAAACAAAAGAAATCTTCATTTAGGCATGCATCATAGAGATGAGAAGGCATAATCTTCTTACAAATCACCAGCCAAATCAAAATCTATCACATTAAACACCCAAATTAGACAATAAAAAATAATAATAATAAAATCCCTAATTTTGAAACAAAAGCACTAGAAATTGAAGAAGCACAATAGTGACCGAGACTCAAATTAATGATCAAATATATTAATTTTACACATGTAAGTGATTGATCACCAAATCTTATGATACTAATGAAGAAAGATTTAAGAGGATGTTGAAAGTCAACTCCAAAAATTTAATAATTAATTGGAACACAAAAAAAAAAGCTCACTTTCCACGAAACACTTATAGACTCTCTTTTTTAATACTTTTGGAATATAAAATTTCAATCAAATCAATGAACTACCAAATATATTTTAAGAAAAATAATTTTTCTTCAAATAACATTTAATAGTTCATTGGCTGATCAAAATTTAACTCCAAACTTTTTTTGTATACGAAGAACATTTTGAAGTGGAAACATAACAAATTTAATCAGACCAACGAAATACCAAATAATTTGAGAAATTAAATTCTCTAATAATATTTGGCATTTCGCTGACTGGCCAAAATTCATCTCCAACATTATTAAAAGGAAACAGAAACTATTCCTACTGATAATTATCATTGGACCAACTGCATTTTGTTCAATACTAAGGCGGGGTATATATAGGCCACCATGACAATGCTAATTGATATTTTAAATTTGGAAAATTAGCATATTCAATAATGTCTAATTTTTCAATAAAAGGAAATATCGTAAATCCTCCTTATCACATACAATTTATCATTGTGCACATACATTTTATCATTTTAATTTTACCTAAATATATTAATGACAAATATTAAGAATATTTATCAAACCTGATTTCTTTATTTTTTTAGCATCTTAGGTTTGGTAAGTGTTCAATAGTTTAGATTTGGCATTAACAGTATATAATTAGCTACCAAACCGGCATAAAAAATATCAATTGCAATAAATTAAATTAAATATACTTTGTAAGAGATTAATCATCTTTCACTAAATTTAATATCTATTGATAATACGCATGTGTTAATGTGTCAAAAAATTGGTGAAATATTTAATTGAGATTGTTTTACCAGATCTCTAACTTTAATTTTTGTGATTCCATACAATAATATGAAAAATAAATTAACTTAAATAATAATAATAATAATAAAAGAACTTATATCTTTTTCCCAATGAACCTTGACCTAAAGAGATGGCTTTCAAGAACTCCAAACTTTTGGTACCTAAAAATCATAGAATTTCATAATCTCAAAAACAAGTATCACAGAGATTCAAAAATAATGCTATTAAAAAAATAATTTTAGCATAGTTATAAATTACTATTTATAACGTTGGTTATGGCTAATTTTAAAGGGTTGGCCAATTTTAAGAGGTTCAACGTCAAATCTAAAATTGACGTTAAAGATTGTGATGAGAACCTTTTAACATTTGTTATAACAATAAAGATTAAAAATAATGTTATTAACAAACGACATTAATTAACCGACGCTAAAAATAAATTTTTAAGAGCGAAAAATTGCATGATAAATTTATATATTATGAAATAATTAGTCAAATAAGTTTTTTAGAGATCAAATTGAAAACATAGCATCAATGGAAAAATCATTTACGTATCTTTAATTATTAGACCATAGAGTAGGAGTCTAACAAGCTAAAGCAACAATAAATTTCATTGTAAAATCTACAAAATCATTGACGCTATTTATAATATTGATCGTATTTTCTTTTCGTTGAGCCATCGTAATTATATTAACAAGGAGAAGATGGTTAAAAAATTTATACAAAGTATACAAGAGATTCGATACATACATCTTCGATCCATTTCTCAAATATCTTTATCATAGATCTCTTCACTTCTTCGTCTGATTTCGAACTTCTATCCTTCGTTCATACTTAAATTTTGGCACTACAAGAAAAAACAGGATTAGCTAGGGAAAAATTCCTAACTAATCCGTAGCTAATCCCTAGCTAAGGCGATTAGCTACGGATTAGCTACGGCAACCGTCCCTAGCTTAAAAATGGACGTTAATTGCTAGGGATTTCAGCCGTAGCTAATCCCTAGCTAATTTTGAATGAGAAAATGAAGAAGTCCGTAGCTAATTCCTAGAGATATAACCGTAGCTAATCCCTAGCTAAATTCCCTAGCTAATCCGTAACTAATCCCTAGCAAAATTCCCTAGCTAAACCGTAGCTAATCCCTAGCCAAATTCCCAAGCTAATCCGTAGCTAATCCCTAGCTAAATTCCCTAGCTAAACCGTAGCTAATCTCTAACTAATCCGTAGCTAATCCCTAACTAACTTCCCTAGCTAATTTATTTCGCAATGATATTTAATTTCCGTTGGTCATGGTATGTTATTGTGTACAAGATTTATAACTTTGTGATTCCTTAAAATCATATTAAAAAATTAACTTGAATAAAATTTTAAAATATTTCTAATAATATATAAATAATAAAAAGAACCTAATAATTAAGGAGACAGTTTTCCCAAAACTTTAAACTTTAGGAACTTCAAAATCATAAAACTTAATCATCACAAGAACAACTACCACAGAGATCCACAAATATAATCATATTATAAAGTTATAAAAAATGATTAATTGAATATGTTTCTACACAAATTATTTTTTTTTTTGGGAAAAAATAAACATGAGTTTTGATAAATACATTTTGGATCCATTTTTTGAATATCAATCTCTCAAGTACACTTTTTTTTTTCTTTTCTGTTTTTGAATTTGTCTCCTTTATGGTTATGCTTCAATTTTGATTACAAGCCTATTTGATAGTGATATTTTTTTTTTTGATAGTGATTTTTATGACCCAATTTAACAGAAATATCAAAGTTAAATAAATATTTATTCAAATTAAATGCACTGTTTTTGTGGAGTATATTTATTTGTGTGTTAACAATTAAATAATGATTAATATATATATATGTCATTGCTCACAATACAAATAATATGTCTAATTTTATATAGTAGTAATATTAATGGCATAAAGAAATAATTCTTCATAAAAAATAAAATTATATACATGATTTGTTTACTTTATACAATTTTTTTTTGGGTCAGAACTGTATACAAATCAAATGAGTACAATAGTAAATAAATTTTAAGAAATAATTTTTTCTCATGACAATAAGAAGTAAATTATATCCTCCATATCGTGAGTGAAACAGTAATTTACTTATTATGTATTGATTATGTATGTTTAAAGCTTATTATTTCTTTTACGGAAAGAAACCAATACCTACCCCTTTCTAATTATCACTCCCATACAATATCCCATGGAGAACGATTTGTGGCAAATATCTACCTAGTACTTTTTTTAGTTTATGATCAGGATATTCACTAAAGTAGTTATGATGATGATTAATTTTTTGAGTATTGTAAAATTTATTACTGGTGTCGACATTCCCAACAGATGACGCTCCGGATCCATTCACATCTCTCCATGGATCAAACTCGGAAAGCGATAATTAAGAGAATATAAATCCCTTACAATATGTTCTTGAACATGCTTAAAAATAACTCTATTTAACTTTTCCATAAACACTATTAAGTAATTCTTTAAAAGAAAATTGTTTATATTCCCTTTCAACTACAAGTTAGTTTCAAATATCTCCACTTAGGTATAGGATTAGAGTTAAATTTAATTATGTAAAATTATTAAGGTTTATTTACCATATTTCAAATGTTTAAAGGGTATTTGTATCCTAGAGATGGCTCTAAACTACTCAATTATTTAAAGTATACATGAGCCATTGAAAAAGGTTTAAATCCTATGAAGTTAGATGTTTTTAAAGTTTAAGCTTTTTGAATAAGCTAAGCATTATAATATTCATTCATTTTCATAGTGTACCAACATCTCTTATGTACATATCTATTATGTAGATTATTTGGATAACCTACAATAATGAGTATATATATATATATATATATATATAAAGACAATTGCTACTCTAAAAACAAATTTTAACTTCATGAAATCTCCTACGGAGATAATTACTGAAGATGTCATGGGAGTTCCCTTTTCAAAATTTTGTGTCGTGTAGCCTTGTGCTTTGTCCTGCTATAGCAAAAAACAAGGTATATTACAAAAAAATAGAATGAGCTAGTTTTTTACACTGTGAATTTGTGACAAACATAGGTTTCAAATTTAAAAAAAAAACATAATAATAGGAGGAAAAAGATGCATAAAAAAAAACTTCAAAAAAAAATCATAGTTGTTATTGTCATAGGTGGAACTCAAAGAAATTCTCAGATATTGAAAAGTTCATTAGTCGATCAAACCCCGTTTTGCAATCAAATAGCTACCCCAACATATATTCTTGATCGTCTTCTTTCTTTATGAAAAATAGAATTTTAATCGGCTCGCTGAATTACCAAACAATTTAAGAAAAATATATCTCAAAGTTTACTTGATAATTCATGAACCAATCAAAATTTATTTTCAAGATTACAAGCCCATAGCAACATTCATGAACAGGAATCGTTTAGAGGAAACTAAGAAATTTAATAAGATCAATAAAGTACCAAATATTTTGATATATATATGGAGCCTGTGAAAACATTTGGTACTTAATTGTCTGAACAAAATTGATCTACAATTTTAATGAAGAAAAAGAAGAAAACCACTTATATATATATCTTCTCCACTTGGTGGAATTATTTTTTCATATTCATTAAGGTTATGCTAAAATATGGAAAAGAATTGGTGGGGATTTTCATATTAATTTCTCATCAATGTTAATAACTCTCAAATTAGAAATCGTTGACACAAAAATCAAGTATTCAGATTTGGTGGATTCTTTCTTATTAATTTAATTATCATTAATGACATTTGATGTAAAATAAATGAATAATTAATATTGTCTCTCAGGATGAACTAGTGTTTAGTATTGCGATAATACAAAAAACTCGAAATAAGATTTTACGGGAGTTGACCATATCGTGTTTAATTATTAATATACGGACATAATTTTGTAAGTATGATCAGTCAATTTGAAATAATGTGATATGTGACTATGTCTATAATTGGGAGAAATATTAATTACCAGTTCATCACCAAAATAAGTTTCTATTAGCATTCTTATAAATTTATTTCATAATTTTGAAATCTTTACGAATCAGTTAAAACATATGCACATTATTGATATATTAGTTGGATACATATTAATTACCGGCTAATCCGCAACTAAAAAATGGAGAATATGTATTATTTATATAATAATTCACAGTTTTTTTTTTTTTGAAAATTAGTATTGATTAAGAGCATATATATTAGTTACAATTTTTATCTATATATATATATATGACAGAACCAAAACAGAAATCTTAAGAAGAATAACACTTTGATATGCATGAAAGATAGCAAGACCTCATTGTCATATACCCAACTTAGGTCAAACCTATAACAAGGAAAATTATAACTACAGGTATGTATCTGACTTCTCATCCAACAAAAACTAAGAAATTAGAAGAGAAAATTGATACTTAATTATTATGCATTGGAAAAGAAAAAAAAACAATCAATTGATTATAAAGTAAATGAAACAAGTAAACAACAGTATGAATGACATGTCCAAATGTTCAACAAGTATCTATACCTTCTCTTTAATAAAATAAAAACATTATGTAGTCAATCGTTTAATTTTAAGTGCAGAAAACTTGTGACGAGAGGATTAATCACTGTTGTTAGTCATAATTACTCTAATTTAAACTTAAAAAACTTTCGATTTGAGACCTAATTCATTTTAGGCTACTGCAACAGTCGAAAATTATTTAAATGTTCAACAAGTATCTATACCTTCCTAGAGTGAGTGGGCCTTACATCATCCCAGCTTTAAGTTGGTCTATAGGAAATTGTCGATCATCCCATTAATGGATAAAACTTAAAAGTTTTCAGTACTACGGGAGTATTGAAGTACATTTCTCCAATCATTTAGTGTTATTTTTCAATATTAATAGTGACAGGCACAAATAAAAACACACTTCGAATGGATTAAGTACCAAATAATTTGAGGGATGTACTGAAATTCAATAAACTAAATTGCAATATATCAAATATATATCATATTAATGAGAATTCGAACATTAATTGTAATACCTGGGAATATTTTAATTAGCATCAATAATTAAATTAAAGTAATTAAGTTAAAAGTGGAAAAAAGAGATAAAAATAAACACTATCCTACTACATATATATTTTTTTTTTATATACAAATTTGTTTAAATCCTAATTATATTTTTATATGTATTTCTTTTTCTTATTTATTATTATTATACCAGATTTTAATTATGTGATATGTATATATATAAATTAATTATATATATATATATATATATATATATATATATATATATATATATATATATATATATATATGTATGTATGTATGTATGTATGTGTGTGTGTATATATGAAAGTAAAGAAAAGAAGAATTAAAGAGAGGGAAGGAAATCAGATTGTTTTTTCTTCTTTTTGTAATATATATATATATATTAGATAAAAGAAGAATAAGAAATAAAAAGGAAACGGAAAGGAGGCGTGATAGAGAGGCAGAGGAACGAGAGGCACACGAGAGGGAGAGAGAGCTTGAGGCGTGGACGGGAAGGAGCACGAGGAAGGGAGCTGCGTGCGCGAGCTGTGGTGGCCGGACGTGCGAGGAAGGCGGCCGGAATTCGTCGCCGTCACTGTGAGCTGGAAGAGATGAGAGAGAGTTCGGGTTAGAGAGAGAAAGCAAAGGGAGAGAGCTTTTTCGCCGGAAAACGCCGTCTCTTCACCGGGGAAGGTAGCTGGGAGTCTCTTCTACTCCATATCGTCCTTCTAACCGGTTGAATCGAGGTGAGAAGTTCCGAAACTCTCAAACCCCAATTTTATCAATTTTAGGGATTTTTGGAAAGACCCCAATTGATTCAATATGAGTATTCTGGGTCCTAAATTGAAGTATTTGCATGTTAAGAAGTAAGTTGGAAGCTTAGGAACCAGAAATTAATTGATGGAATTTATCCGGGTTGGAAAACTAGTAGGAAAAGTATGAATGGAAAGGTTTAAGGGTGTTGTGGACTGATTGGGGGTGCATTAATAGGTGGAAATTGCTATTCTATAATTGTTAAAAATTATTAGAATGTATGAGGGATTAAAACCCGAGTAATTTCCGTCTCACCCGGAACCCGGTTCGGGAAAAAAGAGACAATTTTCTAATATTACACGTATCCGGATATGTGTATTCATGTGTAGGTAAAGTGTTCAAGGTTATTTTGGTAAATGGAAATTTTGGACAAGTAGAATTTATGCTCTCTTGAGCTATAAATTCAAGACTTGGGTAATGAGAATTTCATATGGACACATAGAGGTGGAATTGGGTAACCTTACATTCCCAAGTCAAAGCTTCCGAATAGTGTGATTAAGGAAGGGCTGGACACGAATAGAAACATGCTAGGTGTCCTAAAACTAGTTGAGGGCATTTCCAAGCCAACAACTAGTCTATGGAATTAATTAGAGAGAACATGAGCACTAGCGTTGCATGTACACGATAGTGGTTGAATTTTCAAGTTCTAAATCTCTCAAGTATATGTGTATAGGGCACCATACTGTGAGTGGACTTTCGGGCGCACCGAGAGCCGATCAGAGGGGCCAACCAGGTGAGGGGCTTTCCTATCCTTGTCCTATAGGGTTGACTGCGGATATGGATATATGGTTTGCCTTCTTGCCTATTTGTAGGAATTACATGTTAGATAACATGCTATTGTTGTTCCTAAATTACAGTATATGTGAAAACGTACTATATGTGTATGTGAATTGTAAAAGCAATGGTGGCTCAAGGAGCCTTATATGGAAAGAAGGTCCTCGGGACCTATATAAGATCGGGGGTAGGATCGAGTCAAATTTTAATGGGGAGAGTTTTGTGGTACTAGAAACCCACCTTATTAATTATTATCTGAAAAGTGTGGTGTGTATGTAAATTCTTAAAGGATATGAACATAGGTGACTTTGTTTTAAACCGAGAGAATTTCGATCTAGAAAACCGCTTGGAAACTTAGATTTACTTAAGAAGAAGTAAAATGAATAAGTAGTGGTCCATAGGGTTCATTTATGGTACAACGCGGGAACCGAGTCTATCATGAATGGTCTGGGTAGATTGAGTCTGTCATTTTGAGTCAAACTCTCAGAAATACAAAGTATATGAGTATACCACATTGTGGCTATTGCCTTGGGTAAACCGAGGTCACATGAGTCGCCGGCTATGCTCCAAGTGAAGTCTTGGGGTCAGATTATTGTTCCAAGTAAAGTCTTGGGATTAGGGGTTCCTAGAATGATCAGCCAAGTGAAGTCTTGGGGTCAGATTATTGCTCACGTGAGATATTGCCTTCGGGCCAGATTCTCTCCTAACGGAGATATGCCTTCGGGCCAGTTTATGCTTACGGTTAACTGAATACTGGTGACCACTTGGAATTATATGTTGAACTATGATATGATGTATGTGTGAATTGAAATGTATGTAAATCCATGCTTTAAATTCTTTATTGTGGATATGATATAAGCTAATTGTCTGACCACTTAATATATGGAAATTTAAACCCGTTATATGCGTATGTGTTTGTGATTGGCTCCTCTTCCCCAGTTGTAGTGGTACCCGCTACTACACCAGGGATGGGAAAGCCTCTCACCGAGTCTGTTTGACTCACCTCAATGTTACATGTTACAGACACAGGTGGTATAGGCATCGGGGGCGCTTCCACTTCATCTCAGGGAGGCGGACAAACTTAGAGACCGCACGCATTGTTCGCGTGGGTAGTATTGATATATGTATTTTCTCAGGATGTATATGTATATGCTTCTTTTGGTATAGCATTGTTTTGTACAGCTGCTATATGCATATATGTATATGTCACACTCTAGAACTGTCGGCTTCATACAGGTTAAAGATTGGTCTGGTTGTTGGGATCATAGGTTATGATATGATGAATATCATGTGTGTGTGTGTATATATATATATATATATATATATATATATATATATATATATATGAATGTGACTTCCGCATGTGAATAGGATAGATCACACGCACTGAGCGTGTGGTCAATATGTAAATTTATATATATGTGTGACTGAATACTTGATGGTATGAAAATACAGCTTCCGCATGTGAATAAGATAGGTCACACGCATTGAGGCGCGTGATCAATATGTAAATTATATGCAGGTGTGTGATTGAATATATATACTTGACTGTACACAGGAATTCTGCATGTGAATAGGATAGATCACCCGCCCTGAAACGCGTGATCAATATGTATATTATATGTACGTGTGATTGACTATGTGTATATGTATAGACTGAAGCGGCATTGAGCGAGCCGTGGATTGCGTGCCACTTAGGTCACCGGTTAGGGATGACCAAATATACTCTATATTGTTTGTATTAGAAACGGGTAGTTATGCATATATAAAAGTGTCAATCAGGGATTAGAGGCTTACGGGATAGGAGAAATTTTACCTCCCGTGCCGGTCACGGACGCCCGATAGAGGGTCGTGACATTAATTAATACGTTGTGACTATGAGAGATCATTATTAGTCTATTTCGTTAGTTGTTCGATTTTTCTCTTATCATTTCTCGGTTTTTGTTTTTGTATTTGCTTTATGGTAGATGATATATATATTTTCTCATTGTCAGATGCAATTTGGTCTTCTATTATCTTATCTAAAATTTACGAATCATCTATGTTAAAAACTTTTTACTCATGTTGTTAGAAGAGCCTACGACAAGTTCAACTTTAAAGATTATTTCAGATATAATATGCATGGGTCAAGGTTATAAGAGTAACATCTCTATTGGCAACACCAATGACGGTGAGATTTTTCATCCTGAAGAAATAAGATTAGCTGAGCTTACATTTTGTTTACTTAGTTCAACAATTGTTAGGGTTTATTCTTCAGTATTATTATATTAGAGTTTTCTAAATTATTTTAAGTGCCGTTTAATTTTTTCTACAATATAATAAAAATTTAACGCTTTTTATCAAAGAAAAATGTACTGTTGCAATAACTGACATGCAGTAGGCGTTTATATAGTGTAGTATAAGCTCATGCAATTAGTAGAATGTCCTTTACAATTTAATTTGGTAATTGATAAGGTTGTTGCTATTTTTTTTTGGCACATAAAAATATTAGTTTATAGGTAATAAATTAATGTTTTAATGTTCTGTTCTTTTTCTTCATTTAATTTGAAATAATTAAAATTTAACGGAAGAAAACCAAGATCATAGAGGGTTAATACAAAATCTTTTGTTTTCTTTCTCCCCAAACTCTAAAATTTAAGATCCCAATTTAAAGGGAAAGAGATTAAGGAAGTCATTGAGTGGAAATGACTCATTCATCTTTAACTAATTACCAGGGTTCGATATTTGATCTTGGGTATGGAGTATCTCTAAATCATTTAGCCAACTATCCCACCCTTCGATGTGCTTACTATTCAACGAGAAAATTTGTCACTATATTCGACGATAGATACCCTAGTCTAGACCAAAGAAAAAGGGGGAAGAATTTTTCTTATTATCTTTGAGCTTCATCATGATTGTAATTAATTAATTTTTGTTCAACCAGAGTTAATATATATATATATATATATATATATATATATATATATATATATATATAAAGTATTTAGAAATGATAATACAAAATAATGGAGAAATAGAGGAAGATGTAAACCATAGGATACAAGCAGAATGGATGAAATGGAGGAAGGCTTCAGGTGTTATTTGTGATAGAAAATTATCAATTAAGCTTAAGGGAAAATTATCGCACAGCGATAAGACCAGCTTTACTGTATGGTACAGAATGTTGGGCGATAAAAACTTAGCATAAGCACAAATTCAACGTGGCAGAAATGAGAATGTTACGTTGGATGAGTGATCAACTAGAATGGATAGCATTAGGAATTATTACATTAGAGAGAAAGTTGGGGTAGAACCTATTGTCGAAAAATTAATTGAAATACGCCTTAGGTGTTTGGTCATGTACAAAGACGACCGTTAAAGTCTCCTGTATGTAGAGCTGATCAATGGAAAATAGCCCAACAACTAGAGGTAGGGGAATACCAAAGAAAACAAAAGGAGAAACGATTAAAAGGGATCTAGTCGTATATAACATAACCATATAAATGTGCAAAGACAGAACATGTTGGCGTCGCTTGATCCATATAGTCGACCACACCTAATGGAAAAAGTCTTTTATTATTGTATATATATATATATAGCATTTTATGGTGGATTCTGGACATCTATCACCGATAGGATTGACTAATTTTTACACCATAATCTCTTGATCTGAAAGAGGCTTTTAGTGTTGGTCACAAAAAAACTCTCTCCGTACTTTGTCCTGTTCGATCGGCTGACCATAGATCTCAAAGGATACCAATAACTCTAGTCGACACACGACAACATTATTAATTATTCTAACAATTATTATATTTTTTTTATTTATTTGAATTGGATATTAAAGAGGAAAATGAAAGAGAAGTATAATATTTTCTCCTTAATTATTTGGGAAATATAATATTTTCCCACTCAGCTATATTGCTACTTTACAAGTATGTATACAAGAACTAAGCAAAAAAAAATCTTCATTTAGGCATGCATCATAAAGATGAGAATGCATCATCTTACAAATTACCAGCCAAATCAAAATCTGTCACATTAAACACCCAAATTAGACAAGAAAAAATAATGACAAAACAAATCCGTAATTTTGAAACAAAACCACTAGAAATTGAAGAAGCGCAATAGTGGCCGAGACTCAAATTAACTATCAAATATATTAATTTTACATATGTAAGTGATTGATCACCAAATCTTATGATACTAATGAAGAAAGATTAAAGAAAATGTTGAAAGTCAACTCCTAAAATTGAAACAAACAAAAAAAAGCTCACTTTCCACGAAACACTTATACACTATCATTGGAAATATAAAATTTCAATCAAATCAATGAACTACCAAATATATTTTAAGAAAAATAATCTTTCTTCAAATAACATTTGATAGTTCATTGGCTGATCAAAATTTATCTCCAAGCATTTTTTATATACGAAGAACATTTTGAAATGGAAACAGAACAATTTTAATCAGACCAACGAAATACCAAATAATTTGAAAAATTGAATTCTCTAATAATATTTGGCATTTCGCTGACTGGCCAAAATTCATCTCCAACATTATTAAAAGGAAACAGAAATACTGATAATTATCATTGGACTAATTGCATTTTGTTCAGTACTAAGGCTGATATATATAGGCCATCATGACAAATTGATAATGCTAATTGATATTTTGAATTTGGAAAATTATCATATTCAATATCTAATATTTATGAGATCTGATTTCTTTGTTTTTTTAGCATCTTAGGTTTGGTAAGTGTTCAATAGTTTAGATTTGGCATTAACACTATATAATTTGCTACCAAACCAGAATAAAAAATATCAATTGCAATAAATTAAATATACGTTGTAAGAGATTAATCCCCTCTCACTAAATTCAATATCTATTGATAATAAGCATGTGTTAACGTGTCAAAAAATCTAGTGAAATATTTCATTGATATTTTTTTTACAAGATTTCTAACTTTAATTTGTGTGATTCCGTACAATAATATGAAAAATAAATTTACTTAAATAATAATAATAATAAAAGAACTCATATCCTTTTTTTTTCAATGAACCTTGACTTAAGGAGATGGTTTTCAAGAACTCCAAAATTTTGAAACCTAAAAATCATAGAATTTCATAATCTCAAAAAAGTACCACAAAGATTCACAAATAATACTATTAAAAAAATAATTTTAGCATAGTTATAAATTACTACCTATAACGTTAGTTATAGCCAATTTTAAAGGGTTGACCAATTTTAAAAGATTCAATGTCAATCCTACAATTAACATTAAAGATTATGATGATAACCTTTTAACATTAGTTATAATAATCAAGATTAAAATTAATATTATTAACAAATGAAATTAATTAACTGACGCTAAAAATAAATTTTTAAGTATGAAAAATCGCATGATAAATTTATTATGAAATAATTAGTCAAATAAGTTTTCATATATCAAATTGAAAACACAGCATCAATGGAAAATCTTTTACGTATCTTTAGACCATAGGGTAGGAGTCTAACAAGCTAAAGCAACAATAAGAATTTCATTGTAAAATCTATAAAATCACGGATGCTATTAATATTGATGGTATTTTCTTTTCGTTGAGCCATTGTAATTATATTAACAAGGAGAAGATGCTTAAAAAAATTTATATAAAATACAAGAGATTCGATACACACATCTTTGATCCATTTCTCAAATATCTTTACCTCTTCACTTCTCCGTATGTTTTCGAACTTCTATCCTTTATACTTTAATTTTGATTACGAGTTTATTTCGCAATGATATTTATAACTTGATTAAACCATCGTATTAAATTTGAGTCAATATTAATTAGAAAAACTTACCGTTTTGGTTGAGTATATATATTTATTTTTGCGTAAAAAAATATTAAATAAAATAATTTGTCTAATTTTATATAAAAGTTATATTATTATGTCATAAAAGATACATTTCTCTATAATAATTAAAATTATATAAATTATTTGTTTACTTTATATAAATCAAATGAGTAAAATAGTGAATAATTTGTAAGAAATAATTTTTTATATATATCCTAACGGGTTTAGTGCCTTTTCTTTAATAAAACAAAAACATTATGTGGCCAATCATTTACTTTTAAGTGTAGAAAACTCATGACGAGAGGATTAGTTACTGTTGTTAGCCATGGTTACTCTAATTTAGACTTTAAAAAAACTTTCGGTTTGAGACTTAATTCATTTTAGGCTACCACAACGGTCGAAGATTATTTAAATGTCCTTACACTAATAAGGACACACCTTGAATGGACTAAGTACCAAATAATTTGAGGAATGTACTGAAATTCAATAAACAAAATTGCAATATATTAATTATCTATATATAAGTCATATTGATCAGAATTCGAACATTAGTTAATACGTTGTGATTGTGAGAGATCATTATTAGTCTATTTCGTTAGTCGTTAGATTTAACTTCTGTTGGTCATGGTATGTTATTGTGTACCGGATTTATAACGTTAATTTGTGATTCCTTAAAATCATATAAAAAAAATTTCTTGAATAAAATTTCAAAAGATTTATGATAATATATAAATAATAAAAAGAACCTAGTAATTAAGGAGACAGTTTTCCCAAAACTTTAAACTTTAGAAACTTGAAAATCATAAAACTTAATCATCACAAGAACAACTACCACAGAGATCCACAAATATAATCATATTATAAAGTTTTAAAAAAATGATTAATTGAATATGTTTCTACACAAAATATTTTTTCTTGGGGCAAAAATAAACATGAGTTTTGATAAATACATTTTGGATCATTTTTTTAATATCTTTCTCTTCGGTACACTTTTTTTTCTTTTCTATTTTTGAATTTGTGTCCTTTATAGTTATGCTTCAATTTTGATTACGAGCCTATTTCATAGTGATATTTATAACCCAGTTTAATAGTAATATTAAATTTAAATAAATATTTATCCAAATTAAATGCACTGTTTCTGTTGAAGTATATTTATTTGTGTGTTAACAAATAAATAATTATTAATATATATATATATATATATATATATATATATATGTCATTGCTCACAATACAAATAATGTGTCTATGTAATATTAATGGCATAAAGAAATAATTCTTCAAAACAAATAAAATTATATACATGATTTGTTTACTATATACAAATTTTTTTGGGGTCAGAACTGTATACAAATTAAATCAAATGAGTACAAAAGTAAACAATTTTTAAGAAATATATTTTTTTCAGGATAGTAAGAAGTAAATTAAATCCTCCATAGTGAGTAAAACAGTAATTTGCTTATTATGTATCGATCATGTATGTTTAATCAACGAGGGGTTGGTCCAAGTGGTAAGCAGTTTGGTATCGTTTAAGTAAGGTCTCGGGTTCGAGGCCTTGTGAATGCAGCTATCCCCGTTGGGAGACTCTCCCACTATAGCCAGGTGCGCGACACGGGTCGATCCGGATTAGTCGGGGCGAAGCCTCGGATACCGGACGGGCAACCAAAAAAAAAAGCTAATTATTTCTTTTACGGAAAGATACCAATACCCCTTTCTAATTATCACTCCCATAGAATATCCCATGGAGAATGATTTGTGGCAAATATCTATCTTGTACTTTTTTTAGTTTATGATCGGGATATTCACTAAAGTAGTTATGATGATGATTAATTTTTCGGGTATTGTGAAATATATTACTGGGGTCGACTCTCCCAACAGATGACGCTCTGGATCCATTCACTTCTCTCCATGGGTCAAATTCAGAAAGCGATAATTAAGAGAATATAAATCCCTTACTATATATATACTATAACGTGCTTAAAAATAACTCTATTTAACTTTTCCATAAACACCGTTATATATTTCTTTAAAAGAAAATTGTATATATTCCCTTTCAACCACAAGTTATGATGATGATTAATTTTTCGGGTATTGTGAAATATATTACTGGGGTCGACTCTCCCAACAGATGACGCTCTGGATCCATTCACTTCTCTCCATGGGTCAAATTCAGAAAGCGATAATTAAGAGAATATAAATCCCTTACTATATATATACTATAACGTGCTTAAAAATAACTCTATTTAACTTTTCCATAAACACCGTTATATATTTCTTTAAAAGAAAATTGTATATATTCCCTTTCAACCACAAGTTAGTTACAAATATCTCCACATAGGTATAGGATTAGAGTTAAATTTAATTATGTAAAATTATTAAGATTTTTTTACCTTATTTCAAATGTTTAAGGGTATTTGTATCCTAGAGATGGCTCTAAACTACTCAATTAATTAAAGTATACAAGAGCCATTGAAAAAGGTTTAAATTCTATGAAGTTCAATTTTTTTTTTTTGAAGTTTAAGTTGTTCGAATACTAACTTTAAATTGGTTCAAAGTCTAAAAAATAATATATAAAAGAATTAAAAAACAGAAGGAGAAGAAAATAGAGACAAGATATATAGAGAATAATAAGCTAAGCATGATAATATTCATCCATTTTCACAGTGTACCAACATCTCTTATGTACATATCTATTTATGCGATTATTTGGATAACCTACAACAATGACTTATAAGAATTAACATGGTGATATAAATTTTAATCAATAATTTGAGATTATGGAAGTTGTATATGACTATATGGACATCCATTTTATAATATATATATATATATATATATATATATATATATATATATATATATAATACATGTAAAGACAATTGTTACTCTGAGGGTACGCTTGATATAAATGCATGAATGTAAAATATTGCAAAGAAAGTACTGTAGAGAAAAGTGAGAAAAGATATAGAGAGAAAAATTAGGAGAGAGAAAAAAATATGATAAAAAGTGTGTTAATATATATAAAATATGATATAAAATTATTTTGGGAATCGTAAAAAATCATAATTTTACTATTTGGTAAGGATACCAAACATACCCTAAAAACAAATTTTAACTTCATGAAATCTCCTACAGAGATAATCACTGAAGATGTCATGGGAGTTCCCCTTTCCGAAATTTTGTGTCGTGTAGCCTTGTGCTTTGTCCTGCTATAGCAAAAAGGTAAATCACAAAAAAATAGAATGAGCTAGTTTCTTACACTGTGAATTTGTGACAACCAAAGGTTTGAAATTAAAAAAAAAACATAATAATAGGAGGAAAAAGATGCATAAGAGAAAAACTTCAAAAAAAAAATCATAGTTATTGTCATAGGTGGAACTCAAATACATTCTCAAATATTGAAAAATTCATTAGTCGATCAAACCCATGAAATAGCTACCCCAACATATATTCTTGATCGTCTTCTTTCTTTATGAAAAATAGAATTTTAATCGGCTCAATGAATTACCAAGTAATTTAAGAAAAATATATCTCAAAGTTTACTTGATAATTCATGAACCGATCAAAATTTATTTTCAAGATTACAAGCCCATAGCAACATTCATGAACAGGAATCGTTTAGAGGAAACAAAAAATTTAATCAGATCAATAAAGTACCAAATATTTTGAGAATATAGAGCCTGTGAAAACATTTGGTACTTCATTGTCTAAACAAAATTGATCTCCAATCTTAATGAAGAAAAAGAAGAAAACCACTTATATATTTGGATAGACTTTTTAAAAAAGTGCTTTTTTAATGGAGCTTTTAAAAACAAAGCTTTAAGCACAAGTAAAAGTTATTTTGCGTTTAGATATCATAATTATAAAGTACTTTATAAAATAATAAGTGTTTGGATGTAACATTAAAAAGTACTTTTTATTAATTAAAATTACCAAAATAGACACTTAAAAATTCTTATAATAACACTTCTCAAACTTAAATGATAATAATTAAATACTTCATTTTGTGATTTAAAATGGGAGGCTAGTTTAAATTGAAGAAAATAATATATATATATATATATATATATGTATATATATGTGTGTGTGGCTGTGTGCATAACTTTAAATTTACAAAATCATTTTATAGTTATTTTTTAATCAATGATTAAAAAACTATCGCCCAAGAAAAAAAAAGTTTAATGGATAAAAAATAACTAAAATTTTTAGAATAGTGTATCATGTATTTTTGACCATGTCTGATTCTAGAAATACAAATCATTTCTCCATAAAAATGTTTTTTTATTATACACTCAATAAAAATCTAGATTCTATACCCATTAAAATTTAAAGGACACTATAAATTGTAAAGTGCTGATTAAATCACCAAACCCAGTACACCCACGTTTCGAACACAGTAACATAGGCTTGTTAAGGTGAATGAATAGGGATATTTATGTCCAGACAAAATAACCGGTTTTTTACAAATCCTCTACCGATTCAGCTTTCCTTTGAAGCTCAAAATTTGGGCTTCAAATAAAAGGAGGTTTTGGGCTTCTTTTACTGCTTCTTCTTTTTTCTTTTAAGCTCATCCAAACACATTTTTTTATATAGTAAGTACTTATTTTAAATTAAAAGTACTTTGGGTTTAAAAAAAGCTTAAACAAACGCACCCATATATCTTCTCCACTTGGTGGAATTATTTTTCATATTCATTAAGGTTATGCTAAAATATGGAAATCAGAATTGGTGGGGATTTTCATATTAATTTCTCATCAATGCTAATAACTGTCAAATTAAAAATTGTTGACACAAAAATCAAGTATTCAGATTTGGTGGATTCTTTCTTATTAATTTAATTATCATTAATGACATTTGATGTGAAATAAATGAATAATTAATATTGTCTCTGAGGATGAACTGTTGTTTAGTATTGCGGTAATACAAAAAACTCGAAACTCTTTTTGTTAGTGTAGGTCTATTAATATTAATAAATAACGGTAAATAAATAAAAGGATGTATGTACAAAAAGTTCATAACAACGAAAAATAAGAACTTTTGTGGCTATGTGAATATGACTAAAGGTGTCAATATATATATACAAAAACATTTGGATCAGAGTGGATCAAATATGTTTGAGCTAGCTGGTCTAATTTCTTAAAAAAAATATCCATGATATCGAGTTATTCGGATGGATTCAATCCAATTTCACTAAACATATCACTCGATATTAATTAATTTTGAAAATTTTAACGAAATATTAGAAAAATATGTCACGGACGTAGTGCGTGCGCGCGCACGCATATATATCTTGATCTCTTCAGAGTTATTCGATATTGACCCAATCTAATATATTTGAATTAGGTTGCTCTTTCACTCGGAATAATACTTGATGGATTAGTTATTTAGTATATTATGATGGATCTCATCCGAGTAAAAATAAAAAGAGAGAGAATAAATTAAATACATATAATTACCATTTCAAATATAACTATTACTTACCAAATTTCTTAAAAAATTTACATTAAATATATATTTATATTTGAATTTCAAATATAATTGATGTATTAATTACGATGTGTTGATTGTACTAATAAAAGAGTGTATTTTTTTGTTTTTCTGTCTTTAAGAAAAGAGTGTATTTTTTTTAAAAGAAAAAAATATAATTCACTCTAAATATGACTTAAAATAAAAATAAACTGTGCAAACCTCAAAATAATTTATCCATTCTATAATGATTCCATTTTATTAATTACTCTCCCAACGTTTTGTGTAACATCTTGGCCATTATCTACTTTTAATTGATTATTTAATCTATGCTAATTGATTATTAGCCTTAAAAGGTGGAAAATTTAAAATTTATCTTTATTATAAAATAATCTTTTAATATAATTCGGGGTCTTGAATAAGATACAAATACACATAGGCCTTTTTGGAGGCTCTATATCAAAACACATAAAAATATCGTCTTCACTTCGCAGCTACACTCATTTAGAAACACGCTCCGATGCCGTCATCCTTTGCTCATGCTCCAACTGCATCTATACTTGAACCACTAGCGTAATGAGATATGGAATCCCAGTAGCGTAACTTACAAGTAATTTTAAAATAGTTTCGCTAGTGACTCAATCGCACTAGTTTCTAATGCGGAAAACCTCTCCATTAAATAACAACTAAATTCATAATAACATATATGGTGAAATCATCATGTCATGACTATACAGAATAGCAATTGATCACTTTAGCCAAACAGCTAGTCATTAGATATACTCAATTTAGTGTACTTAGTCATTGATAGACATTCATATGAAAAACTTTACATGTCTCCAAGTAATAGAACCATACTTGTGGAACAAGACTTATCCCATCATAGGTATACTACGTAACTGACATCCGTTAGGGCGTCCCCTAATGTGTGCACACACCGTCAGTCAAATAAGATCATCCACCGTACCTCTATACGTGAATCGCCTCCTATGTTGCATTGAGCAAGGGTATACTACGCGTGACTATAACCTAGGATTATAGAAACTTTAATACTTAGATAAGTTACCCCAACGAACAAACCTCCATCACCGGCCGGGCTAACTTCTTAAACATTACTTTTCTAAAACATACAATAATTCCTAATTAACTAAATATCACTGCATGCGGGATATCCTATAGCCGTCTCATACCAATCACCAGATATATCCATCTCACAATTCTAGTCTAACGGTAATATACAACTCCTTAACACTATTTTTTTTCCACCAGACAATACATATATATATATCATCACAGGTAAACTTTTCACTATGCAAATGCTATCATTACTAATGTACCTTAATGTCAAAAAATAAACCTCATATAAGTATCTATACCCTTACTTTCTCCAAGCAAAACCCATAATTCCCTTCTTGGAATTTATTCACAAGAGGTTATTGGTTGCATCAACATTCTGAGTATTCTTTTTTTTTTTGGTACAACATTTTGGGTATTCTGAATGGCCCATGGGCCATACCCATTAACATTCTGCATTGAGCACTATGTCCTTTGCATTCATAACAAGGCTTTTCCCTTTCATTATTTAATGCCAACTTAAAAAGTACTTAGCCTTTATTAATAAAATTCAATTGGACATTCAATTATAAGCTTTATATTTTGTAAGACATTACTATGGAATGATATTTTAGAGATGTAATGAAATTTTAGGGACAAAAAATATGTTTAAATGAAATGTGTCATGAAACAATGTCTTATGTTTGGTATGCTATAGTTAAAAAGTAAAATGAAGCTAATGTCTAAAGTGACAGCAAGCGATGACGACAGTGATTTAAAGAATGACAATTTTAACAAAAAAATTATTCCATAAAATGATGCAAACACACATTCCACCATTTGCATAATAAGCAAGAATATGAGTTCAAATGTTTAATGTAAAGTTAAATTTAATTAGTGTAGTATACATCTTATATCTACTTTTGCATTTCTCCTTTACCTCCCTCACAATCAGTTGGTTCAGTAGTACGGTAGTACTGAACTTCAATATATCCCTCCAATCAGTTGGTTCCTAAACTATTTAAGATGGGTCCTTATTAATGTGAATTTATATTAATATTAACAAATGGCTCTATATAATTAAAATAATGTACTGAACTTCAATAGTACAGTACCATCGAACTTTTATCCCGACTCTTCCTATTTCTTTTGTACATTCCACCTTCTTTTGTGAAAAAATAAAAAAATTGTTTTAGTGCCATTTTTTGTACAAAAGAAATAAAAACAAAAGTAAAATATTAATAATTGTTTAAGAAGACAGAAATATTGTCCTTTCAAATTATAATTAATTTCCTATTTTTCACCTGCCATCTAAAGTTCATATGTTAATTTCCTATATATATGTGTGTACTATCCTTCTAATTCAATGTACTTATGATTCCAATTAAAAAAAGTATAATGTTCATTGCATTGAGACTTTTCATACATGCATGTATAGTCTATTTAATTCATGTATCAACTTTCAATTTTCAATAAGCACTCTCGGGTAAAGATTACTGAATAAAGCTATGGTTAGTGGAATTGAATGAAAGAATAAGAATAGAAATTTAGATTAGTTTGAGTTTAAAAAGTTAATTTTATCCTTAATTTTAAAATAAATTTACCCTCCATTTAAAGATTGTTAATATTTAAAAAGGAGAACAAAATTAGCTTTTCAAACATCCCATTCCCTCCTCCCAATTCTCCAATCCAAACATGGCCTAGGTGTTAATGAAATTAAATTGAACATAGAAACCCCTCGTTTACTTGAATGAAATAATTCATGTATCTATATATCGTGTATATTGGTGATTAAATTATCTAGAAGAGTCCAAAATTTAGTTTAAAGAGTGTTAGTTTTTGTATCTTTGTGTTATGAACCTTGGACGGTAGAGAAATTAAATTACAAAACAATACATGGGTTTGTCACATAAAGCTGGAATTAATGACAAAAGTAACGAAGGGAAGTCTTGGAATTCAAATAGAATATCAAATCTTTCTGTAATTCTCACAGATCCACAGGTTCTAGAATGTTTTGTTTGCTTCGAACCCTTAAGAGCTCCAATTTTCCAGTGTGAGAATGGTCACTCTTCTTGCTCTTCTTGCTGTCTCAAGCTTAACAATATATGTGCCTTGTGTTCCAAACCCACAGGTCGTATCAGGAACCTATCCATCGAGAAGCTTCTAGAATCTCTTCGAATCTCATGTCCCAACGCCAAATACGGCTGCAAAGAATATTTGAGTTACATAAGAAATGGTAGTAGTGAATGTGATCACCAAAACGCATGCCCTTATGTGCCGTTTTCATGCCTCTTTTCTGGATGCGACTATGTTGTGTCGTACACGGACTTGTGCCATCACTTGACCACCAATCACAAAGATTCCACGCTGTGTTTCGCGTACAACGAGAATGTGAGTGTGTCGTTTAATACGGAGGACGAAAACGACGTTGTCGTCGTTCTTTGCGAGAGAAATTGTGATGATGTGTTTGTTGTGAGTAGTAAGGTTGTTGAGAATGTGGGGCGTGTGGTGTACGTCAGCTTCGTTGGGCTCAAGTCATGGGAGCATCGTTTATGTAATTATAGTGTTTTTGCCAAGAGTTTTGATTGTCAAAGCTCAGTGTCGTTTATAGGTTGTGCGAAGAATATGCAGCATGTCGTTGACGTTGGTCCAGGTGCTTTAAGGGATTGCGTTTTGATTCCATTTTCATATTTTGGAAGTATTTACGGAGAGATTGAGGTGCAAATTAACTCAGATGGATGATGGCCATGAATCATTCTCGGTGATGTTTAAGGAGTTTTTGAGTTCACTTAGAATTTTATTTTCTTCGTATATATATTTCTAATGCTTTGAGTTGTTTTGTATTCTTAATCTTGTTGTTTTGTTCAGTTAATATAGTATTTAGTATTTATGTTAAAAGAGAAGGCATATCTTTTCTTATCGTGTTAGATATCGGGTATGGAGCAGCTTTAAATCTTTGAGCCAGTTGTCCCATCTTTCGAGGTGCCTACAATTCAGCGAGGGGATTAGTCACTGTGCTCGACAGAGGATACCCTGATTTAGACAAAAAAAAAAAGTTAGGGTGGGTTACCTTGTTTAATATAACTTCCAATAATATACTAGTTCTATTTTCATGTACTTGTTGCAGTGTTTAAAGGTCGGGACCCACAATCGAACCAAGCAAGACACAATAGAGATAACACGAATCTTCTCATCACGTGATAGTTGGATAAACTGGCCATCACATGATGATTTGACCTGATTTACATGTCATTACATTAAATTAAAAATTTCTGACCTAATGTAAAGATTGATTGACGGTTACTGAGTGATCTGTACTTGCTCAAGAATTTTAAGAAATATTTTAATATTGATTAAAATTATAATTTTTTTAACAATTTTTTAAAAAACACAATCCTCTCTTATATATATCATATAACCCTCCTCTCATGTTCCACTTGTCAAACCTCTCTCATTCAAATCTCATATTTAACTTTTTCATGAATTCTATTTTAAAATGGCAACAAAATATATTAAAGTACTAGAAAGATTATTGTTCTTGATGACATCATGATTTTCCTTTTTGACCCTGGGGGTAGTTTTTGGGTTCTTTTCTCTACCAAATGGAAGAACATGATCATAGCTTATATTGCAGCGTTTTTTTTTTTTTTTTTTGGGGTCTCAGTCCATTTTTTCTGTCATGGTTTTTGACTGGGAAGTTTAAGTTTGGGCTTAATGGAGCTATGTGGTGCTTGAAGATATGGGAAAACACTGTTTTGATTCTTCTAACAAAAAATAAATACGAAGGCTTCAACTCATGTCTCATATCCACATGCCTTAACAAATTGCCATAGGTGTCCTTGTATTCTTGATGTTTCTAAGATTTATGGTTAATGGTTTGCCATGAACATATTGCTATCTGCTGCAAAAATTGGCTTTCAATGTATTACATCATTAGCAAAAGAGCTTTTATTGAGTTTACTTTCAATCTTGAGGACAAGGTTAATTTTGTAGGGGTGAATATTAATATGAATATGTGTTATCAACATGGAAATAATCAGCAAATCATCTCAATTTGGATCAAGTAGAGTACATTTTATGTGGAATGCAGAATGTGGACCGTCAGATAAAAGTGTTGCAGTACGAACACAGATTTTAATGCTCATTTAACAGCCCAGTTCTTACAATTTCATGCACTTTTTGCAAAATACACTTTAGCGAGTCCATTAGAGCCGGCCCATTCCAATAGCAAAAGCAGAGAAATAAGCAAATATATATTGCATCTGGCAAGAGTTTTGCTTGGAGTAGTAACTAGTATATATATATATATATATATATGAAGCAACAAGTGGAATGTATTTTTTTTGGCTTAGGAGTTTCTCTTTTGGGCCAGCTTTTTTTTGTACTCATGACAAAGTGATTGCCAACAAGATTCAAATTCATCAATGATATGAATCTCGTTAACACATTTTTTAATTCAATTTTTGAAGCAGGATGTGATTGACATAACAACTTCACGTAATGGGAAAAAGTAATTTTTGAACGAAAATACATAATATAATGGGAAAAAATTATATTTATATTTACAGCACTGAATAAACATGTCTTTAGACGGTCATAATGAATGGATATGTCTATGTATAGTATGACTTATTAAAGAGAAGTTATGAAACAAATCCATATTAGTAAAAAGACATGCATGTCTTAAAAGGGTGTGACTTTTGGATGGGAGACAGGTGAAAGAAAGAAAACTAAACAATTATGTATATTTCATTATTTTAAATAGACACCACTTAAGAGACATTAGTAAAAAGACATATGACTAATTATTAATGTGGTAACATGTGGCGTAAGACTATATTATATATATAGAAGCTGTACATGGATTAATTAATTTGTGATCCATGAATGTCCCATTTTATATGGGATAAAAGTTCAGTATTATAGTACTATTAAACTTCAATACATCTTTTCAATGATGTATTGTCAATTGTTAATATTAATAAAAATTTATATTAATAAGTCTAGTACTATAATACTACTAATACATAGAAGAGTTAAGCACTGGATCCATTCTCAATTTAGTAACCAAACTGATTGGAAGGATATATTAAAATTCAATACTACCGTACTACTGAACATCTACTCCATTTCATGATATATATATATATATATATATATATATATAGGCTCATAATTAAGTCATGACTCCTCCTATATGTCTACTCATAATTTCTGGCATACCAAAACTATGCTGCTGGCGCTACTGCGATCCCTTTGTCTTCGTCATCGTCGTCGTCGTCATCGTCGTTCTCGGCACGAAAGCTGCGAAATTCAGTGGCATCCCTCTCATTTTTGGCCTTGAGGAAGATGGGAAGACCAGGTTCCATGCAGGTAATATTGAAGAGCACCACCATTGTAGTGTACTGTACTGTTTGTTTGATGACAAAGATGAGAGAACCAGAATAGTGAAAGAAATGCTATTTTAATTGTAATCTACCTCTGTTGACATGTGAAGTCATCAGTCTCCTACTTAACCCTTTTATACCCAAAAAAAGTAGAATTTGTTCATGTCACAAAATAATTAAAAGGGGAAAGCTATATGTTGCTATTGGCCCACTACTTGATAAAAGAGACTTATATTTTGACCAATAAATAAAGAATTTTGCCGTAATTGAGAATGGATCCATTGTTATATAGACACAAAGTGTCCACATATGAGTTTCACTTGATATTCACTTGATATGAAGCTTATTCTTGGTCTTTCTCTTCTATTTTTTAGTGTCATACAATACTAAATTCATTTTGATATTGATAAAATTTTATTTTAATCAATAAGAGAGTTTTTAGGTATTAAAAAATTATTATTTTTTTGTTAACTTTTTATCCAACTTCAATCATCACATTCTTTCTCAACCAATAAGAAAAAGTCTTAAAAATCCAAAAACAAAATATAAATAATACGAGTTTTAGGCTGCTTGACCAATAACATATGACTTGATCAGAATCAAACCTTTCTTTAATTTCAAGACTTCTTGGTGAGAGGAATTATCTGAATTAATAGGGTAAATTATTTGAATTTAAAAAAAAAAAGATTTTCAAATTACAAAATATGTATTTCCTTTATTTTGAAAATGTTCTGAGGTGTGTTTAATTAATTAACAGCAAAAGAAAACAAAATCTATGTAACAATTACAGATCAGAGACTTGATTATATATAAAAGAGGGATAAATGTTTGATGGTACCTTACTATTGAAGTTCAGTACATCCCTCCAATTATGTAAAGCCATTTGTTAATATTAAAATAAATTCACATTAATAAGGATCCACTTTGAATGATTTAGGAACTAAATGATTGAAAGGATGTACTGAAGTTCAAGACTATCGTATCACTGAACATCTACTCATAAAAGAGAATGCATGCCACTATATGCCAGCAGGGAGATATGGTTGAAAGAAAAGTAAGCTTTATTTAATTTTTGTGTGGTCTCCCTCTCCTATGCCTATATATATATATATGTATACCACTTATAATTATATTTAAAAGCACTTTATTGATTGTTCTGTAGTGAGATGGAGACATAGATATATTCTGTGATGAGTGCAAAAAGAAGGAATAAGTGAGTTGGTATGGCTTCCTTCCATATATCTTTCCCAAATGACACAAACTTGAGGAAACCTCATGCTTGCTTGTTGCACCACACATTCAACATGTGCTAACATGTTTTGTGCACAAGCTAGCTTGAGCTCAAATCTCACATCCATTACCATGTCAGAAAATGAGAAAATGAAAAAAAAAATTATATATATATATATATATATATATATGCCTTTGGAGTTTTTGGTGTCACACAACCAAAGTGTGACACAAAAAAATAACTTCCCCCTCAACTTCCCAATAAATAAGCAACTTCTCACAAAATAGTTATATTTTATAAGTAAAAAATACAATGATTGGAGGATGTGAAAGAGAGAAAACAAGTATGATAGGTGGTTACTAAAAAAATGGAGAAGTGCATAACTTCTCATTTTTTTAATTTTTTTATTTTAAATTATGATAACAATTCTATTTAAAAATTTTAAAATGATCAAATATTTAATTTTTAATAATTTTAAAATATAATAACTATTTTATATTATATTTTTAAAAAATTTAAGAATAAATTACATGTATGCACGTAGGTGCATGTGAAACCTCTAGTATATATATATGCCTTTGGAGTTTTTGGTGTCACAAAAGCAAAGTGTGACACCAAAAAAATAACTACCCTAATATACATGCATTACGGGTAGTTACTAAAAAAGTGAAGAAGTGCATAACTTCCTATTACTTCATTTAAAAATATAACAATTTTATATATTTAAAAATTTTCTAAAAATATAAAATATTATAATATGATATTATTTTGAAATATCATTATTATTTTATATAAATTTTTTTAAAAAAAGAATAAATTGCATGTACGTATGTGCATGTGAAGCCTCAAATATATATAAAGGATTTATATTATTAAATAATATTTAGAAGATGAGTTTTTTTTCCACCAAATTTATCATTTTTTTTTGGTGCGTAAGAATGGTAGTAAGCTAAGGGAAGGCACTCCAAGTACTATCGGACAGGGTGCCAGTGGCATGTTGAGGAGACCAACAGAGACCCAACCCAAAGGATTACTGCACAGGCCTAAACCGCAAGCAATTTTGCCCAGTCACAGCTACTCAACTAGCCCTTGGGTGTCAGGGGATCTCCCTGGGGAGAGATGCCCACCAAAGCAGGATTTTGGATGGCTTCAGGGGGATTCGAACCCTCGCCCATGGGTGAAGCGAGAACTTTCCTCCAGATCCTTGACCATTTGTGCCAACCCATTTGGTACGAAATTTATCATTTGATTTGAAGTCCTATAATCATAAGCATTATATCTATAAAATTTGACATCATTTAAAGATTGTTTAATATCTCATTAATATATTAGAAAAATAAATTTAGGTTAAATAAATTTTAGTTAAAATTAAAATTGAAACCATTTAGGTTAATCATATAAAGTAGTGATTAATGTAATTAAGAGTGTTATTCTTATGGTAATATCGAGTAGATGCTTAGTTCAGTATATCTCTCCAATCAGTTGGTCCCTAAATCATTCAAGGTGGGCCCTAATTAATGTGAGTTTTTATTAATATTAACAAATGGCACTTCAGTACTACAAAAATCAATTTTAACGTTAGGATGCTAATTGGTTAATCCCTTTAGCATTTGTCGTAATCATTGTTTTGAAAACCGGACCGGACCGGCCGATCGGACCGGAAAACCGCCATCCAGTCCGGTCCGGAATAACCAATGAACCGGTCAGATATAAAACCGGTCAAGAACCGGTCAGAACCGGTGGTTTAGACGGTTCGACCGATTGTTCTTTTTTTTAAAAAAAAATTTGTGTTGTTTATGATTTAATATTTATTGAAAATTTGTTGTGACTTGTAGTTGTAAGGATTGTTCTATTTCAGTATTTATTGTTGGGTTTGTGATAAGATTTGAGACTTAAATATGTTGATCCTTGAACTTATTTGAAGAGTTTAATATGATATTGTGGTAATTTGCAACTTGTTCTATTTCTTATCATATTTAGATCGAGATGGAAACATATAATTATGAAATATATAATTTTTTTATGATATATTTTAGTATATTTAATTAAAAATATATATTTTAAATGCCACCGGTTCGACCACGGTTCAACCATTGAACCGTGAACCAGTACCTCGACCGGTCCGATTTAAAAACATTGGTCGTAATCAACACTAAAAATTGTTTATAACTGAAGCTAAATGCCTAATATCATATATATATTTTTTTGTAGTGATATATTACAATAACATTTTAAGTTGGTGCTTCAAATTATACATTAATGTTATAAATTAATTCATCATATTATGAAAAATGAAGAACTGATGCTAGAATCATCATTTAGGGCACGTTCATTAGCCAGAAATAGAAATGAAAATGGAAACGGAAATGGAATGCATTTGATGTGTTTAATAGTAAAAGTTTGGTAATGGAAATGAAATGAGAATGTATTAAAATGACCATGTTATCCCTTAAATTAAAATAATAAAAAATGTATAATTGTATCAAATCATGTCAAATCAAAAGAATATAATAGATATTTTATATTTTTTTTCTTTATTTTATTAAAGTTAATGAAAATAAAAAAATAAAAAAAAAAGTGAAATCTTGTAAGTGAACATGAACTTGATTACTTTACTACCAAGAATCTCACAAAAGTTGAATATAATAAGGGTAAAGGGAAAAAAGATATGTGTGAGACATGTACAGTCCTTGGTTAAATTAAGGCCATGCCAGAGAAAGAGTAAATGATTTTGCTCATTCAAAAAGCATGTATGAAATTTTCTACAATATATATTAAAATTCATATCAAATATAATTAATTAATTAATTTAAATTGATAACATTTTCCTATTACCACCTAAGACAAATTTTTATGTTGTAAAACAAACTTTAACACTTTCTTAGTAGTTAATGGACCTGTTAACTTTTAACATATTCATTGTTATTTTTTATTTAGGCAAAAAGTACTGTCAATTGTACCCCTAACGTTTTACGTTTCTGTCAATGTCACCATTTTCACTAACACCGTCAAATATTTAACAGTTTTTGCTGACATGGCATCCTATGTTGCAAAAAATTTGATTGAGTATATTTTTTTTCACATCAAATTTCTAACGTTTTTTTCTGCCAATTGTACCCCTAACGTTTTACATTTATGCCAATGTCACCCTTTTCACTAGCACCATCAAATATTTAATAGTTTTTACTTACGTGGCATCCTATGTGGCAAAAATATCTAACTTGGCATATTTTTTTCTACACCAGATTTTTTACTCATCTTTTCCCCATCAAAACCGTGTCGTTTTGGCCTCACCCTATTCCTTTAAAAATATAACTCAAACGCACGTGCCATTTTGCAAACAAAAACATCGGAGACGTTATCCATTCTCTATTCCGGAAAGACGTTGTCGGAGAGAAGTCGAAATCGGTGCTCGGAAACTTTCACGGTTTCTCAGTAATCGAATGTCGAATATGTCTTCCTAAAATAGATAATGGATAACATTTCCGATGTTTTTATGAGCAAAATAGCGTGTACGTTTGAGTTATATTTTAGAAGGAATAGGCTGAGGTCAAAACGACACAACTTTGATAGGAAAAAGATGAGTATGAAATCTAATGTGAAAAAAAATATACAAAGTCAGATATTTTTGCCACATAGGATGCCACGTAAGCAAAAACTATTAAATATTTGATTGTGCTAGTGAAAAGGGTGACATTGGCAGAAATGTAAAACGTTAGGAGTACAATTGACAGAAAAAAAAACGTTAGAAATCTGATGTGAAAAAAAAATATGCCTAGTCAAATATTTTTGCCACATAGGATGTCACGTCAGCAAAAACTGTTAAATATTTGACGGTGTTAGTGAAAAGGGTGACATTGACAGAAAGGTAAAACGTTAGGGGTACAATTAAAAGCGAAAAAACGTTAGGAGCGAAACTGACAGGACTCCCAAACGTTGGAGGCAGAAAAGACATTTTTGCCTTTCTTTTATGTATTTGATCTTTTGTTACGTTGTATTTTGTTTTTTTTAAAGAAATGTTGTATCTTTCTTTTTAGCAATTTAATTTTTTTTTATTTTAAAAAAATAAGAGTTTAACAGAGCTAACCATAATTAGTAGAAGAGAATGAACCGAATTTCTGCCACATGCATGCATAATAGATTAATAGAGAGTTATAATAGTTGATTTCAGTTTTGAAGCATAAGAGTATGTCTAAGGGCTAGATTATACTCAATGTGTTTGGTAATTTACAAATCTCAAATTCAGATTTTGCTGTTGCCAAACATCAAGAAATTTTTTTAAAAGTCAAGAATCAATTGTTTGGCACATTGGAAAGTCACTATCTTGGTGAATGGTGAAAATATGATTTGGATTCTATGAAGTGTAAATGCATGAAATGTACGACCCAGACCGTCAGATAAAAATTGATATTAATATTCGCACCGTAATAGCTCATTTGACGACTCAGATTGTGTAATTTATGCACTTGATTAGATTTGCACTTTAACAGATCTAAATACAGTGACAGTAATACTAAAAAAATAATTTTAAAAGAAAATCTAAGTTCGGAACCCAATGAGTGAAGATCGCCAAGATTTTAAATCTTGACCAATCCAATGATATATCATCAATTGTAAGGTCCGAACGGCCAAGTCCGAGTTTTAAATCCTTGAATAAAAGTATCTTTCAAGAACCAAATGAGCTATTTTCTTCAAAAATAGGGGCCAAAATTTTGCACAAGGAACCATAAACAGCATCCAGGATTATGCATTAATATACAACAATTTTATTCTTACCAAATCCTCAAGTTGAGCATTCAAACTCTAATCCATTTTAGGTTACATTGAATCTAATCAAGCTTCTTTAATTTGAACTTTCCCTTGGGGATTCTGCTGAGAAAACCAGTATCAAGTTTTCGATAGTGATTTTGCATCTCATCAAGAACCTTGTACACGAAGTTATCAACTTGATCCTCATGCCTTTCATAGAGAACTGGGAGTGTATGTGCAGCAACAAAACCTTATGACATAACAATGATTCAGCAATCAAATATATATAAATAGTTGACCAGAAAGAAAGCATCATTTTTTAACCTATACAAGTTGTCTTAATGGAATTTCCAACAAAGAGATTCACATGAAATGATATGCTAAGCACTTAATGTACAGATATATGAGCCTTTGGAAAAGGCATACCCTAGAAGCTAGCTCATGAGATTGGACTGACAAAGGCTCATGAGTTCTACACTAGAGTCCCATTCCATACTTCTGACGTGAGACTCAAGTCTCATACCTCACAATTAGATCATAACATTTCACTATACAGTAATGTGGTGTAACCCATGTGTCGAATGTGACACGGGAGACGGAGGAGAGAAGTGGAAGACTTTTGATATCATTGATATGAAAATGCTAAATTTAGCTTTCATAGCCAGTTCCAAATTCAAATAAAAGAGATGGTTGCATTAGGTAGTCGACAACTAGTATAAAACTTTATCGAATATTTATGAGAATGAATCAAAAACATGAACGTGTCAATGCCAAGATAGAACACATTGTTCTTGATATGAAAATTAGGGAGAGACATGCCCCATATGCTAACTCATGAGATTGAAGAGCCCAAAGTTCATGTAAGTCCCACATTAGAATCCCATACGTCCGTCCATTCTGGGACACAAGTCTCACACCCTGCACTTGGTTCATGACACTAAATAGTGTGCATTTTTGCGCGTATTATTTTGCACCATCCAAACTACTCCCTTAATCACTCGTGTTACAATGATTTTAACATAGCATGTTTGCCAAAATAAGAAACTGTGGTGCAGATTAATGCATACACTTCACTCTCAGAATGCTAATTTAATAGTTTCTACTACCTATTCTCCATCATACAAGATCAAAGTTGACTTTACAAACCGAAAAAAGGTAATATTATACAAATTTCAGAAGAGATTTATGTATAGGGTTAGCTCATCATAATTTTCAAATTTTGTGCAACTTAATTTTTTAAGCATATATTCTGGTCAAAATGTTCAGTGAAAGAGGATATCATCTATTAACTGATGCAAAGGAAAAACAGGGTACCCACCAATATAGATGACAGTCAGAAAATTGCACCAGCTCCCAATCATAGCCGCAGCCCATAAGCTTCCTACAACCTGGGCATGTTTTGTTAATAAAAAAATTCCATGGACTAGAAGATATATTTAACCAAGATGTATATATATATATAAACTACAATGGTATAGTAGAAAATTCATCACTGTAGTTTTCGGTTCAACTTTTTTTAAACAAGAAATATATGTGTGTATATATATGGCATCAGCAATAGAAAACAAAACCTAGTTTAAGAACTGGAAAGTTCGGAAAAGTAACTATTTCAGTATGACTTTGGATGATAATGAAAATAGCAAAATAGAAAAGAACATAAATGTGCAACATACAATAAGAAATTGCTTCAAGTTTCCTCCACAAGCAACATCTTGAAGAAACCTCAAACCTTGGTTGACCTCAGCACCAACTGCAGTTGCTATATTGACAAAGAAATCTTCTGGGAGAACAAGGCGAGGCACTTTCGATGGCACACTGTCACCACAAAGATAAAGTACACTTAAACCTGTGCAGTTCTGAACACATATCTAAATAGACTCAGGTAACAAAAGCAGGGATGTGATTGTGCTCAGATAATAACCTCTTAGAAAAGCCAGAAGCATTTGACCAAAGAAACTGCACAAGCATGCCAAGAACGAGAGCAAAGCATAAAAGAGTCAGGAAATGATAATTAAGCCACTCGAAAAGCACCCATACAGCGGTTGAGCTAGTTAAAACGCTAGCAGAAATCTTCTTGTTCCTCCATAACAAGACATCAGCAGCTAAGGCATTGATTGACAAGCAAAATAATTAGAATAATCATAATTAGTATAATAATATAAAATTAGTTGATGTCAATGTTGTGCACAGAGTTTATTAAACTTGAACTGTCATACATTTTCCACCCCCTAAAAGATGGTGTACGGGCTTTTGGCGTCCGAAAAGTCTATTAAACTGAGAGCTCACAGAGTTTGATGTTTCTCCCTCAAAGAATAATGTAGATTTCGGCTTCTCAGCAAATGTTTCCACAAGGTTGTTAAGAAGGTTCTCAGCTGTGATTTTCTCAGACATTGTTTTTGATGTTCTGTCACGTATAAATAGGAGAAAAATCAGCTAAGATTGTACAAAATAGCTTCAGTACCTGTCGTCAGTGTCATAAAATATTAACAAAACTATAGCATACATAAAATGAAGGTCAAATACTCAAATTGGTCCTGTATGTTTTCTTTTGCCTGTAATATTCAAGCAAGTATTGTTTATGCCAGGATTATCTTAGCTACAGATGCTCTTAGACCCCATCATTGCAATCTCAAACAAGTTTTATTCCTGTTGCTCCATGGACCCCAAACCCCAAAATAAAATAGCACATATCACCCTAAAATAACGCAAATATTAGCCATATTAAAAGACCTTTTTTTAGGTTAGATTGGCCAAGGTTCCTCCCTAGGTAATCCTAAGGACTTACCCTCCACATCAACCCAGTGCATTTAGGAGAATAAATTCTCCTAGGTGCTAGTCGGAAGGTTTGAATCCGAGTAGTCAAGGTAGGAGGATGACTCATAAACCACTGAAGATATGTTTGGATTGAGTATTAAAGAGGAGAAGGGGAGGGAAGGGGAGAGAACTTAGTAGCCTTTCCCTTGTTTGGATTTTGAAATCAAGGGGAAGGAACTGAGGATTTTATGTTAACCCTCCTTAACCTTCTCTCTTTGTTAAATTTAATTACCCCAAATTGGGAGATGTTGGAAGATCCAAACAAGGGGAGGAGGAACCATCACTGAACCTCCCTACCCGTCCCTCTCGATCTCTTCCCTTCCCTCCCCCTCTTAATTGCCAAACATACTCTAAGGCAAAACTCCTCAGAGTTTTGCGGCCTTTTTTAGGAAAAGAAGAATGTTGAACATCATAGAAAACTGCAGTGTCAAAACATATTTCATTACTCTATTGAATTAAATTATTTACATAAATTTTCTACTATCTATAGAAGCAAGCTTTATAACTCTGCCTAGGAAGCTCTAATTCTTATGGCAGCTTACAGCTCTCATAGCTAATAACTTCTTTTGTCTTAAAAAATTATTTCTTTTTCAAACCCAATTAATCAGAAAATTAAACCTCTTAAATTTTTCAACATTAAATTTTGATTCAAACATTAAACTCAATGCAAAAGATGCGAGAAGGCTTTATAAAGATCAATCCTGATTCCTGATTCAATGAAGTATTATGACCCAACCTGGGTCACAATTTTCTTGTTAGTTTATTACTAAAATGAGAGAATAGACCTTTTGACACCTTGGATGAATGTCACATGTACCATTCTTTGCAGAAAAAGGGGATTAGATGATATCACCAATCAAAGTTATAAAAAATCAAGTAGAAAGAAAATAAAAAGGGAGAAACTGAAAGATAATTTGAAAATGGTGTAACTTGAAGCAGGTTTATCATCCCCAAGCTGTCCATAGTTAAATGTTTGCTTGCATATTGACAATTAGCAAACATGTTTTCACTTTTCAAGCAGAGCTGAAGAAGTATTATGACTATCTAGTCCTTGAGGAGGCTAAACTAAAGGAATCCTAATGGGGCAATTAACAGACACAAATATTATAGGTTAAATGATATGTTCCATAAAGATTTATTTAGAAATTAAATTAAGACAGGGTATAGATTCAGAAGATCTAAACCCAACAGATAAAAGGACTAGTTTCCTTACCCTACAAAAGCAAATAAGCTATAGCAATTATAGAAGTACATTCCACTTTCCAGAAATTATTAACTAGTAAAGCAGTAGTCAGGCCTCTAAATGTACAAAATCCTATTAAGGATACTAAGGAAGATCAATAACCAAAAGGGGGAGACTAGAGAAATAAGAAAAAAATAATTGCAGTACCAACAATAAAAATTACAAAGAGAATTTACTCCAGCGCCAGGCAACTAACCAATCACGAGAGTAGAAAGCACAAGAAGTAGCAAGGAGACTACTTTTATGCTACCTACAAGCTTAAGGGGTAGTTTAAATGCCAAGTCAACCATATAGAGGAAGAAAATATTAAGAGTTGTTTTTAGGGAAGTTAAGCTTGGAAAGTAGCTTGCAACTCAACCCAAACCCAGCTTAAAGGAGCTTGTTTGAATTGGTAACCTTAACATCCAAAGAAACACTCCATCTACCTCTCTCCTCAGTCTACTGTTTATGTTAATCCATTATTGAATACAACACTAAAGTACCAATAATTAGGATAAGAAAAGAATGCCAATTGATCTTCTTTGGTGGGAAAGGGAAAAGGTAAACCTCAACAGAGGAAAAACATTTTAAAACTACAGAAATCACAGAACACCAAGAATTGAAAAGAGAAATCAATTTAAATTTGGCCACAATTTAAAGTCAATAAGGAGGTAAAAAGGTTGGAATTGGAGAAGCAAAAAGAAAAGGGAAGCGGAAACAGATTTTTTTCTTTTTTTTAACTTCACAAGTATCGACCCCACCAAAACACTAAAACACAGAACTTCCACAAATCAAACCTCTCATGTCTCAATCATCCACAATTACTTCCATTTACATCTTCATAAAACCAAAATCGGTCAACGAACTCAATAACCCAAAAAAATGAAAAATAAAGGAAAACCATCCGAAACGAGTCCCATCCACGAACCGAAAGCGATAAATTATACAGCAAGCATAAATCAGAGCACAAAAGAAACATCAAAATCCAACTAAACAAGAAAAAAAGATAAAAAGAAGAAATGAATCGCAAATTGCACAAACCAGAGAGGAATCGAAGGTGATTGAAGGAAGCAAAAGTGCTAAAATCGGTTACTGCAGTGGCAGCAAGACACGAGCATTGGAAGAAGGAATTCTGAAATGCTAAAATGCTAAGAGAAGCATGTACGCAGATTCTAAAATTCCGAGTCACCAAACAACAAATTTAATAATTTTTTTATTACATTTTCTCTTTTGAGAATTTGAATTTTTGGTCTGAATGGCGGTTTTGATAGTTTGTGGCGGCTTTTAACATTGAGAGAAACCGCGCTGACCCTCGGATGGGAGATTTGACTGAGAAAAGAAAGTCACCTATTTTGTAATTAAAAACAAAAAAATAAATTAAAAACCGAATAAATACACGGTTAGTTAGAGCGGTAGATAATTAATTTTTTTTAATTAAGATATTGAGTTCAAGTCTTGCGTATAAAAAAAATTTTGCGGTGAGAGTTATACTGTCAAATTTTAAATTTTTTTATAAATGTGATATATAAATTACGGGTGGGTCTATGACACAACAAGTTGCATCAAATTTTTTTTCTTGGCTTAAGGATGTGGTTGAATCGAAGAATTCATCTATTTTTAATCAAGTGTCAGAGCTTTAATTCTTAACCTTAAGTATGGAGCAGCTTTAAATTCTTAGACTAGTTGTCCCACCCCTCGAGGTGCTTATAATTCAGCGAAAGTGAGAAATTTAGTCATTGTGCTCGACGGTAGATACATTGATCTAAACCAAAAAATATCATTAATTCTTTTGGTACATAAAAAGGCATGTACCGTCCAACATGGTGATTAATCTCTTTGTTGATTTATTACTTTATAAACACTTCAAATGATGATACAGTTAGTCCAAATATTTAAAATTATTCCATACTCCATACTCAAGTTAAATATTAAACCTCTTACATTTAATCAAAGATAGATGAATTAATTTACGCAACCACAATCTCATTAGTTGCATCATTAATTTTTTTCAGTGCTAGTTGCATCATTAATTTGATTATGAACAACATTATCATTGTACATAATGATACTTTAATGTTGACTCTTGAGGACGATGAAGTTTGAATGCTTCCCATTCAATATCAAAGGGGGAAAGACAATACATTACTTGGCTTTATATAATTATAATTGAATTATAAGAAAACTATTAACAAATTAAATAAAATATAAATAATAAGAGTTAAATAAATTAATGAGTCAATTATCATCATTCTAGATGCTAAAAGGTATAATATGTCTTTAAAAGATATAATTTGTCTCAATTTAGTGTCTAAAAATTAATCTCTATTAACATAAGAATAAATAATGATCTGGTCATTAAAATATGTATGTTCTTGATCAATTTTATCTTAAAAAATAAAATGTCTTAATTTAATTTTTGAAAGATAAATTCATAATCAATTTAGTCATTTGATTAACATGATAAATAAAAAAGAATTGACAATGTTATTAGAGATGTTATCTCACTGTTAATTAAATGATAAATTAGATTATATTCAACAATAAAAAAATGAAACACGTCAGATTTATAAATTAAACACTATCAAAATGTCCTGCTAATTACATTATAAATCTAATCTATATTATTTTATAATCTATTACGCACTGTTAAAACGTTTTGTTTAGATTTTTTTAGTTGAATATAATCCAATTTAACATTTAAAAATTATTTGAATGGTGAAAAGTAATGTTTTAAGGTATTTTAAATATGTTGTAACAAAATATTTTGTTTGGCAGAAAAATTCCTAGTAATCTTAAAATACTTGGTAATCTAAAATTCTAGGGTTATGTAATATTTGAAATCCCACCTCAAGACATAATTTTTCACAAATTCACTGTTGATTCTTCATACTTGATTATTAATATTTTAAAAAAATCTATTTGAAATAGAAAATTGAGAGTTAAATTCAAAATTTATAAATTAACTTAATAAAGAATTTGAAATTACTTACTCTATCAAAACACAATATTTTAAATGCCAGGATTAAAATTTTGGTAATTCAAATTCCTTGCATTTTTAATTCCATGAAATTCAAACTACCACAATCCAATGAAAAAGGACATAATTCAAAATACCACAATCCTTGCTGATTAGGGATGGCAATGGGTAGGGTTTGGGTAGGATACTGCATTCTTCGTTCTCGATAGTCAATATTTTCCCTATCCTTGGACTCGTTTCCGGCCGGGTATGAAATTTGATACCCGTCCCCGGACCCGAAAAATTTACTATTTTTTCTAAAAAATTTACTATTTTCATCACAAATACTTTAATCACAAGTATTGTACACACATTCATAAATTTAATTATTTCCAAGTTTAAGAAAAACAAACTTCAAACACACAATTTGATATGATATATAATATATTTTTATATATATTATATCACCGGGTTCGGGGAGTTCGGGGTGAATACACCCTTACTCGTCCCCGGACCCGAATTTTTACCCGTTAAAATCCCTAGACCCGGACCCATTTTTTCAATACCCAGACACGGATCCAACGGGTAAATTTTCTGGGTATCCGTTGGGTCCGGGTAAGATTGCCATCCCTATTGCTGATTGAAGCACAAAAAATTACTTTACTGATAATTAAAACAAAAACCTAAAGTACTATTTTGGTCCTCAATGTTTGCATGAAGTTTAATGTTGGTCCTCAATGTTTTAAAAGTTTAATATTGGTCCTCAAAGTTTTTTTTTTGTCGATTTTGGTCCTCGAGCGTAACACCGTTAACTTTTGCCGTTAAATGATGACATGACATGCTTATATGGCACACCCTCTCTCCTACGTGTCATATTTTATTGACATGGCATAACACATCACTGTCACGTCACCCCATATTGTCACGTGTCATATTTTAAATGATGATGATGAAGGAGAAGATGATGATGTGGCAATGTGGGGTGACGTGACAGTGATGTGTCATGCCACGTCATTAAAATATGACACGTGAGAGAGATGGTGTGCCATATAAGCATGCCACGTCATCATTTTACGGCAAAGGTTAACGATGTTACGCTCGAGGACCAAAATCGACCAAAAAAAACTTTAAGTACCAATATTAAACTTCATGCAAACCTTGAGGACCAAAATAGTACTTTAACCTAAGAAAAAAGGAAAAAACTTAGGTCAAGTTCCTTATGTCCTTTTCATCAAGTTCCACCAATCATATGTTATATTTACACTCTCTTTCTTCTATGATTGGTCATATAAAAGGTGGTCTTCTATATTCTCTCTCTACTGTGATTGGTCATTTAAACACTTTTTATCACATGTCATATTTATATTGAGGAACTTGATGAAAAGGACATAAGAAACTTGATCTAAGTTTTTTAAAAAAATAATTACTTTACTTGTTTTTTCACGTTAGGAGTTAGCAAACGTTTCTGTCTTCTTCTATCCTTCGCTTGCACGTAATTAATATTCAACTATAATTCATATCATCTCTGAATATAAATATTCCAATAAATTTAGTTGCATTTGAACCCTATTTTGTCTTTTTTATTATTTCTATTTTTATTTATTTTAATATCAAACAAATTGATAAAGTCTTACGTTGAATAAAATTGGAAATATATATAAAATATGTTATAAAACACATTCATCCAATCCAATAAACTTATTAGAATGACTTTGAGTTTTCTGATGACGTAAAGACATCTTTTTTGCAATCTCAATTACAATTATATAACATAGATAATAAAGTGGATGCATTTGTAGTATATGGGTTTGTAGCTAATAATGACTAGTTGTGAGAGCTAATAAATGTGTTAATTAGTTGACGCAATTCTTCCACTTGTACAGATAAGCTAAGGGAGGGAAATTGATCTCTATAATAATTTTCTATATTTTTTTGAAGTTATGAGAGAGATAAAAAAAAATTAAGAGAGAGAAGAATTAATAAAGAGAAAATTTTTCTTCTCTCTATCTCTCTCATAACTCCACCAAAAAATGTAAAAGATCTATTTTCCTGAGGAAGTCTCATAACTACAGAAAAACACAAGTCAAGAACGCAACACAAGTCAAGAACGCGACGAATATTGATGTTGCAAGACTTCTCCAACTAGAATGGCTTTGTTGACGGGGTAATGTTTATGCTATGGATAGCGTGTGATGTGAGTTTTGGCTCATCAGCTTTCTGTCGTTGAATTTCTCTCGAGATTTATGTTAAAATATTTTTTCTTTTTAAATTAAAATTAATACAGATATTGAGATAGATATAACGACAAAAAAATTAATGAACCAAAACTCTCAGAACTCCCCACATCATTACTCTCATTAATTCTTAATTAGCTTATTTTTTTTCTTGTGGTCTCAATTATTATCAATAAAAAACTTTTATATATATATATATATATATATATATATATATATATATATATAAAATATAATATATAATTGCATATTATTTTTAAAAAAATTTAAAATAGAGAAAACCTACTTTGTTATAACTGAGTGACGTTGCTACTAAATATTGACGTGTCACCGTTAATTTGACACATATACTGCTATATCACATTATCACGTCATTTTGAGAAAAAAATTTTGTATTTAACCCAAATTTAAAAATGGTGTTTTTGTCCAATTTGTATTTTCTTTCGTTTTTTTCAAAAATGATGTGGTAATGTGACTAATAATTAAAGGATAAAAAATCAATTTTCTTCTTTAAAATATAATATAAAATAAGTTACTATATTTTAAAATAATAAATGAAAACGTCTTTTAATTTTGTCAAAGGTCAAAAGATTATTTTGGTACTCTATATTTCACCCAAGTTTCGTTTTGATTCTCTATGTTTCAAAAGTTTAAAATCAATCTTCTATGTTTTTAAATTGGTCCAAATTGGTCTTTTTGCCTCACACCGTTAGCCTCTTCTGTTAAATGCCGACATAGACCTAGAATACTGACGAGAGTTTTTATCCATGTCAGTATTTAATGAAAGAGCTAATGGTGTGAGACAAAATGACTATTTTAAGCTAACTTAAAAACATTGAGGACTTGTTTTAAACTTTTGAAATATGGAGGACCAAAACAAAATTTAGGTAAAATATAAAGAACCAAAATGGTATTTTCACCTTTTGTCAAAATACAAATAAGAGGGATTTGAACAGAGTATACCAAATCCAAGAAAGGCCCAGAGTCGTTATGCCATGGTGGAAAATGAGAGTTTGTGATGCCACGTGTAACGAATGAGAGCCTCCACAACCTTATCCACATCAAAATCCTGATCCAAATTTCCACAAATCATCCATCCACGATCCTTTCATCCATCCACTCCCAAGGCCACATCTTCACTCCGAAGTCCAAACACTACACAAACCCACCATCTAAAAACCCAATTTTTATTCAACCCCACAATTTTTCTACCACTAAATCCCCCAAATTTCAGAAGCTCGCAAGAAGCAAACATGGCCTCTACCCAATGCTTCTTGCACCACCATGCCCCCACAATCCCCACTCGATCCTCTCCTTCTCCTTCTTCACAGCGCCAAGTGATGATGATGATGAACGCCAAGCCAAACCAGATTGTTTGCAGAGCGCAGAAGCAAGAAGATAATGATGATGGCAGCCTTGTTTCTCGCCGATTGGCTCTCACTGTGCTCATTGGGGTTGCTGCTGCTGCTTCTAAGGTCTCTCCTGCAGATGCTGCTTATGGGGAAGCTGGTATGTGTTTTGCTTCTTTGTTTTTCTCTCGTGATCATCCAGGTATCTAACTCTGTCTATGCTGAGTTTCGGCACTATAACAAAACAGCTAATTAGCCACGGACTCTTTTTAATTTAGCTACAGCTTTTCATGTTTTAATCCGAAAATTTTCCATGGTTAATCCGCTGTTTTGTTGTAGCCTGTCCCAAGTTCGTATAAAAGTGAAGTATTGATTACTTGAATCAAGTGTCAGAGCCAATGCAGAATAGAGCCAAGACATAACATGTTGGTGTAGCTTGATTCGTGCATTGTTATTACACTGAGATATATGTGTTGAATGTGAGAATTTGTTAAGTGCCTAAATGGTTAATCAATGAAATGATGATAATAGCTCACAATTATGAGTGATTGGGTTTTATTGGAAGAGTGTGTTTGAACTTTGAATTTCTTACATTTCTCTTTATGTTGCTCTTTTCTGATAATTGAGGAGGGTTGCTTTAGGTAGTCTAATATTTATGAATATGAATCAACAACATGAACGAATTAGAGCAAAGATAGAAAATACTTGTTGGCTTAGCTTGATCTATATATAGCCGACTACACCTGGTGGGAAAAAACTTTGCTGTTGATGTATCTGTGGTGAATGTGAGAATTTTTCATTACCCAAATGGCAAATCAATGAAATGATGATAATACCACACAATATTGAGAGATTGGGGTTTTATTGGAAACTTTGTTTGGATTGCTTATATACATTTCTCTTTACTTTGCTCTTTTCTGTCTGATAATTGAGCTATTTGTGGTGAGTTTGAGAAATGATGATTATAGCTCACAATTGATGACAATCTTGGCTTTGAATTGAAATACTCATTTGGTTGTGATGGAAATGTGCGATCTACTTGTAATTTATGTGTGATGTTGTTCCGTTACATACTCTTTAAAAGATCAATGTTTGATGAATTGCTTATGAGGAAGTTACTATATTGCTTTTTTCAAGAAATCATGGGAAACAATCTATGAGAATTAGCTTAGTTGGTAAGAACTAAGAAGAGTCTCTCATGTTTGATCTCACTCTAGGGGTGAAAGCCTAGATCCACCAAGCAAATATAGATCTCCCTTAAGATTGCATGAGAGGAGGAGATTTATTATCTTTTTTGGGTGAAAACCCAAGGTGTCCCCAAGACATATTGGACATAGGACTAATCCTTGTCGGGTCAGGAGCGTTAAGGTAAAGCCTTCTCAACAAGTGCGCTTCTTGGTATTCAAACCTGTGTCCTCCTCCATATAGGGGCGAGGCTGCTTCCACCTCAACCAACAACTTGTTGATAGGAGGAGATTTAGTTTTGGGAAAAACCCAAACCCATAGGAACAATTTTTTTGAACAATTTTGGAAAGGACAAAAGGTGATAGATTTTGGTTGTTTTTCTTGCAGCCAATGTGTTTGGAAAGCCAAAGACAAACACAGATTTCCTTCCCTACAATGGTGATGGATTCAAACTCTCAATTCCTTCCAAGTGGAACCCTAGCAAAGAGGTTGAGTACCCAGGTCAGGTTCTTAGATACGAGGACAACTTCGATGCCAACAGCTACGTCACTGTCACAGTCACCAGTACCGACAAGAAATCCATCGTTGACTACGGTTCGCCGGAGGAGTTTCTCTCTGCGGTAAACTTGTTCCAAACTTCTACTTGTTTTTCAATTGATAAGAATTGAAAAACTTGTAATGACTCAATTAATGTCTAGTTTTTGTGTATGAAATTTTGCACAAGCCTGAAGCATAATGACTATGAGTGACAAGTGACAACCTCTTGCTGGCTGAAATACAAGATTTGATTTTTCCTCTTTTCAGGTGGATTATTTGCTAGGAAGACAAGCCTACTTTGGCAAAACTGATTCTGAGGTAATTAACATATTTGACTTTGTAACATACTATTTCAATTTTACATGAGAAAGGTGAGTTATATAAATTATACACATGTCGGTTTTTGATTGGAGTACCTTATGACAAAGATATAAAAACTACATCTAAGTTTTTTTCCTTCTTTGATACTCATTCCATGTCTTTTTCTGAATTGACGTGTCTGTAGTTTATAGGGAGAAAGTCGAAAAATGAAGCATAATCAACAATTTTACCATAAGTTTCAGTTATGCTGACAGATTTTGTCATGATAGGTTTTTTTTGGTCTTCCAGAATCCAGAATACACAAGAATGACACTAACTTCATCTGAACTTTAACTTTTTCAGGGTGGTTTTGAACCCGACGCCGTAGCAACAGCAAACATCTTAGAGACTTCGTCGCCGGTGATTGGTGGCAACCAGTACTACACCGTGTCCGTGTTGACAAGGACCGCCGATGGAGATGAAGGCGGCAAGCACCAATTGATCACGGCCACCGTGAAAGGTGGAAAGCTATACATTTGCAAGGCTCAAGCAGGAGACAAGAGGTGGTTTAAGGGAGCAAGGAAATTTGTGGAGAGCGCAGCAAGTTCTTTCAGTGTTGCTTAAGAATGAATTTGGTAAAAGGAATGGTCAATCTGTATGTAAATTTTCTGAATAAAGTGTTTATGTATGCTATCTATCTATGAGTTTTCTGGCCCTTTTTTGTCCCCATGTTTCATTATTTTGAGGCAGTTTGGACTTAATTCTCATGGAGCTTAAGGCCCCCTTTGCCTCATTTTCTACCCCTTAATAAGCATTTTAGTTAGTCTTTTCGGTTTTTGGTTGAAACCACCGGTATCCACCCCGAGTAATCCGACTCATGCTAGTTGAGGTCCTATAATAGGGGGTTGAACTCTCTTAGGAGCAGTTTTTTCATATAAAAGACTCAAATTCACTACCTTATTCAAGGAGAAATGAGTATTTACCAATCCAACCAACTCAGTTAGTATTTTGGTCCTTGATGTCTATTTATTGTTACAAATTGGTCCCTCTGAGTTTACTTCTAGCTCTAGTCTTTCAATTGTTAATCCTTATCATATATAACCTAAACAATACAGATGATATGAATTAGAAGTGAAAAGGCTAATGTGTCACAAAAACATTATATAAACAGTTATTTTTCTAAGAGCTCAAAATACTAATATTTAACTAAATTTATGATTAAGAGAAACAAAAACAAAAAGGTTGATTTACTGATTTTTTTTTTCTTTCAATAAAACAGTTATTTATCGTGGTAGTCATTAAAAAAATTGTTTTTCTACTACTAATTTAGTCTATATAATATTTTTATTGCCAAATAAGTTAATATTGCGATGAAAATTGGTCTATGCCAAAACCCAGGAGCTAGAGGGATCATTATTGTTTTTAGGGAAAAATTATAGAACTTGCTCTCTTCCCAAATTTTTTTGTAATGTTCATTTAGCTCCCAATTTTTTTTTCAATTCATGCATATCCAAACTTTCGATTTTATTCATGTGTGTCTTTTTGCTAACATCTTTAACATGTTTGACGTAATTTACTAAAGTGAAAGATGAATGGATATTTTTTTGTCATGTTATTACCCACTTCACATTTAACTTTAGTACTTGTATTAGAAAAACCTAATCCAAATAAAAAAAGGCTAAAGGTCTATTTTGGTCCTCAATGTTTGCATGAAGTTTAATGTTGGTCCTCAATGTTTCAAAAGTTTAATGTTGGTTCGCAAAGTTTTTTTTTGGTCGATTTTGGTCCTCGAGCATAACACCGTTAACTTTTTGCCGTTAAATGATGACGTGACATGCTTATATGGCACACCCTCTCTCCTACATGTCATATTTTAATGACGTGGCACGACACATCACTGCCACGTCACCCCAGATTGCCACATGATCATCTTCTCTTCTTCATCAGCATAACTATCATCATCATCTGGGGTGACGTGGCAGTGATGTGTCGTGCCATGTCATTAAAATATGACATGTAGGAGAGAGAGTGTGCCATATAAGCATGCCACGTCATCATTTAACGGTAAAAAGTTAACGGTGTTACGCTCGAGGACCAAAATCGACCCAAAAAAAAAACTTTGAGGACCAACATTAAACTTCATGCAAACATTGAGGACCAAAATAGTACTTTAGCCTAAAAAAAATGAGGGTAGTAAAAATGGGTTAGGTTAAAAGTTTTGTTTTTTTTATTTGGATTAGGTTTTTTTTTAATAAAAGTAAAAAGTTAAATGTGAGGTAGACAATAAGATCAACATAACGTGGCCAAAAAAATACCCATTCATCTTCCACATCAGAAAATTACATCAAGCATGTTAACAGTTCTAGCAAAAAAGGCATGCATGAACAGAATTGAGAGTCTAGGGTAGGCATGAATCGAAAAAAAGTTTGGAAGCAGGAATGTAGATTACAGTAAAATTTGGGGGCAACAATGGTACTTTATCCAAATAAAAAACTTTTAAAAAAACTGCATCATATGTAATAATCAAGTGCCCTGCAAAATGAAATAAAAACTACCAGAATCTAATAGTTGGACAGTAGGGAAAGACATCTTTAACTACAAAGGGCCACGGTGTAGGTGCAAACTATGGGACATATAATAGGCTGGTACTTTTGCATTGAGTAACTTGATTCTTCACCCATTGTTTGTTTTCATGAGATAGAAATTAAATTTATTCATAAAGAATGAATAATTACAAGGGTTTCAGAACTATTTTCCAAAATATAAAGAGAGTACTAACCAAAACAAAAGACCTCATTCACTGTGAGTGCTACAAGTATTGACACTCCAAGGGAAACATTCCTGGCTCTACAAAAGTTTCTCTGCCAAAAATTTACACTTCTTGTATCCTTAGTAACAGCAGCAGAAGCTCCTCCTATGGCTGCAAAAGAAGGAGCTTTGGTTGATGCAGCATTCAAACCAATCAAGATGAACACTTGAGTAGTAAGGAATCTAAATCTGTCAGAGTTTGGTCGCCAGCATAGACTATCATCTTCTATATCTGTTACATGAAAGGTCACCATTCACCACTATCATATAACTAACTCCATTAAAATTTACAATATGCATGAAATGCTAAAAAAGTGTGTTTTTATCTTCTCTGGCCTTGTGGTTCTTGGGAAGCTGCCGAAACAGATTTGTTAACGCAGACACTCATGGCGATTCAGAAGATGGTCATGTCAGTGAGCTGAAATCCAATTAGACCATGTCAAGAGTTTTTTTTTTTTTTTTTACCTTAAGATTTCTGACTTGGTGAGGGCATACGGCAGGAATAAACACTGCCTCCCCAAGTTTCTGCTCAAATTTCCATTTCAACTCCTTAAGAACATAAGAATTCATGCTCCTAACAAATAACATGCATTGAGCAAGCAATTTGCATTTTTAGGTACTAACCTAATTCCTCCTTTGGTTTCTTCTTGTGCTGATGATAAATAAAAACATTGGTCATGAATTGGATGGTGGACAACTCTACCTCAGCAGTATGGGTCAAAATATTCACCTCTGACAAATATTAACAGAATTTTTTTAAGAAAATGCTTCCATGCTATTTGGACAGATAAAAATCATGTTTAAGAATAGAAAAAAATAGCATTTGCACAATGATATGATCATTAAGGAATCATATTTGGACAGATAAACAGAATTGAGTACGAAAACACAATGGCACAGAAATCATTACTGAATGTTCCCTCAACTATCAATAGTTGTACATAGGCAGTGGACTAAACAGATTGCATACACTCTTTTTATATTACGTCCACATACGTTGAAAAACTTCGAAATTCGAATCTGGACAAAGCAAATGATCACGACATTAAAATTTGTATTATTGCTCCACATAATCCGCGCAGGGAGTTAATTAGATACACACAAGGTCAGCAACATATCAGCAAACGTGTGACAAAGGATAAAAAATAAACATTACTATAGCATTTAAGTGGTTATCAATGTCATGATTTGGGTCAAGATTCAAACGATTGAGGTTTTAAAATTCGAATACGCAATAAATTTATTTACTATAGCATTTAAGTAGTTATCAATGAGTGAATCAATATGCCCATGAATCATGGATCAATCTCTTTTGCCGTTGGGTCTGAAATATTGTAGGAAACTTTTTTTTTATTTGTGATGAATCCAGCGTTGATTATGTTACAGATGTATTATTTTTGATAAAACGGATATATGTGTATTATTTATGATAAATCGTCATTATTACCTGCATTAAGTATTAAGAATCATGTTATTTGAGCAATAAAAAAAAAGTTAAAGAAGGAACAATTGATAATTAATCAACATTAATTTCTTACAATTAATTCCTTCATTTTCTAAGTCATGAATTGCTGGAAATGTTAGAGATCACCAAGTCACTCACCATTAAACATATGTGGCATTTGGAGATATTTTAATTGGATGAATGATGTGCCACATGGATTAGTTAGGAGTGATTTATTTAACAGTTGCTTAGGTGTCAATAGAACAAAGACCACAATTAAAATGATGTGTCAATTAAAATGATGTGTCAAGTAAGTCATCTAACAGCGGTTATAACCGCCGTTAAATTAAGATACTCTAGCAAGGTGTAAAATGGGAGATGAAATTGGTCCTCTAGCGACGGTTGGAGCCGCCGTTAGGTCAAAAATATGCCTAACGGCGGTTATTCCAACGGTTGCTTTAACCGTCGCTAGAAGTGGTCCCGACGCAGCGTTTGGCGACAGTTGCACAACCGCCGCTAGAGTTCTAGCCACGGTCACAACCGCCGTTAGAGACCTGTTCTAACCGTGGCTAGATGCCTATTTTCTTGTAGTGTTATATATACTACTAAACTCATCTTCCCTTTGAAAATCAAAAGTGGGAAGGAATCTGAGAGAATGCACAAAGGTCATATATATATATATATATAAGGCTTTCCAAAATATAATAGATGTCATTATCAACAATCATAGGCGTATATGCATAAACAATTCTGTATTCATCAATCACATCAAAATCTAAAGCTTCCTTTGACACATTAAAAGGAGGGGTCCAAAGATCAACAATGACTTTTCGAAGGGGCTAACCAATGGCCAAAAGTGTTCACAAATAGAGCCAAGTAGCAATAGATGAAAGTCATACGCAACATATAAGTAAGAAGCGGAGCATGATATTATAATATCAACAAACAGGGCTCAGAGGAATCAATAGCACTCAGTAGGAATCAGCAGCAACCTAACAGGGAACTTTTGAACTAACTACTTACATTTATTTGTATCGAACTCTTAATTCAAGACTAGACTTGATTACATCTTTAGTAGGATTTGAAGTCAAATACTCAAGATTTAATGCATGATTTGATAGGACTCCTATTAGTTTGTGCATTGCCTTGAAATTAAGTTTCCTGTATCTTGCTTTCAATAAGCACAAGTGTAAAGTGCAAAGCTATTCATAACATGCCATTTATTTTGTTCAACATTTATTTTTATTGCAATAAAACAAATCATCATTCTTTTCTCCTTTTGTCATCCATAAGCATATGAAAGAATCATGCACAAGGATTGAATAGTTAGTTAATGACTCCCCCTCAACTAAAGCATATGCTTTGTTCAATCCCCTCTATATCTCTAATAAAATTTTGTTTCATTTCAAGCATTAAATGTAGGAGGTTCCCAAGCTCATGATTTAGCTCGTTGGTTTAATAAACCAGCTTCAAGGAACCTGATTCTTCCTCACCATTTTTTATATTCTTCATACAAGTATATCTTATCATGCTTGATGCCTTCTTACCACAATAATGTATGCAATCAATATTAGATCATGTTAGCAAAGATGAATTTTCTAGAATGAATGTATATTAGCATGATAAATGGATTTCATCCAAGGATAGGCATATCAAAGCATCAAGTATTCTACTTCATAGAAGAAATACAAATATGTTCTTGCATGAAACATGTTTGCATCAGATCCTACTCTCATAAGCCTTACGAGTCCTGCTACTCTGTCAAAGCTTCCTAAATATCCAGAATTGCAAACTTCGAATGAAAACTAATATTTTCATGCACTTTCTGGATAGTGTGGCGGGAAGGAAATTTCACTTAGGACAACAATTTTTAAACCTCACTTCCCTAATTTCCACATGTGTCCTATTACTCTATTATAGCCTCTCTAGGATCTATAAAGCTTATTTCTTTTCTTAACTCAAAGGATTCTTCTATAACTAGTGGCTCAACGAATATGTCTGCTAATTGATTCTCAAAGGCCACGTACTCTATCTTAATATCTACCTTTAGAACAGGGTCCCTAAGAAAATGATATATAATCTCAACGTGTTTAGTCCTAGAATGCTGGACAGGATTCTTAGGCAAATTGATTGCACTCGTGTTGTCACATTTAATAGGAACCTTAGAGAGATTTACCCCGAAACCTCGCTCTTGCTAGATCATCCAAAGTAGCTGAGCGCAACAGATTCCTGCCGCAATATACTCAGCTCAACTGTGGAAAGGGAACCGAAATTTTGATTCTTACCATGCCAAGAGATTATGTAGTGTCCTAAGAATTTCCAAGTTCCACTAGTACTCTTCTTGTCTCTTCTACATCCACCAAAGTCAAAATATGAGAATCCTATAAGTTCACATGTGTTGTTTCTAGGATACTATAAGTCTAACTCTTTGGTTCCTACTAGACACCTTAGGATTCTTTACACATCAGTTAAGTGCGACTCCTTAGGACTTGACTAATAACGATCAAATAAACACACAGCAAACATCATATATACCATAAGTTAAAGATAGAGAATATCTGATCATACCTCTGTTGTATTTGGAATCTAGATTTTTACCTTCCTAATCTTGATCAAGTTAAGTTGCAACATTGATAGGAGTCTTTATTTCTTTTGCATTTTGCATTTCACACCTCTTGAGCGATTCTTTAGCATACTTGGACTGCGAGACAGATGTTTCCTCCTTTGTTTGCTTTACTAGTAATCCAAGAAAGAATGCCATCTCCCCCATCACGCTCATTTCAAACTCCTTTGTCATAGTATTTGCAGATTCCTCACACAATATTTTGGTTAGTAGATCCAAATATCAACAACATACACTCGAACAATAATAATATCCCTCATAAGATTCTTTGTAAAAAGTGCAATATCATCTTTTCTTATCTTAAACTCATTTTCAATTTAAGACTTACTTAACCTCTCATACTAGGTTCTAAAAGCCTGTTTTAGGCCATGAAGAGCCTTAGTTAACATGATATAAAAATTCACGTATCTCAAATTCAGGAGGTTGTCTTATATAGACTTCCTCATTGAGAGAACTATTCAGAAAAACACTTCTGACATCCATTTGAAAGAATTTAAAGTTCATAAGGCAAGAAGCATCCTAATAGATACCAACCTTGCTACAGGAGCAAGAATTTCATCATAATCAGTAATACCTTCGACCTGAACATACCCTTGTGCCACCATTCTTGTTTTATTTCCAACCATGTTTCCTAGCTCATCAAGCTTGTTTTTGAAGTCCCATTTGGTTCCTATGACAGACATGTATTCTGATGCAGGAATCAGCATCCATACTTGATTCCTTTCAAACTGATTTAGCTTTTATTGCATGGCTATGATCCATGAATCATCCTTTAAGGCCTCTTCTTGGTTCAACTTGTGAGACAAAGGTCATGTTGTTCATTTCTTTGAATGATAAGCGAGTCCCCATGCCTTCATTTTGAATGCCAATGATAAATTGCATGGGATACGCTGAGAACTGTTTCCATTCTTTGGGGCTTTCCCTTTGGTGATGTTTTCACCCTTTACAGGTTTCTCAGGAGACTCGGGCAATGAAGAGCTATTAGGTTCAGCTTCCTTAAATGTTGTTTCATGTTGAAATTCCTCTACTGATTCCTATTATGTTTGAGGGGATGTTTGGATTATGATTCCCTTTGGAATGTCATCATTAACACCTGTCTTATCATTACTTGCACAAGATGTGTTAGATTCCTCAAATTTCACATGAATACCCCTTTTTTTCTTAAACAGTCCTAATTTTAGATTGTGAATCCTATAAGCTTTACTAGTCCAAGAATATCCGAGTTAGATTCCTTCTAAAGATCTAGGATAATCTTTTCTTGGATTTTTCTTTCATTATTTAGGACACAACACTTTCTCCCGAAGGTTTGAAAACTTCCAATGTTTGCCCTTCTGCCCTTTCACACTCATGTGGAGATTTATCTAATTAAGACTCCCATTTTGAATATAGCATGCAATATTTATAGCCTCAGCCCAAAGATTCTTAGATAAAGTATTTTCACAAGGCCATGTCAGTAAGTGACATATTTTTCCGTTCTACAACACCATTTTGTCAAGATGTCTTAGAAGCAGAAAAAAAAATTGTGACTAATTCGATGCTTAAGTCTCAAAAACTTTGTTTTCAACTTCCTTGCCATAATCACTTCTAATGCTTGTGATAATATACCCTTTTTCAAAAAGCCTCAAAATTTTCAAATATTTCATTTTTATGTGCTAGGAAGTATACCCAAGTAATCTTAGAAAAACATCAATTATTACTATCCCATAAGATTCGGCTCCAAGACTCTGAGTCCTAACAGACCCAATAAGCCAAAGCGACTCCTTATCATTAATTGATGACACGCATTTTAATTTAGTATTAGTTTCTAGATGTAACAAGTAAACATTACTTCACTTTATTAGTCTTGCTATCAATGACCATGCGCTTTGAATCATAGAAGGAAACATGATGACCTATGCCACATAATTAACTAATGTTAAGCAAATTATGTTTGAGTTCTATACATTTTTAACAAAGCATTTACCTTAACCTTACCAATACCTTTTATCCTTCATTGACTGTTGTCCCTAGATGTTACAGTAGCAAGAGTCTTAGGAGTGAAGGGTACAAAAATGATTTGCGTTTCCTGTCATATGTCTGGAGCATCCTGAGTCAATGAATCAGGGCTCTTTTGTTCCCTGAACTCAGCAGTTTCTTTTTAGGTCCCCAAAAACTTTTGGGTCCTGGACAGGTTAATTTCAGTTCCCTTAGGAGCCCATACTTGTCTCACAATTTTTCTGTTACTCCCGCATGTATAAAATAAATGCCCTTTTTCTCTGCAGATATAACACATCTTATTTCTATGTGGATTAAGTCTAGGTCTCCTATAATTTTGAGAATTAAATTTAGGACTTCTATTATATTTTTTACGGTTAAATCTCGATATCCTATTATATCTTTGATATTTATCTTCTGATTTCTGTTGACCTACAATAACCTCTTTATTCTTTTTAGTTCTTGAGGACTCTGCCTCAAATCCTAGTCCTGATTTATCATTAGGATTCCTCTGACTTCCTAAGATGAGACTTAGATTTTCTTCTCCTTTTACAAATTGTCCTAAATCATAATTAAGTTTATCTATTGTATCCTTTAGCTTCCTATTTTCAACGATTAGTGTTGGCATTGACTTATTCTTCTCTTCTAAAGCTTCCTTTTCTAGTTTCATTGAGTTAAAGGCCTTTAGTACCTTAGAATGTGAAACTTTTAGTTCTCCATATTTTTCTAACACTTCCCTAGAATCCTCTAACAAGGTATTATGTGTTTCAAGAAGTTCATCAAAATGAGGATTATATTTAGTTACCTCAAATTCTCCTTCTTCTTCTGTTCCTTTGGCCATAAGACAGAAGTTGGCAATCTCCTTTTGTGGTGACTTCTTGACTTCCAGTGCCACTGATTCCTCCTTTGATTTATACTGATCATCTCTCAGGAAAGTGCTTTCATAGGCCATGAGATTTTCTCTTAGCTCGTCATAGGTGGTATCTTTCAATCTACAACTCTCATCATCTGTTCCTTCATATGTGACCAGAAGTTTGTCCCATATCTCCTTGGCCGATGTGCAATTGGATATTCTTTAGTATTCTTCTGCACTTAAAGAACAATACAACATATTAATAGCACTTTTATTTAAACTAGAGTTTTTCTTATCTGTTTCAGTCCACTCCTTCCTTGGCTTAGGCTGTTTGTCTCCATCAGCCTCCTTGGTGATCTCTATAGGACCCTACTCAATAATATTCCATATCTCCTCATCAAATGCCTAAATAAAAATAGTAATTCTATTTTTCCAGTAGGCATAGTTGTTGCCATCAAAGAAAGGAGGAAGTTGGAAGGATTGTCCTTCTCCTAGAATTACTTGGTTCTCCATTTTCTGACAATGATCTTTTACTCTATGGTAGTTAAACCTGCAAGACAAATAGAGGCCTCCTCTGATACCAATTGTTAGCCAGAAAATAAACCAAGAGGGGGGTGAATTGGTTTATTCAAATTTTAACTCTTTGAAAAACTTTATTCCGATTAGGACTCTTAGTTAATTTAGGACTCTTATGAAAATCATTTCCTTTGAGTTAAGGAGTCCGAATAAGGGAAGGGCTACACACACAATTTTGCTGGAGAGGTTCACTACCCAAGTTTGCTTGAATAGCTACGTCATCTCCCCTTCTAACCAAATAGTTAGAATGCCTATATTACTCAATTCAATTCTTACAACCAAGTAACCCAAACCTTTTTGGGAAAGCACACTTGCTTTTACACTTCCCTTACAGCAATATAGGACTCAACTCAGCAACAAACTTGGAGCCTAATATAATAAGTTTCTCCATGAACCTTCCTCAAGGATCAGCCTCCTTACTTGGCTTTTACCTCTAAGAAACTTAGTATATTAAATCCTCCAAAATCTAATCCTAGGATTCAGACCAAAAAACTTAATATTTGAAGTTCCTCTTAGAACCTTGTTTCACCATAAGGATCAGCCTCCTCAAGGCTTTTACCACTAGGACACTCCAAGTATTAATTCCTTTTTCAACCAGAATCCTCACCAGGACTCTGACTCTCAGTCCATAAAGAATTTAATATAAAGAGTTCCCTCTTTGCAACATTGCTTCACCTTGCAAGGATCAGCCACCTCAAGGCTTTTATCGCAGGAGACTCACTATATTAACTTCTTCTGACAACCTCAATCCTCAACAGGATTCACACAAGCACTTAATGGTTGAATATCTTTTTGCAACCTTGTTCACCCAACAAGGATCAACCCTTACCCAGGCTTTTACACCCAAGATACTTCAATCACTAAATTCTTATCACAAGCAGGAGAAGAAGAAAGATAAATCCAGTCAACTAATGACTATTACAAATTTCAGCACAAGGATTCACACAGAATTCGCAAACAGGAATCGCACACAGAAGTCACTCAGACTCTTGTTCACTCAGAAGATTTTTTGCCACTCTTGAAAGCTTGGAACACTCAGTTCCTTGATTTCTAGCAACCTCCAAGCTCGGTATTAAATAGGAGTTTGATTAGCCGTTGTGTTCTTCTTGCCGTGTTCACCTTCTTCTTCCTCTTTCTGCAATAAATGCTTCGACGCTCCTCCATTAATGTTTTTTGAGACGTTCTGAGGGAGAGAGACGAAAAGGGGCAAAGGGGTGTTTCTCAGAAGAAAGCTTTTTCTGCAGCACCCTTTTTGTGGACTCAAGGAACCACGCTCCTTTATTTATTTTCTGCAGCAAAGCCAGACTCCTTTTCCCTAAAATATGCTGCAAGACAACTTGACTTTTTCTATTAGACAAGACTTGCATAAAAGTGGAATAATATAGACTTACCTTTCTTCCTCCTTTTCCGGAAAATGTGCTGACAGGGACCAGAATGAATTTTGGGTAACATCTTATCTTTTCTTTCCTTTATGCCTTTGCTTGATGAAATAAAAGTCTACTTTGCTTTTGTCTTCTCAAGGCTTGCAAAGAAAAGGTATCTACATACCAATGTTTGAAAACCCGAACCGGTCATTAACCCGGTCAAGAACTCGGGTTACTGGGTCACTGGTTCAACTGCTGGGTCACTAAAAAACCGGTTAGCCCGGTCAAAATTTTAAAAAATTTAAAAATATATATACATATGCATACATTAACCAAATAAATATGAAAAACACATAATAAGTTATTATAATTCAAATTCAAAGCTGAAATTGAATATAACAAGTCTAAAATATAAAAATAATAACACATAATAAGTCTTAAACACTTAAGTTTTGATCCCACAAAAATGAAATTTAAATAAAAAATTAACACATCAATTAAGTCGTAACTCAAACCACTCTGACACTTTAAACAATACAAAAGCTTGCCAATTTAGTTGATTAAGAAAATAAAATATTAATACTATCAAAAAATCCTATATTTTTCAAAAAATAAAAAAACGGGTCATGAGTCACCGGGTCATCGGGTTTGTCTAAAACCCGTCGGGTCAACCCGGGCCAATCCGGGTCATTGCCGGGTCAATTGTAAAACGGTCCTTTGGGACCACCCGGACCGGCTTGGTGCCCGGGTCACCGGGTTCCGGGTCAACCCGGCCGGGTCGGTCCGGGTTTTCAAACTATGCTACATACCCTACCTACTCCACCTTTTTGGTCAGATTTGACTTGCATAAAATAAGGAAAAGTAGGTGTACTTTTTCTTACACACTCATGTGATTTTATTTGCATTTGTAGAATTCTTTTGGCTCCAGGACACTGATTTTAAATTTAAAACATATGGGCCAAATTTTTTTACCTTTCCAGACTTGGGCCTAACCATTCTTTGGGCTGAAAACCATTTATGCTCCATTCCATATTTTATACCCAATATTATCAAGTTCACAACACACAAAAATTGTTGACATATTAAAACAAAGGTTAAATTTTGTTCAACAATAGATATATAGATATAGATATGCTCGTAATGAGTTAATTAATTTTCTTGGTGGAGAATTGTATATTGTGAACTTTGTACTTTTTGTTATTTAATTTAATCACAAAATTTATGAAAAAAGATTAATATAAATTTAATTGTAACTATTGTTACATTAAAAATAAAATTATAATCTTATTACTCTACAGAAAATTATCTTTATTGATAAAGATATAAATTAAAATGATTGGTAGGTAAAATAAATTAAAATAAAAGTAATGGGTTGATGTGTTAATGTTAATTTTGACCCATAATTTATGACTCATTATTAGAGCTGTCAAAACGGGTCCAACCCGGTGGGTTGGCCCGTTTAACCCACCAATTTGGTGGGTTAGGTTGCAAAATTCCAACCCGTTTATTAAACGGGTTAGAGGAACCCGACCTATCTAACCCGCCGGGTTAGGTGGGTTGGCTCGCGGGTTAGGTGGGTTGGCCCGTAACCCACCTAATTAAAAAAAATTTAAAAAAAAAACATAATTCCTAATCATGTTTCTTTCTTTTTGTGATATTTTCATTTTTCACCATATTTTCAAGAGCGGGAAGAAAAGAAATGAGTAATGTTGTGATATTTTGATCATGTTTTATACTTTCATTGTCTTATTTTTAACTATTTGTGAGTGACATGATGAATGATAAATCTTTTCTTTCATTTTATCATATTAAATTTTTTAGTTCATGAAAGAAATGTATAAAAAAGTATAGATTTCTTTTTAAAAAAAAGATAAAATTAAAAAAAAAAAAAAAAATAGGTGGATTGGTTCGACCCACCACCTTGGTAGATCGGACTGGGATTTCCAGCCTGTTTAACGTGGCCAACCCGAACGGGCCAATCCGTCACAGGTCCAACCCGTGGTAGGTCAACCGGTGTGGATCGGGTTGACCCACTTTGACAGCTCTACCCATTATAATTTATTTACGACCCAACCCAAACCTCCCATTTTTCTGCCCCTACCTATAACAAAACTAGTTCATACAGAGTCATCAACATATAAATTTTGTGTCAATAATACTGAATCATCACTTAAATCCACCATCTAAAGCCAATAACGATTTGTGTCAGGGTCTGAACTCTGAAGGATAGTGGAATTGGTTCGCAAGGAATCACCAACAGCATTATTATCCAATAGAGGATTTTTCATGAGGTAGAATGCGTTATTAATAAGTCATCAATGGAGGAGGTGCTTTGAATTAATATCTGATTCTTATGCTTTTTTGTCTTGTGGAGTGATAGCGTTTGAGAAGCCTACTTGCCTATAAAAGAGTGATAGCGGTGGAGAAGATATTACTTTTATAATGAATGAATAAAAGTAGAGTAAAAGAGGGTTAATAATATTCACAAAGAAAAGAGGGTTAATAATAAAATTAAATATTATAAACAATGCAAACTATTCTAAACTTTTTAATTTGGAGGGGTTTGAAAATTGAGGCATTTGGATAGTTTGGAAGGATTTTCAAACAATTATAAACCATCTCACTCCATTACTCACTTAAATACCTAATCAAGGGTTTATAAACTTAAATCACTCCACACCACCCTGCACTACTCTCAAACCATCCTCCCAACCAAGCCCTAAGGGAATTAGAGGCTAATTGACTATTATGTGGAGTGAATTCTTCTTGGGTGTTGAATATACTCTTTTCAAAGTATTACTTCATATTATTTGAATTTAATCATAGAATAGTCACTAATCACATCCCGTGCATCGCACGAGTTCAATATTAGTTGGATATAAGAAAGAGTGAATTTACACTGCCTCATTTTATGCAGTTCCCTTTTTTGTGAAGGACAATTTGATTGTGAATAGGCTAAATTACCATTTTGGTCCTCTATGTTTCACTAAAGTTTACTTTTGGTTCCTTATGTTTCAAAAAGTTTTTTTGGCTAAATTACTATTTTGGTCCTCAATGTTTGCATGAAATTTAATGTTGGTCCTCAAAGTTTTTTTTTGGTTCGATTTTGGTCCTCGAGCGTAACACCATTAACTTTTTGCCGTTAAATGATGACGTGGCATGCTTATATGACACACCCTCTCTCCTACATGTCATATTTTAATGACGTGGCATGACACATCATTGCCACGTCACCCCAGATGATGATGATAATGATGCTGATGAAGGAGAGAAGATGATGATGTGGCAATCTGAGGTGATGTGGCATTGATGTGTCATGCCACGTCATTAAAATATGACATGTAGGAGAGAGGGTGTGCCATATAAGTATGCCACGTCATCATTTAACGGCAAAAAGTTAACGATGTTACGCTCGAGGACCAAAATCGACCCAAAAAAAAACTTTGAGGACCAACATTAAACTTTTGAAACATTGAGGACCAACATTAAACTTCATGCAAACATTGGGGACCAAAATAGACCTTTAGCCAAGTTTTTTTAAGTCCTCTATGTTTTTTTGGGGTCAAAATTGGTCCTTTTGGCTAACTCCATCTGTTTTCTCCGTTAGTTGCGGATGTGGCACGCTTACGTGAATATACACTCTCTCTTATGTGTCTACTTAATGTGATGTGGCATGCCACATCATGCTACCATCGCCACGTCATCATCATCATCTTCTTCTCTCTTTGCTGCTAACTCCTCCACCATCACCACCCATGTTCAACTCCACCACCATCACCACCCAAACCCTCTACCACCGCATGTTCAACTCCACCACCATTGCCGCCGCCGCCGCTGCTCCCATTTCCATCCTTTGTTAAGCATACCCAGCCCAAAAACCCCAACCCTATTATTACCAACACGACTATGAATCAAGATCTATGGGTTTCAAAGTAGTGCTTTGGTTAATGGAATCCAACCCAGAAATCACACCCATCTCAAATTTATCGAAACTATTGTGCTTCTTCTTCTCCTCCTTTAATCTCCGATAAACCCAAAACCCAGCAATCAGCAGCAACAAAACCAATACAAAAACAATTACAACAACCACTATCACAAATCGTTCGTTTCTTACCGCTGGAACTTGAGGACGTGAAATCCAGAGAGAACAAGCACTTGGTCATCCCCCTGTCGGTGGGTCTACACTGATTCGCAAAGGTGACGACATAAATTAGAGAATAGGAGGCGCAATCGAAGACGTTGCCGACGAAGGGTCCGGTGAGGTAGGAGGCTTGCAAGGTGGACAAGCTGGTAGTACATAGGGCGCAAGGGGAGTTATTCTCTAGGGATTGATTCCAATTGGACTCAACATTTTGAAGAGTCGCCGAAGGAACCAAGTCTTCAAAACCTTGCTTGGTGGTGATGTTGATGCATCCTTCGGAGATCCATCTAGTTTCGTAGCCACAGGAGGAGCGAATACCAAATGTGAAATCGTATTGATATTGATGAAAGACTGGAAATCGTCCGAGCAGATTTCGGCGGAGTTAATAGGGGAGAGGAAGAATCCGGTGCGGCGGAGGGGATACGCCTTTTTGCAGCAAAGAGTGCAGGCAAGAGCAAATAGGTATAGATGAAGCCGAGGAGAAGAATAGGAACCTTTCTTTGATGATGGGTTTGGGTATGCCTAACAAAGGATGGAAATGGGAGTGGTGGCAGTGGTGGTGGAGGAGTTGAACATGCGGTGGTAAAGGGCTTGGGTGGTGATGGTGGTGGAGTTGAACATGGGTGGTTATGCTGGAGGAGTTAGCAGCGAAGGAAAGAAGAAGAAGATGATGATGATGATGTGGTGATGGTGGCATGACGTGGCGTGCCATGTCACATTAAGGGTACGCTTGGTATGAATGCACAGATGTAAAGTACTGTAGCGTAAAGTACTGTAGAATAAAGGAAAGTACTGTAGAAAAAACTAATGAGAGACATAGAGAGAAAATTGGGAAAGAGAAAAAGTATGATGAAAAGTGTGTTTGATATGTATAAATATGATGTAAAATTTTTTTTGAAAAATGTGAGAATTCATGATTCTACTATTTGCAATTCGTACCAAACATACCCTAAGTAGACACATATGAGAGAGTGTATGTCAACGTAAGCATGCCACGTCAGCAACAACGGAAGAAACAGACGGATTTAGCCAAAATGACCAATTTTGACAAAAAAAAATAAAGGATTTTAAAAAACTTTTTGAAACATAAGCAACAAAAAGTAAACTTCGGTGAAACATAGAGGACCAAAATGATAATTTAGCCTGTTGAATATTTGTTATGTTAGAAGTTAAAAAAAGTTGATTTTTTTGGACTTTTTTTATTGGAGAATAGAGTTTTGGATGTAATGATGTTTTTATTATAAATATATGTATTTATATGTGGATGACCACATTTTCAACATTGGATTCTTCCTAAACCCTCCATATGATCACTTGTCTCTTTGTATCCTTAGTAACTTCTCCATGAAAGCCCCATTAAGAGAATTGGGTAACCTTCCAATTAGTGTGCTTAAATATATATTATTGTATTCTTAATGCTACCTTATGGCTAAAGTCCTATAAATAGAGGCTATTGTAAACAAGGGAGTGGATGAATGAATTTGGTGCATCTCTCTTATGTTCTTCTTGTTTCTCTAAGCTCTTTCTCTTATGTTCTTGTTGCTCCTAAATTTTTGTTTTAGAACATTGTTTTAGAACACGTTATCAGCACGAATCTCTAGAATTTTGTGTCAAAATCAGCTTAAACTTGTTTCCATCATATCATGGTAAGCAAGAATTCATTTCTTCTTCTCATTATGTAAGTTTTATCAAATCTCATAACATTTATATTTGTTGCACTTGATATGTATAGAAAAATTATCTATCATGAGACATTTTTTTTTCATTATTTATTTGAGTGCAATATTGAATTTTTGAGATATTATAGAAGGACAAAATCATGAATCCCTGAAGGATTTATGCATCCCTGAAGGATGCGCAAAAAGCAATGATTTTTATTCGTTATCATTTGCATGAAAAACTAGTGTAGGGAAAGGCCCGGATCCACATGACCCGGTCCGACCCAGGGACCTAAATGAAAAACCGAAAATAAATCCAGGCAAAAATAAATATTGCGGAAGCTACTAACCTGGACGCCATCGCTAAAAGCTTGGATCTTGCCAGTGCCTCTGTTCCACCAGGGCTGTCCTCCAAACGACGAACACCGAAAAGGGTCGCACCAAACGGAGGACTCTACCTACGAGAGGTAGAGCCACATGTCCACAACTAATGCGCGGAAGATGACTCAAGAGAAAGAGAAAACTTATACTGAGTGGGGTTCCCAAACGGGACCTCCTTTTCCAACACATGGAATGAGCAACTAGAAAGGGGTGGAGTCACTCCTATTTATAGGAGGATGAGAGAGCTCCCATCATTGACGCAAGCAATGTGGGACTTGGAATGTGAACAAAATATTCACTTCCATCATGATCACCTAGCCCACTTTGGGCCACGAGAACGGGCTCGTGTGACCTCCGATTAGAGTCATTTTTGTTTCGTTCTCTTCGTCTCTCTGCAAGCTTTCCAACGGATCCTCACTTGACCCGATCGGACTCCAACATGGGCGGATATTTAGTCCCGAAGACCCCAATATATCCAACAACTAGATATGAAAATAAGAACCGGTAGTTCTTTGGAACAAATTGAAGGAAAGATATGAGTTCCAAAATGATCAATGATTCATCTTAAAGCTTTTTCTAATTGGATGCACTTACGTCTGCAGTATATTCTGTAAGTGAATATATGTCATCCATGTCTAAAATTAGCTCTCTAATTAAGTTATGAGAAAAGAAAATTATTAATGAATATATGTTTAGAAAAAACATATTCTACTTTCCATGCTTCGAATGTGCTCCTGCAATAGCAATATCGAGAGCATAGATTAATTTATCAAATATTATGGGCTAGTTTCTTGTTTGCTTGTGGAAGAGCAAAATAATGAGATTTGAGCTTTTGATGAAGAATAATTAAAAATCTTGTCCAATTGGATCAATTTCATTCCCTGAAGTGAACGTGATTTTTTCTTGAGGTCATGGATGAGGTTGTGGTCCAAAATGAGACCATGAAAGAAAATATACTTTGGAATATTGAAAATGATTTTCATCAAATTATGAAAATAAAAGTGCTACACTGAAGCACAAGAACGAGACCAAAAATGAGGATGAACTATTTCAAAGAAAAAAACCTCAAAGAAATGATAACATCATTTGCTACAAATGTAGCATATGATATTGGTCTTACATTATGTTATATTTTATTATGTTTCACTAAACATAAAGGAAACTGAAATAAAAGCAAAATTTTCTGAGCTTGTAAATCCTACTATTTCTTATGGATCACAAATGAAAAATAATTGTGATGTGTCTAATTTTATTTAATATTAGAAGACTTATAATTTAATTAGTGACAAAAAATGACTACACTTTAAAAATTTATGGATCACATATGTTTCATTTGAATTTTAAGTATAACTTGCTCCCTCAGTGTATTATAATTATTTTAATTTTGCTTTTAGATAAAAAATTATATTCAATGTTTTAGAGGATGGCATATGTCTTGTGGATAGTAGCACAACTCATACAATTTCTTGTGACAAAATTAACATTAGCTGAAATTAATGTTAATAAGATATCTAGTTTTACAAATGTCATATAAGACTCTGGAAGAGCTCACATTTCATTGCCAAATAGATAAATTTTTAATATTGGTGATACATTATATATTTCTTGTAGATCCAGAAGAAATCTACCAAATTTCAAAGAAATATATCCACCGTAATGGTTATCACATTGAGACAAAAATGAGCGAGATATAGAATATCCATACATTATTTTTACTATATCAAGCCTGAAGCTTATATTAGAGAAACTCTTTACTTTTCTTTAAGGTTATATCTAATAAATATAAAATTTGACGAATCGAATTTTATGCACTGAAAGTGGTCAGACCCTAAGATTTTTATACTTTGGCATGATCGACTTGGTCATCCAAACTCACTTTTCATGCGACGTATTATACAAATTACATACGGACATTTGTTGAAGGACCGGAAGATCCTATTAGTAATTGATTTATTTTGTGAATCTTGTGTAATGTGAATTAATTATTAAATAATCATTTTCTATATTACACATCAAGTCTCCTTATTTTCTACAATATATTCAAGAAAATGTCTATAGTTATATTCATCTATCATGTGGCTCATTTCAATATTTTTTCATTTTAATTGATGCATCTAATCGATAGTCATAAATTTGTTGACTTTTAACTTGTAATATAGATTTTCTAAATTACTTGCTGAAATGATACAATTAAGGGCATACTTTCTTGTTTAGATAAAAACATTTTATGACTATTACATGCCAATAGGAATTATAGTTGAACTATTAGTAGCTCATGGACATAAAAAATGGTTTAGTTGAACCTTTTATTGAATGGTTAAAGCTTATTGCTAAACGTCCTATGCTTATGAAGTCAAAGTTTCTAAAATTTACTTGGGGATATGCTATATTACATGCTGCATCTTTGATCCGTATTAAAAATTGTTGGTTGTATTTTATATGTTCCTCTTGAAATTTATGTTGGTTTTTATTCGTGATCTATTATTAGATATATTGAACTTTTAACTTATGAATAGAGGAAGAAAAATATAATTAGTTGAAATACATCAACATTATCATACCATAATACTCGTACAAATTAATGTGAACTTGAAGTTCAAAGAATAATTTATTTGCGAATTGTTGCAAATGAATTACCAGATAATTCACAAATACTTAGTGGCCACTAAATCGCATGTATCAGCTGCAAATATTTTAGCACGATTAGATGTCCCTGGCGGACAATCTGCTAGTACAACAGCTAATGAATCTGAAATACGCCAGAAGCGTGATAGACTAATTAGTGCAAAAGATATCATTCCCAGAAGGAGAAAAGTAAAGAAGATGCTCTCAAGGATATTCAGGATATTTCAAATATGAATCAACAACCCCACATTTCTGAAAAAGTAACTCCTGAAGTAGTTTCATCCCCAGAAGTGGATTCGGTACCAGAAAATCATGAGATCTCATTGAATTATAGAGAAATGTGAGAAACAAATGAAATTGTTGTTGACTATATTTTCAATTGCAATTGCATCAGAAATTATTAATGATGAAGGACCTGATCCCAAAATTAAATGATATCGATATCGAAATGATTGGCCAAAATAGAAAAAAGGCAATATAAGCCAAATTAGACTCGTTATCAAAACGAGAATTTCTGGATCAATTACCCAAACACCTGAAGATGTTAAACCTGTATGGTATGAATGGGTATTTGTTCGTAAACGAAATGAGAAAAATACAAATTGTGCACGAGTTTTGGCACAAAGTTTCTCACAAAGGCTTGGCGTAGATCACATTATGATATTTATTATCTAATTATAGATACAATTGTACCATTTTTAATTGATATGGTAGCTTTTGAAAAACTTGATGTATGTTTGATGGAAGTAGTAGCTATATAGGTCATTATAATCCTTAAAAGATTTAAGATGCCTGAAGCATATAAATCAGAACCTTGAGATATATATTCCATCAAATTACAAATATCCTTATATGGATTGAAATAGTCTAGAGGAATGTAGTATAATCGTCTCAATGAGTATTTATTAAAAGGTTATAAAAATGATCATATTTGTCCTAATATTTATAAAGAAGGCAAACTCTAAATTTTTCATTGTTGCAGTTTATGTTAAGGACATAAATATTGTAGGAACTCCAGAAGAGATTTTAAAACCTGCATAGTACTTGAGAAATGGATTTGGAATGAAAAATCTTGGGATTCAAGATTTTGTTTGGGATTTAAGTTCCCCTATGATCATTCGTCCACTTGATATAAATATATACTATTTTCATCCATGAGAAAATGATAAACACAATTTATTGGTTCTGAAGTACCATAACTTAGTACAATAAGGACACTTTGTACTAAACTAGGCATAGCCATTGCAATAAATTTGTTAGCAAAGTGTTTGGGATTGAAGTTCCCCTATGATCATTCGTCCACTTGATATAAATACATACCATTTTCATCCATGAGAAGATGATAAACACAATTTATTGGTCCTGAAGTACCATACCTTAGTACAATAAGGACACTTTGTACTAAACTAGGCATAGCCATTGCAATAAATTTGTTAGCAAAGTTTAGATATTTTCAAAAAATATCTTATCCCAGTTTACTCTTCTCAAAGGAAGGAAAACCATAATTAATTGGATATGTTAAGGTTGAATATTTTTGTGATCCCCGCAAAGCTCGGTCTCAAAATGTTACATCTTTACATATGGAGGAACTTTCATGACAGTAAGTGAAGTAAATCGTTACAGCCACATAATCAAATTACTCGGAGATATTGGTTATTCATGAAGCAACCTATATGCGTATTTGGTTGAGAACCATGATTCCTCACATTAAAGAAACATGTCGGTTGCCTGCAACCAATAATATTGTATGAGGAAAATGCAGCATGCATCATAAGATATTGATAGACTACAAAAGAAATGTGATATTGGTATTGACAAAATTCAATTTAGCAATAATGTAGCTTACCTTTAATTAAAGTATTTCACCTCAAGTTCTTAAGAAGCATGGATACAACATTGAAATATGAAGTCCTGAAGACTTTCATGACACAATATAAACTTGAGGGGAAGAAAAATAACTATGAATATTGTACTCTTTTTCCTTCACTAAGCTTTTGTCCCACTGAGTTTTTCTTAGCAAGGTTTTAACGAGGCATATTCATACGGAATCCTGAAGACTTTCATTATAAAATATAAACTTGAGGGGAAGCAAATTATTTATGAATCATGTACTCTTTTTCCTTCGCTAAGTTTTTTTTGTCCCACTGGGTTTTCCTTAGCAAGGTTTTAACGAGGCATATTCATACGAAGTCCTGAAGACTTATATTATACAATATAAAATCAGGGGAAGAAAATTAATTATGAATTATGTACTCTTTTTCCTTCACTAAGATTTTGTCCCACTGGGTTTTTCTTAGCAAGGTTTTAATGAGGCATGTTCACAATGAGTGGTCATCCAAGGGGAAGTATTATAAATATATGTATTTATATGTGGATGACCACATTTTCAACATTGGATTCTTCCTAAACCCTCCATATGATCACTTGTCTCTTTGTATCCTTAGTAACTTCTCCATGAAAGCCCCATTAAGAGAATTGGGTAACCTTCCAATTAGTGTGCTTAAATATATATTATTGTATTCTTAATGTTACCTTATGGCTAAAGTCTTATAAATAGAGGCTATTGTAAACAAGGGAATGGATGAATGAATTTGGTGCATCTCTCTTATGTTCTTCTTGTTTCTCTAAGCTCTTTATCTTATGTTCTTGTTGCTCCTAAATTTTTGTTTTAGAACATTGTTTTACAACAGTTTTATCTTTTTGTAAATTAGAGAGGATGATAGTATAATTTCAGTATTTCTCGACAATGTAATTTATTCTATAAGAAAAACTGTAAAAATAAATTAGTTTTCTAACTTCAACATATCTTGTCTCTTATGGTGAGATAACCACCGGCCACAAAAATTAGAGATTATTATGTCTAAAAGATGGAGAGAAAAGATAAGAAATTAAGATTTATATTAAAAAGTTGACTAAAAAAAAGGAGAGAAATTGTATGGAAATTATAAATTAATTTTAAATTTTAAAGTTTATATTCTAAGATTGTTTAATTTAAAATTAAAAATAATTAAATTTTATTAAGAATGTGCACTGTCTTTTAATATTTGATTATGATATAAAATTAATAATTTATTATATTTTAAATAAATAATTTTATTATTTTCTAATAATAACTAAAATTTATATAAAAAATAATTTATTATTTATTATTATTATTATTGTTGTGCCATGCTCATTTATGGTGCCAGTAATAATAATAAGATTGTGTTTAGAAGGAATTGAGTGTTTTAGTGGGAAGTGTAAGTAGAAATGGAGGTGGAAGTAAGTGATAAAAAGTGGATTTGGTATGCAAAAAATAAAAGTGGAAGTCAAATGTAAAGTTATTTGATATGAGGAGAAGAAGATAGAAAAATAAAAAATAAAATTGTAAAAAGACATTTTTACCCATTTTTTTACTCTACGTGAGAGTCACACAATCATCAACTCCTTCCCATCCAAGGACAAGATAGTATTTTTTAGCTTCACTTCCCTCTCATCAAATTAGCTTCTCTCCCACCTCACAAGTAGACAAGTTTGGTATCAAGGTAATCAAGATCGAGATTTTAAGTGGGATCGAGAGAGGCATAAGATAGATCGAATCGAGGATCGTAAGATCCTATAAATTTTAAAAAATAATTAATCTATATATTTGATAATATATATTTTAAATAAATATATAAAATTATCACAATTTTATGATATTTTCATAAATTAGTTCATAAGTCACCAAAGTGATAGTATCTATACATCAATTCAACAAACAAAATATCAAAATTCATAGTCATAAATATCTAGGACTAAAGCTGCGTTTTGGGCCTCCGTTTTTTTTAAAAAATCAACTTATACGATCTTATGATCTTTTCTTACGATCTTACGATCCTTTCTTACGATCTTACGATCAAGATCGCGATCTTATCCCAATCCTGAAATTTTTCGATCCTAGGCACGATCCAAATCGAAAGTACGATACAAGATCGCGATCTTGATTACCATGTTTGGTATGTTATTGAGAGAGGAGGAGGGAAAGGGAACCAATGTCACATTCTTTACGCAGAAAGGGAATGAGAATGGGTTTACTGTGTTTGATAGTAAAAATTTGGGAATGAAAATAGAATGGGAATGTATTAAAATTATCATTTTACCCCTTATATTAAAATATTAAAAAGAAATGGATATTCTGATTGTGTCGAATCAAATGGTATAATGGACATTTTGTTTTTTTTAAAAAAAATTTAGCACGATTTCCTATGATAAAAATCTGGTTTCCATAAACTTGGGCTCCACCATTTTTCTTTTTTCTTTCCATAGTCTTTTCTAGGTAAAAAAACGTGATTCAAATGTTATTATGTTTAATATGTTATTTTGGAGAAGGAAAGGGAATGATGGTTCCCTCTAGATAGAAAAGGAATGTTGCCATGTAAAGAAATGAAAAGTTGATATTGAGAGAGAGAGAGGAAAGTAATTGTGAAATTACTAGTTTACTTTTGGTTAATTCTATAATTTTTCTTCATGTGGGGGGCAAAATGTCTTTTTATAATTTTATCATTAACTTTCTGCATTCTTCCCATCTTACCAAATAATTTAATTTTTTATTTCTACTTCCATTTTCTTGCATATCAAACACACTTTTTATCACTTCCATTTCCTTTTCCTTTTCCCACCAATACACTTACCTCCTACCAAACGCCACCGTAATATTTGTTCACTTTAGATAGAGATTGTTCAACCCTCTTCCCTTTCCTATCTACCTACCAAACACGAAACTATTTGTTTCCCTTTTATTTTCCCTCTAAATTTGTTATACCAAACGTAGCATAAGAGTAAATTACACTCCCCACTCATACTCCCCTCCAATTTATTTTGAAAATCTACACTTCAATCTTTTGAGAGATTAAAAAAACTACAGTTTCACCCATTTTGTCCAAAATACCTTATGTTTATCATTGGCTAAAATGCACATAGACCCCCTGAGTTTTGAGTCAGGGGCACATACACTACCCTCTGAGTTTTAAAACGTTGCACATTTTTCGTAAAAATTAGGCGTTAAGTGCCACGTCAGCAAACATGTGTGAGGGCACATACACCCCCTGAGTTTTCACTTTATGGGCACATACACCCCCTAAGTTTTCACTTTAGGGGCACATACACCCCCTGAGTTTTCACTTTGAGGCAGAGACACCCCTCACACATGCTTGCTGACGTGGCACTTAACGGCTAGTTTTAACATAACCCTAACAGAAGGGGTGTCTTTGCCCCAAAGTAAAAACTCAGGGAGTCTATGTGCAACGTTTTAAAACTCAGGGAGTGTATGTGCCCCTAATCCAAAACTCAGGGGGACTATGTGCATTTTAGCCTTTATTATTTATATAGTTTAAAAATGTATTTGACTAATATAAAAAAAATTATTTTTTAAAAATTAAAGTAAAATAAAATAATTATTTTTAATTCAAAATAAATAATATTGGAATAAAAATTTGAATTTTTTTACAATAAACTGTAATTATTTAAAAAGTTAATAATACTGTTAAGGATATTTTAGTTAAAAATGATTAAATTATAGGTTTTTCAATCTCTTAAGGGAGGAGAGTGTAGGCTTTTAAAATAAAAGAGATGTGAGTATAATTTAAAGATAAAAAATGTAATTTACTCTAATAATAAAGCTTGTACATCTATGAATTCAATATCCAGTAATATCTTCGCTTGGAATAAAAGGGTAGGTTTGGTTAGTGGAATGTTTGAGGGAATGAGAATGGGAATGTTGGAGGGAATAGAAATGTCATGTCAATGAGATGTGATGTGATGTGAATGGAATAAAAATGGGTAAAATGATAATTTTATCGTTTATATTAAAAGTGGAAATGAAATAAAAGTGGGTAAAAAGAGTAAGGGCAAAAACATAATTTCATCAAATTGTAAAAAAGTAAAGTTGGTTTAATAATAAGAATATTTGAGAGAATGTTAAATTACGTCGACGATTCATGCAACCAAATTGCCGAAGGAAAAATATGAGTACCTTTTTTTTTTACTTTTTTTTTAAATCCAAAACCCATTCAAATCTAATTAAATTAAAGGTCAAATGTTCATTTTGGTCCTTTATGTTTCACTCAAGTTTTAAATTAGTTCTTTATGTTTCAAAAGTTTAAAATTAGTCTTTTATGTTTCCTACAAGTTTTAAATTGGTCATTCCATCCAAATCCGTCAATTTCTTAAGTTAATTGCTGACGTGGAGTGCCAAGGTGAATACATAATCTCTTCTACGTGTATAAGATAGCTGACGTGGCCTTAAACACACAAAAAATACCCAAACGATGTCATTTAAGCCAAAAATAAAACCATGCTGAAATGATTAATATGAAGCTCTAATGAAACATAAAGGACTAATATAAAACTTCAATGAAACATAAAGGACCAATATAAAACTTGAATAAAACATAAAGGACCAACATAGAACTTTAATGAAACCTAAAGGACAAAAATAAAACTTTTGGGAAACATAAATGATCAATATAAAACTTTTAAAAGATAAAGGACCAATTTAAAACTTGGGTGAAATATAGAGAACCAAAATAGATATTTGACCTAAATTAAATACATCCAAACTGATTTATTGAAATTCGATTACTTATTAGATTATTTGAATGGACAAGATTGAAAATCAATTTCATTAAACGGTTTATGTACCAAACCAATCTTATCTTTCCAATTAATTTAATAACTACATGTATATCTATATATATATATATATATATATATATATATATATATATATATGACTTTAGAGTTTTTGGTGTCACACAAGCAAAGTGTGATACCAAAAAAATAACTTTTCTACTAAAAATAACTAATCAATAAATAACTTTCCATGATTTAATACATTATTTAAAATATAATTATTTTATTATATTTTAAAAGATAAAATACTATCAAATAATATTTTATTATTTTAAATAATAATAATAATTTTATATTATATATATTTAAAAATAAAAATAAAAACAAATTACATGCACGGTATATATATATATATATGGCTTTGGAGTTTTTGGTGTCACACAAGCAAAGTGTGATACCAAAAAAAATAACTTCCCCACTAAAAACAACTAATCAATAAATAACTTCCTATGATTTAATATATTATTTAAAATATAATTATTATATTATAAAAGATAAAACACTATCAAATATTTAATATTTTAAATCATAATAATAATTTTATATTATATATTTAAAAATAAAATTAAAAACAAATTACATGCACGGTACGTACATGCGAAACCTCTAGTATGTATATATGATTTTGGACTTTTTGGTGTCACACAAGCAAAGTGTAACACCAAAAAAATAACTTCCCCTTCAACTTCCCAATAAATAACCAACTTCTCAATAAATCTATATCTATATTTATATCTATATTTTATAATTAAAAATACAACAAAAATAATATGATTGGAGGACGTGAGAGAGAGAAAACAAGTATGATAGGTGGTTACTAATGTGGAGAAATGCATAACTTCTCATTTTTTTTTTAAATTATGATAAATATTCTATTTAAAAATGTTATAATTATCAAATATTTAATTTTTAATAATTTTAAAATATAATAATTATTTTATATTATATTTTTAAAAAATTTAAGAATAAATTACATGTATGCATGCGAAGCCTCTAGTAGATATATAGCTTTGGCCCTTCTGATAATTAAGGTCACAAAATAATTATATTTCGTAATTAAAAAATACAAAAAGAAATATATAATGAAAGGTAATGGGATAGAGAAAATATATATGATGGTAATTACTAGAAAAGTGAACAACTAAATAACTTATCATTATTTAATTAATTATTTTAAATTATGATAACAATTCTAATAAAAAATTTAAAAACTATTGTATATCTAATTAAGTTTTAAATTATTTTAAAATATTATAATTATATTTTAAAAATTAAAAATAAATTATATGCAAAACCTCTCATTTATATATATTAATTGCCCTACTCATAAGTCATATCTCTTTTTTTTTGAGTCTGAGAAACAGAGAAAGTAACACGCACATTCAGTCGTTTAGATTCAGTTCTCGCGGATACGCGCGGCTTCACTTTGTAGTTCTCGTTCTCGCCGTCAAGATCTTCTCCCCACATCGCCGTTCCTTTTCACTCTATCGCTCTCCGATATACATCGCCTCGCCGTTCAGCATCTTCACCGTCTCCAATCTGAGTAAGTCTACAATTTCTTTTAGCTGATGTATCCATCTTTGGTTTTCTGAAGATAAGTATTTCATTATTCTAGTATCGTTCAATTTGGATTTGTATAAATATTTGAATTGCTTGGATTGTTAGTGTTGGTTTCTTGCCTATGTTTTTCTTTGTAGTTTGATTGGTATTGTGTTTGTATTGCAATAGATTTGAATCGTTCTACATATTAATGATTCGTCAACCTAATTTTTAAATTTGACAAAAGTACTTTTTTGCCCTCAAGTTTGAGTGTTCTGTCACTTTTACCTAACGTATTTTTGTTGTCAATTGTACTGGGCACTATGAACAACTTTTACTGGGCACTATAAAAAACGAAACGTTCCCGTGAGTGCGTTTTTATGAATTTCTAACAAGGAAAATGCCTTCAGTGAGGACGCGTTTATAGAGTCAAATGGTCAACTCTATAAACGCCCTCAACGCTCTCAATGAGAGCGTTTTTAAAGTTAGTGATCAAACTTGACTTATTTTCAGAAAAACGTTCTCAATGAGGACGTTTATAGGGTTGGCCTTTTGATTCTATAAACACCTCACTGAGGATATTTTTCTGACTCTATAAGCGACTGAGGGCGTTTTCAATCGTGCACAGTAAAAATTGTATATTGCTGTTTTTAAAGTTAGCTAAATTTGTGCATATTCTTCCAAAGTTGCATATTCATGTGCAAATCCCAGATATATTCACCCAAAAAACTATCATATATGTAGTTTAAGGATTAAGAAATCAAATAGATAAAGGATTATTAGCTAACTAAAACTTCATCTGAATTTTGATATATATAATATATCTGTGCATCCTGCAGTCTAAAAAGATCGAGATCGTCAAAACCATAGAGATGGTGATCGAACATGGTCAATGGGCAGAGATTTGCTGGAGGAAATTGCTCAACGTATTGATTCTTTCTTTGATTACATTCGATTTCGCTCAACGTGTAAGAATTGGTACGCAAAACTCCCAAGTTCTAAATGTTTCAATCATCCTTTACTTTTATTACCCTCTGATGATAAAAGTGATAGTCTATATTCAATTTTTCATCCGAAAAAGAAGAGTGTAATTCATCACTTGTCTTTACCGGAGACAAATGATACTTTGTTTCGTGGTTCTTGTTATGGGTGGTTGATTATAGTTGGATTAGATGACACAGTTCGAATGTTGAATCCATATACAAGGGCTCAAATTCATCTTCCACCCATATCCACTCTTCCAGATGTAATTAGCTATCATCCTGAAAGACATGATAAAGAATATGTAATAAGAAATCCCAATGGTTCTATCGATAATTATGAGAAGTGGTATATGCAACGAGCAGTTTTCAATAAAATCGTTTTATCGTGTCCTCCTGATGATGAAAATCAAGATTTTATGGCAATAGCTATAGCTATTATTGGATACAATACAAATTTATGTTATTGTAGACGTGGTGACAAAATATGGACACAATTAACACATCATTCAAACATATGTTTTGAAGATGTCATATTCAGTGAAGGAAAGATGCTGTAGAAGGGAACGGATCTCTTCATGAATTTGACATGAAAACAACATTAGGAGGATTGAGTAGAAAACCATCTTTTGATAATAATGTGTTCACATTCAGGAATAGTGAACATTCATATATAGTTCAAAGCAGTGGTGGTTTACTCTTCGTGGTCAGACATGGAAAACTCATGGGAGAGAATAGACACATAGAGAATGATGACCTTCGCACTTATGGTTTCCATGTATTTAAATTGGATGAATCTCAAAATAAATGGTTAGAGACGAAGACTTTGAATGATTATGTGTTAGTGCTTGGATATAATTCTTTCGTATGTGCGATGCCTTATCCATTCTCACGCAATAAAGAAAATTGCATTTATTATTCAGATGATTGGTGGGAATTTCAATTTTATGAAGGCAACGAAGGTTATGATGATTCAGGTTATGACAATGGTATATTTGATTTTTAAGATGGAACTACTCATCCTTTTTTTCCAGATCCAAATCTAATTTGTCCTGTTCCTGTTTGGTTATTATAATTTGATGAATACAAAATTTTTTATTTATGTATTTTTAATGTTTTTTTATGAGATTGGAATGTTTTGTTGAGATAATGTTTTAATTTTTTTTTGTTCGTCTTTTTCTTTTCTTTTCTTGAGGACTGTTGGTCCTCATTTTTGTAATCTTCTTTCTTTAATACAATTCCTTTTTTTATAAAATTTTTTTTAATGTTTTTTTATATAACTACAATTGATTATTTTTTAAAATGCTTGCCCGACGCCCCGACATGTGTTGCTCTTTCTTCTTTTTGGTGATTATATGTTGCTCTTTAATATATATATATATATATATATACTAGAGGTTTCGCATGCACGTACTGTGTATATAATTTATTTTTTAATTTTTTTAAAAATATATTATAAAATTATGATTATTATATTTTAAATTAATAAAAAATGAAATATTAAATTATTTCAAAATTTTAAAAAATAAAATAAAATAATTATTATATTTAAAATAATAAATGTAATGCTGGGAAGTTATCACTATTCTTATTTTTTCTTACCCATGATCTTCACACATCATATTTTTATTTTCTTTTTTAATTAACTAATTGACTATTTTAGGAAACCGTTGACGGAAAGGGTCCACAGTCATATTAATATAGATATATATATATAATTGAAGTTTTGCAATCACTTTTATGCCTGTTACGTTTTTATCTATATATATATGGCTTTGGAGTTTTTGGTGTCACACAACCAAAGTGTGACACCAAAAAAATAACTTCCCTCTCAACTTTCCAATAAATAACCAAGTATGATAGGTGGTTACTAAAAAAATAGAGAAGTGCATAACTTCTCATTTTTTTTATTTTAAATTATGATAAAAATTATATTTAAAAATTTTAAAATTTTTTAAAATATTTAATTTTTAATGATTTTAAAATATAATAACTATTTTATATTATATTTTTAGAAAATGTAAGAATAAATTACATGTATGTACGTAGGTGCATGCAAAGCCTCTAGTTTTAATATATGTGTAAAAAATAACATATAATATATACAAGTTAATTAAAAGATATTAATGTTATCCGACATGGACAAGAGGTGGGAAGCACAATTTCTATTGTCAAGTGGATATATTTTGGTCCTCTCAATCCTGCCTATTTAATGGGTGGATGGACTTAGCTTAAGTCTATTTTAACAATGCTAAGCATAATTGATGAGCTCAATGGAGTTAGGAAGAAAGGACTTGACCTAGATAAAAAATTTAGGGTGCGTTTTGTATACGAATTGATATTTTAATCTTGGAATTTTTGGGAACGTCATAAAAATTGTTTGGTTCAATTTTTATATTTTTGGAACTATTTTACAAGATTCTTAGAAATGTTCAAACTTGTATTTAGTTCAACTTTCATAATCCTGGAAATGTTTGGTAACTTTCCAAATATGCCGTTGACTGATTTTTTAAATAACTACTTATCATTCAATAAATACTTTGTAAAACTATTTCAACTTATATCAATTAATATAAAAAAAAATAGGCTAAAGTATTATTTTGGTCCTCAATGTTTGCATGAAGTTTAATGTTGGTCATTAATGTTTCAAAAGTTTAATGTTAGTCCTCAAAGTTTTTGTTTTTGATCGATTTTGGTCCTCGAGCGTAACACCGTTAACTTTTTGCCATTAAATGATGACGTGGCATGCTTATATGGCACACCCTCTCTCATACATGTCATATTTTAATGACGTGTCATGACACATCACTGCCATGTCACCCCAGATGATGATGATAATGATGTTGATGAAGGAGAGAAGATGATGATGTGGCCATCTGGGGTGATGTGGCAGTGATGTGTAATGTCACGTCATCAAAATATGACATGTAGGAGAGAGGGCGTGCCATATAAGCATGCCACGTCATCATTTAACGGAAAAAAGTTAATTAATGGTGTTACGCTCGAGGACCAAAATCGACCAAAAAATTTTTTTGAGGACCAACATTAAACTTTTGAAACATTGAGGACTAACATTAAACTTCATGTAAACATTGAGGATCAAAATAGACCTTTAACCAAAATAATTATATTCTTATATCACACTTATAATTTTAATTTAAAAAATATCTAACTTTAAAAATGAATTTAACAAAATTCATCACCGGAGTATCTCTTGAAGTTATCATGCTAAATTTTATTATTGTATTATATTATACATATATATACATGTACAAGTTTGAACAACAAAACAAAATATAGCAATATATATATATATATATAATTCATTGAAAATATATAATTAATTAGAAGTATTATTGAAAAAGAAAAAGAAAAAGATGCCTAATAAAAAAGAGAAAATGTTTTAATTGATGAGTAATAATTAGGTTGAAGGCAATTTAGTAAAATTATGTAGCAGAAAATAATCTCATCCCATGAGCTTACCATAATTTCACTTCTTTAAGTGGAATTAAAAATGTGAAGAAACATTGGAATACAAGATTCTCATGCTTATTTTTTTAACTCTTATACCAAACACGGGATTACAAGATATCAAAAAAATAATCTCAAGATGATTTTTTTTAACTCTTGTATTAAAAGGCTCCTTAGAATTTATGTACGCAACCAATGAAGAGATTAAAATTCACATAATCGAGAAGTTTGCCCAAGAGGGTGTAGAGAGAAAATGGAGAGTAAGGTCCTTACGAATAAATGTTTTTTTAAGCAAAATTTGATTGAATTATAAGTTTAATATATTATAAGACATAATTTATTTTCCCATAAAAAAAGAAATAATTTATTTTACTTACTACATCAATAGTTATATAATATGTAGAATGATATTGAGAAGAAATAAGAAAAAAAAATGAAGATTGTTGCTCGATAAACATTTGTGATGGTATAACTTAGATATAGAAAATGCATATTCATAATGTAATGCTCTTATAATGTTTTGCAAAGGAAAGAGTAGAAAAATTAGAAAGAAATAAAATAGACAATATAAAAAGATCATTCTTAATTTAAGTGAATATAATTTTTTTAAGAAAAATAATTGAATGACGGGTTGGCGGTTTGGGTTCATTTGAGCGGGCTAGGAAACACAAAACCTGTTAACCGAGCCAAAACCATTATAGTTCGGGTTGCCAAACCACCAACCCAAACCAAATCAACCCAATGAGGCGGGTCGGCGGGCTAGCTCGAATCACTGTTCAGCCCTAATCAAAAGATCCAACAATCATATATATATATATATATATATATATATATATATATATATATATATACTAGAGGCTTCGTATGCACGTACAGTGCATGTAATTTATTTATTTATTTATTTAAATATATAATATAAAATTATTATTATTATTTAAAATAATAAAATATTAAACATTTGATTGTATTTTATCTTTTAAAATATAATATAATAATTATATTTTAAATAATGTATTAAATTGTGGGAAGTTATTTATTGAGAAGTTATTTATAGATTAGTTGTTTTTAGTGGGAAAGTTATTTATTGATTAGTTGTTTTTAGTGGGGAAGTTATTTTTTTGGTATCACACTTTGCTTGTGTGACACCAAAAACTCTAAAGTCATATATATATACTAGAGGCTTCGCATGCACCTACGTGCATACATGTAATTTATTTTTAAATTTTTTAAAAATATAATATAAAATAGTTATTATATTTTAAAACCATTAAAAATTAAAAATTTTAAAATTTTTAAATAGAATTTTTATTATAATTTAAAATAAAAAAAATTAAAAAATGAGAAGTTATGCATTTCTTTATTTTATTAGTAACCACCTATCATACTTGTTTTCTATCTCCCACATCCTCCAATCATATTATTTTTTTGTATTTTTTAATTATAAAATATTAACTATTTTGTGAGAAGTTGGTTATTTATTAAGAAGTTGTGGGGGAAGTTATTTTTTTTGGTGTTACACTTTGCTTGTGTGACACCAAAAACTCCAAAGTCATATATATATATAGATATATTCCTACCAATTCAATAATTAGATAAATAAAAATTAATATTTATAATATAATATTGCATAGTTTAAAAATATCAAATCATATCCAAATGTTAATTGATGTTTATATTCAGGAAACCGGGGATAAATTTACACTATCAACGCATCTGAACTCGTTCTTACATTGTAGGAAGTATTAACTATTTTAGTTTAGATTAATATGAGAGTTAATCTTCAAGTTACCACTTGTATTTTTTCTTAATAATTACTTTTACTATCATAGCTATCAATTATTCTAAAAGAAACAATAAAAATTACTTAATGTATTGTTAAAATTAGATAACAATAATTTATCTCTTTTCTAAATATTGCTCAAAAGAGAGAATCAAATGCGGATAATATCATCTGATCATGAACATGATAAAATTATTATTATTATATTGTAAACATAATATTTATATATGTATACAACCATCAAATTGGAATAACGAATTTAAATTATAATTACTCAATACACATAGATAATGTACTCACAAATTAAGTTTTTAAATTACATAAAGATCATTCTTAAAATTAAATAATCAAATGTCCAATTTAAAAATAAATATTGAGAATCGAAATAATAAACTTCTCTTTATAGTATAAAAACTCAAGCAAAAAAAAAAAAAAAAACTCCATTTCCATGAAATACAAACTCTAGCCACAAGTAAAGAGAAATGCAACAATGACCTTCACCTCAACCATAGTCAAAGGAGTCTGGCAAAAAAAAAAAACCGTAGTCAAGGAGGTGATGATGATGATGATAAGGTGTGAATAAAACAAAGAACTCGTTATAATTTAAATAATCAAATGTCCAATTTAAAAATAAATATTGAGAATCGAAATAATAAACTTCTCTTTATAGTATAAAAACTCAAGCAAAAAAAAAAAAAGAAAAAACTCCATTTCCATGAAATACAAACTCTAGCCACAAGTAAAGAGAAATGCAACAATGACCTTCACCTCAACCATAGTCAAAGGAGTCTGGCAAAAAAAAAAAAACCATAGTCAAGGAGGTGATGATGATGATGATAAGGTGTGAATAAAACAAAGAACTCGTTATAATTTAAGTAATCAAATGTCCAATTTAAAAATAAATATTGAGAATCGAAATAATAAACTTCTCTTTATAGTATAAAAACTCAAGCAAAAGAAAAAAAAAGAAAAAACTCCATTTCCATGAAATACAAACTCTAGCCACAAGTAAAGAGAAATGCAACAATGACCTTCACCTCAACCATAGTCAAAGGAGTCTGGCAAAAAAAAAAAAAACCGTAGTCAAGGAGGTGATGATGATGATGATAAGGTGTGAATAAAACAAAGAACTCGTTATAATTTAAATAATCAAATGTCCAATTTAAAAATAAATATTGAGAATCGAAATAATAAACTTCTCTTTATAGTATAAAAACTCAAGCAAAAAAAAAAGAAAAAACTCCATTTCCATGAAATACAAACTCTAGCCACAAGTAAAGAGAAATGCAACAATGACCTTCACCTCAACCATAGTCAAAGGAGTCTGGCAAAAAAAAAAAAACCGTAGTCAAGGAGGTGATGATGATGATGATAAGGTGTGAATAAAACAAAGAACTCGTTGTTTGGGTTGAATTGGTTCAGGCTAACAAGTTGGTTTGGTTCCAAATTTGTTAATTCGTCGTTGATTGATTCGATCGACGGATTTTATAAATTAGAACTAACCCAATTTGTTAGAGTTGTTGATGAAAGATGACATAATTATTTACCAAATTATCCCTCATTAATTTGATCAAAACTTGATGACATGCAGAAAACGGAGATCATTGGATGGAATCCTGACATAAGAGTGTTGGGTGCCGAAAGTGAAAGGTCAATTGGTCAAGGGAGTTGGGTGTAAACTTTTAAAATTATAGATATAACCCTTAATCTAAAACACACGGGTCCTCTATATATTTTAACAAAACAAAAATTAAAGACAATTTTACGCCATTTTTTTTTGTTTTCCAAGGTATCCCCCAGTCCGACAGGCCAAGGACTAATCCTCTGCGGATCTGAGCTCCATTTAAGGGTTTGACGCTGGCCAATTGGTTGCTGCATACACAAGGTGGGATTTGAACCCCCAACACTTGCTTAAGCGACCTAGTGAGCTAACCACTAGACCAACCAAGCTTAGTTTATATTGTTCTAGTTTTAAATAGCTTTACACGTCCAATAGTTGTATTAACACATAAATTTATAGAAAAAAAAGATTTCGTACAATAAATAAAAATTAAATGAAAAGATCGATTGAATTGAAAAAAAAATGATCAATTGAAAAACTCATAAATTTCACATAATTATTAATATTATCTTACTTATTCATTTATAAATCAGAGGCCTTTAATATATGTATGTATGTATAATAATATATAGCGGTTTGGTTCGGTTTAAAAAACACCAAATCAAAAACCAAACCAAACCACTCACTTGTCGGTTTAGTTTGATTTTTTTTGGGTTTGATTTGATTTGATCAGGATGTAGCGATTTTGTTCGATTTTGAACATACCTTTCTGCTAACATAGCTAATAACATCATATAACGACCACCACACCAAAAAACACTGATAAAAGATTATTTTAGACTTTTAGCTTAATTAAAAGTTTTGAATTTGAATCTTAAGAATATAACTATATTTAAAAGGGACAACTTAATATCATCATCACAATCCACTGCCCATCAAGAACACATCCACCAAATGCTATGAGCAGCACAACTGTTATTTATAATATTATGGAAAAAGAATTAAATTATAAGTAATTAAATAATAAAAATGGGATTTTTGCAGCATTATATCTTCATTTTTATTCTTATTTAATTTTTTAATCTTTTTTTTTATTGATCAAACTATACCACTTTTACTGTGCAATTACTAATTCACCATTGTTAATGCATGGCAAATTAGAGGTAAAAAAAGTCGGTCTCAATTCGCCAATAGCATTGACAAATTGGAAGTCCCAATCAATAGCAATGGCAAATTGGGACTCTCAAGTCAATACTAATAAAAATATATAATATCTAAATATTTAATATATATTAGTTAAAAAATATATTAAATGTGATTATTCATCTTATGTAAGATATGAGAGAGATTGTTTTTATCATTTAAATTAAAATAATCAATTTAGAATCAAGTGTGGATTCATCTTATGTGAGAGATGAGATAAATTATTTTTTACCATTCAAATTAGATTAATTTCTTGAGAATAAAACATTATTTTAAATTTGATATGATTCCATATGATATATTTAAAATTTCACATGATTATTCTATGTGATCATCCTTAATCTAATGTGAGAGATGACAGAAATTGTTGTTAATTGCTCATATTAAATTGAAAGGTTAAAATTAAAACATTATTTTAAACCAATCATATAATCGGCATATGAAATTTAAAACATATCATATGAGAATAATGTAGGTTTAAAATAATATTTTAATATCAACATATTAATTTAATATAAACATTATATATATATCTATATATCTATATATATATGGCTTTGGAGTTTTTGGTGTCACACAAGCAAAGTGTGACACCAAAAAAATAACTTTCCCCTCAACTTCCCAAAAAATAACCAACTTCTCACAAAATAGTTATATTTTATAATTAAAAATTACAAAAAAATAATATAATTGGAGGATATGGGAGAGAGAAAACAAGTATGATATGTAGCTACTAAAAAATGGAGAAGTGCATAACTTCTCATTTTTAAATTTTTTTATTTTAAATTATGATAACAATTCTATTTAAAAATTTTAAAATTTTAAATTTTTAATGATTTTAAAATATAATAAATATTTTATATTATATTTTAAAAAAATTTAAGAATAAATTATATGTATGCACGTAGGTGCATGCGAAGCCTTTAGTATATCTATATATATATGACTTTGGGCCCTTCTGGTCATTGGGGTCACAAAATAATTATATTTGATAATTAAAAAATATGAAATAAAACATGATTGGAGGAGATATGAGACAAATGGAGAACATGGGTAGGGTAGTTAATAAAAGTGGTGAGAGAGAAGTTAGAAATATAAGTTGTTATTGAATTATTTATTAATAATAAAAATATTTTTATACTAAATTAAAAAAAAAAGATTGCATGCACCTTTGTGTATGCGAAGCCTCTAGTATATATATATATATATATATAGCTGGTCATTGGGATCACAAAATAGTCATATTTTCAAATTAAAAAATACAAAGAATTTATATGATTGGAGGATGTGGGAGAGAGAAAACATGTATGAGGGGTAGTTACTAAAAAGGTGGAGAAGTGAATAACATAACTATTTAAAAATTTAAAAACTATAAAATAATTAATTTTTAATGATTTTTAAATATAATTATTATATTTTAAAAAATTAAGATTAGATGGCACAATTCGAATGTTGATAATAGTTAGATTAGATGACACAATTCGAATGTTGAATCCATATACAAAGGTCCAAATTCATCTTTCACCAATATCCACTCTTCCAGATGTAATTAGCTATCATCCTGAAAGACATGATAGAGAATATGTAATAATAAGTCCCGATGGTTCTACCCATAACTATGAGAAGTGGTATATGCAACGAGCAGTTTTCAATAAAATCATTTTATCGTGTCCCCATGATGATAAAAATCAAGATTTTATGGCAATAGCTATAGCTGTTATTGGATACAATACAAATTTATGTTATTGTAGATATGGTGACAAAATATGAACACAATTAACACATCATTCAAACATATGTTTTGAAGATGTCATATTCAGTGAAGGAAAGATTTATGCTGTAGAAGGAGACGGTTCCCTTCATGAATTTGACATGAAGACAACATTAGGAGGATTGACTAGAGAACCATCTTTTGATAAAAATGTGTTAACATTCATGAATGAACATTCATATCTAGTTCAAAGCAGTGGTGATTTACTCTTTGTGGTCAAAAATGGAAAACTCATTCGAGAGAATGGAGACATGGAGAATGAAGTGTTAGCTCTAAGGTTTCATGAATTATAATATAGTTTTGAAGGATAACAAAATCATATATTTAATTATATAAAATATAATTATTTTATGAAGAAATATAAAAAATAAAGATATTGATCATGCATCATAAATTAATTGATTCCATTCTCTCTAATTAATTATTATTTAATTGATTATTATATGATATGTAATCAACTTTTGTAATTGCATGAGATTGTTTTTAGTAAGGTCAAATGCCCATTTTGGTCCTCTATGTTTCACACAAGTTTTAAATTGGTTCTTTATCTTTCAAAAGTTCTATATTGGTCCTTTATGTTTCCCAAAAGTTTTATATTTGTCCTTCATGTTTCATTGAAGTTCTATATTGGTCCTTTATGTTTCATTGAAATTCTATATTGATCATTTATGTTTCATTGAAGTTTTATATTGGTCCTTTATGTTTCATTGAAGTTTTATATTAGTCCTTTATGTTTCATTAAAATTTCATATTGGTCCTCTCAGCGTGATTTTATTTTTGGCTTAAACGACGTCGTTTGAGTGTTTTTAGTGTATATAAGGCCACGTCAGCTATCTGATATACGTAGGAGAGATTATGTGTCCACCTCGACACGTCACATCAGCAGTTAACTTAAGAAATTGACGAAAGTGGACGGAAGGACCAATTTAGAACTTCTTGTAAACATAAAGGACCAATTTAAACCTTTTGAAACATAAAGGACCAATATAAAACTTCGTGCAAACATAAGGGACCAATTTGGAGTTTTGACCTTTTTAGTAATTGGTGGTGCAGCTTTTAGGTTGAGTAATTGGTGAATCAAAAGAATCAAAATGCCAATTAAAGAGTTGATTTCCTCCAACGGCTATTTTCCAATTTTGGTGACCAAGCTACACTATAAATAGAGAAGCATCCTACTCTCATTCTCACCAAGTCTCAAAGCAAGAGCAATAGGCTAAAGTGTTTCATATCTCTCTCATTTGAGAATTATTTTCTAGAGCTTAGTGTCTGGGTTTTATCTACAATTAGAGAGTGTAAAGGGTTTGAGCTTTCTTGTATTCCCTTATTGATAAAAGGATTATCCAAATATTCTTTACTTGGGTTCGTTGTTAGTGAGCGAGTGAAAACCAACTCGTTTTAGGTGAGCGAGAAAACCTTGTTGTTGTTGGTGAGCGAGTGAAAACCAACCCGTTTTAGGTGAGCGGGGAAAACCTTGTTGTTGTTGGTGAGCGAGTGAAAACCAACCCGTTGCTTGTGAGCGGTCTTGTAAAACAAGTTTTGTCAGTATAAAAATCTCTTGCTGTGCAAGGGGACTGGACGTAGGCCATTGTTCGGCTGAACCAAAATAAATCTACTGCGTGCTTATTCTCTCCTTATACTTTTATTTTTCTACACTATTTAATTATTGCGTTTTAATTAAGTCATTTATAAATTAGTTATATAATTTAATATATGTACACAAATTTTTTTTTTGGAATTAAATAGTTTTTATAAACACCTATTTTTTGGTGGGATTAGTAACACCTATTCACCCCCCTCTAGGTGTAACTGTCATGAAGAACTTCGCACTTATGGTTTCCGTGTATTTAAATTGGATGAATCTCAAAATAAATTGTTAGAGACGAAGACTTTGAATGATTATGTGTTAGTACTTGAATATAATTCTTCAGTATGTGTGATGCCTTATACATTCTCACGTAATAAAGGAAATTGTATCTATTATTCAGATGATTGGTTAGAATTTCAATATTATGAAGGCAATGAAGGTTATGATGATTTCAATGCATCGTCATCATCAAGTTATGACAATGGTATATTTGATTTTGAAGATAGAACTATTCATCCCTTTTTTCTAGATCCAAATCTAATTTGTTCGGCTCATGTTTGGTTATTGTAATTTGATTAATACAAAAGTTTTTATTTATGTATTTTTTTGTTGTTGTTTTATTTAACCACGATTAATTATTTATGATAGTTTAATTTGTTGAGTAAATTACACTACCCTTAGGGGTGTTTAAAACCGAACAAAACCAATGTCTCGTAATCAAACCAAACCAAACCAAACCGATAAAAAAACCAACAAAAACCGACCAATTGGCTGTTTAGTTCGGTTTGGATTTTCGATTTTTGGGCGGTCTAGTTTAGTTTGCGGTTTCTAAAACTAAAAACCAAACCAAACAGCAGATATGTGCATGTTATATATATTTTTATTTAAATGCATATTATATTATTATAATATTTTGTATCTATAAATTATTTATAATATTGAACAAAAAGACCTTTTTGTGGCTTGTATTTTGTAAGAAGTTGATTGAATACCTCTTTCGTTAGCCACAACTTAATATTTTTAGCATCTTAATTCAGTCACAAGTTCAGTACGCTACAACTTTTTTTGGGATTATTCATCAAACATGTGTGTATGTATATATATATATATATATTAGAAAGAGACATCCAAAATAGAAGGATACTGCTCCAACTTGTGTCAAGTAATTGAGTAAGTTGCTATATATAAATATGAATATTTGGAAAGTAACCACCAGTTTTTTAAAAAATATTTAGTTAATTAGTTTATATAATGTTTTTTTAATTTAATTTTGGAACTAGTTTAATTCTATTTGGACTAAATTTGAAAAAATAATGCAAGCTAAGTGTTATATACTTTGATTGTAACGTGGTTTGATTATCAATTAGTTAAGATAATTTATGATTTTTCTTGTTAACGAATGAAATGTTGTTTTATTTTTTTATTATTTGTTGATGAGTTTAAATATCTAAATTTGTCCAATTAAAACCGCCTAAAACAGCTAAATCGAACCGCTTAAAATCGATTATTCATGATTTTGTTTGGTTTGACGTTATAAAATCAAACCGTCCAAACCAAACCAACAAACACCCCTAACTACCTTACCCTGACAGATTCTAATATTACACTGCTCTCTCCTCTCGTTTCAAATATTTCAATGCCCTCCCCTCACACGTCAAAATGTCAAACACGTTAGTCCAAATACTATTCCCCTTATGGATTTTTTTTTGCAATTTACAATTTTGTCCTTTACACCCAATACCCCTTCACGTTTTGCTTCATCTTCAATTGAACTACCATTGATATTTCTAATTCTTCCACTTCCTTTGTCTCTATTTTTGCTTCTCTTTCTTCGGCTTCTTTTCCTAATTCTCGTTTATGTTCATCGTGGTTCACGTTTGTGTGCAATTAGTTTAAGTGTGAGGTTTATTTGTTGTGGAAAAGAACCAAAGTTAAATGCTATTAAGATGGAAGGAAGGTTGAAAATTAAATTGCATAACCGTGGTTAGATGCAATTTAATTAGGATATATATATATATATTATATAACAGCCCAAATTGCAAATTTGCAGTGCTTGGTAGTATAAATAGCTTTTAATACCTTCCTTTTTAATGTTATTCGTAGTTTTTTACTTGCTAGTTTATAGGATCAGGTTTCGTTGGATGCAGTAGTTCTTCCGAAGTCAGGATATCTCTCTCTTATCAAAGAGCGTTTCCTTCATTACAGTGAAGCGATCATTTCGCGAGATGTCCTCCATCTCGTTTGTAGACAAAACATACTGCGTAGGCTTGCAGATGTTAATCTTCTTCAGGAAGTTAGTAATTTAAAACATATTATGCCTCAATATGTTTTTTCGGGATCAAGTCCTTTCTTTCTTTCCTTGTAAATTGTTTTTTTCTAATAAAAAAAAGGTAGTATGTATAGGAATATTAAAAATCTTAGAATTGGGTATGCAAGTTTATCACTTAAGGCCAAGCCCGAATCCAAAGTATTGAATTGAAGGCAGAGTCATGACTAGTGAAAGTGAGAATACGAAAGAGAGAAGCCACAACAATGGAGGTTTTTAGGTTTAGTTATTTGACTTGTGAAAGTGAGAAAGAAGATGAAGTAAAATGTGAAGGGGGCATTGAAATAGTAAATTGCAAAAGAGCATCCACTTTGATAAAGATTTTTAAAGGAAGATGGTGTTTGGACTAAAGTGTTAAATATTTTCATCTGTTTATGGAGGAGAATGTAATATTTAAAATGCCAAATTACTCTTTTGGTCCTTAACGTTTGTACGAAGTTTAATATTGGTCCTCAACGTTTCAAAAAGTTATTTTAAGTCCTCAACGTTTTTTTTGTCAAAATTAGTCCTCTAGCATAATATCTGTCTGATTTTGCCATTAAATGCTGACGTTGAAGGATTATTTGGCACACCTTCTCTCCTACATGTCATATTTAAATGACATGACACCCTCTCGCACTTAAGGACAAAACTTATATGTTGTTGTTTACATGCTTTTGATAAGGTTAACTAATTAAAAAAAGACATGTGTCAATTTAATCAATTAAAAAAAGACATGTGTCAATTTTCTTCTTGAAATTGACACATGTCTTTTTTTAATTGGTTAACCTTACCAAAAGTATATAAGCAACAACATATAAGTTTTTTCTCGCACTTAAACTCAGCAAAACGACGCCGTTTTAATTCGTTTAAATGTTATGTTAAATGATCAAAACTACACTGATTAGAAAATTAGAAAATGTAATAATTATTTTTACTCAAAATGAATGAAAGTGAAATATTTCTTTTAAATTAAATCAAAATTTATATATAAGTTAGATACTTATAATAATATACTATCAAAATTATAAAATTTTTAATTTATTTCACATTTTGAGTTAAATTTAATTTAATTGGTCTAAATTATAAAAAATTTAAGATTGCAATTGAAATATAAAAGATATGAAAAATCATATGCTTTTATAAAAAAAATGATAAGCTAGATGAAAAAAGATATAACAATATGTTTAAATTGTGATACCCATTTTTTTTTACAACTTGGACCAATTAAATTAAAATGATGAATAAAATTACAAAAATTTATAATTTTGATAGTATATATATTATAAACATTTAATTTAAATTGTAAATTTCATTTAAATTTAAGATTTATGCCCTAAAGTTCTTTTTGATTAGTTGATGAATTATGTAATGGTTTGAAATATGGGAAATTTAATTAGAAACAACTTTTAATATTTTAAAATTCTATTGATCATTCAGTAAAACATAAACATATGGTTTAAGGGCACATCACACATGTTAGATAAACACTTAAATTTAATTTCATAAAAAAATTTTAATATGATTTAATAATGATAAATTAATTCACTTTTAAAAAATATAATTTCTTTAAAAAATGTAGTTTTTTATTTATATTAATAAATTATAATATTGTAGAATCAATGAATAGTAAATGTAATGAATATTAAATGTAGGAGAGTCGAGAGAGACAAAGAAGATGAGAGACAGTGTCAATTACCTTAACAATTAGCAAATATTTATTTGCAACTTTTTATATATTTTTATATGATATTCTCAAATTAAAATAAACTATATAAAATTCTTTTATCCATAAAAAAAGCTGTTAAAAAATTAATTTGAATTGAATTTTTCATTTAAATTTAAGATTTATGCCCTAAAGTTTCTTTTGATCGATTAATGAATTATGTAATGGCTTAAAATATGTGAAAATTTAATTAGAACAATTTTTAATATTTAAAAATTCTATTGATCGTTCATGTGAAACATTAACATATGGTATAAGGGCCCATCACACATGTTAGATAAATCCTTAAATTTAATATAATTTAATTTCATAAAATAAATTTTAATATGATTCAATAAAGATAAATAAATTCACTTTTAAATAATATAATTTTTTTAAAAAAATGTAATTTTGTTTTATTTATATTAAAAATAAATTTTAATATTGATTAGAATCAATGAATAGTAAATGAAGGAGAGGGACAAAGAAGATGAGAGACACTATCAATCATCTTAACAATTAACAAATATTTATTTGCAAAATTTTATATTTTTTTATATGATACTCTCAAATTAAAATAAACCATATAAAGTTCTTTTATCCATAAAAAATATGTTAAAACAATTAATCATAAAAAATATGGTTAAATCAATTATACACTTATTAATTTTTTTTATAGAAAACTCATAAACCTGTATGACATTTTTTTTTGTTAAAGAAAAATGAAAAGAACGTTTATATATATATATATATATATATTAATTTTCTTTGAACATAATACTTTTTTTCACTCCTCTTAGCCTTTCTTTTTAGGGACGGTAATGAGTGGGTATACACTCATTTTTTTCTCTATTCGAATTCGTTCATTACACCTAATACTTAAATCCTAACCAAATTTGAAATTTTTTTTACATTTTTAATATTTGTATCCGAAATTATATGATACTCGAAACTATCTGATATCCAAAATACTTGAAAAAATAACGGATATAGAATATTGTGTATCCCACTACAAGAAAATTGTGGATTAGAGACAGACTTTAGAGACGGATAAATGTCAGTGCCTAATCCGTGCCTAATCCGTGTCAGATCCGTCTCAAAATGAAGGAAAAAAAATAATATTCTTTGAAGTTAGAGACGGAATTAGAGACGAACATAATCGTCTCCAATAAAGCCGTCCCTAATCCGTCTCTAATTAATGGAAAAAATATGCCGGGAAATTGACCACAAATTTGGCGGAATATTTCCCTCTCAATTTTTTGTTAGGGATGGATCGGGGAGGGATCATGATCCATCTCTAAACTGTTCAGGTTAAGGAAACGGATCAGAGAAGGACGGTCTTGGTTCCAAATTGGTTTTATTATTTTAAGTTTAGAGACGGATCTATTCCGTCTCTAATTCCCTCTCAACTGTGTGTTAAACGGTGCGTTTTGGTGGAATATAAAAAGCTAAAATTGAGATTCACTTTCGTTCTTCTCTATTCGACAAAGTTTTAGTGCCCTTTCTTCTCTCTAGTGGACAAAGTCTCGCGTTGCCCTCATCTTAGAGCAGTACCACCGCCGTTACCGTCCACGACGTCGTCGTCGTCGTCGTCGTCCAACGTTGTCACCGTCTCTTCCATAGCACCGTCGCCGTTGAACTCCTTTGTTCATCATTCTCTGTGTCGTCCATATCTCGCCCCCTAGTTGCAAGAACTGCTACAACGATAGCTCTCTTCACGGAGAGAGGTAACTGTTGTTTCAAATGCTTATTTGGGTCCAACTTCTTTTTTGCGCTTATTTAGGTCACCGATTCTGACCTTTCTGTCATCTCCAATGGCTTCAAATGCTTGAGGGTTCTTTATCTACATAATTGTAAGGAGGGTTTAAGGGGGTTATTCATTAATTATTATTTTCGTTTTTTGTGGCTTCTGTTGCGAATCTTGAACTAAGCTATGATCATCTATGATTTTTAGCTTTTCTATGTTCGGATAGTTACTGCTTGTGCATTGGCTAAATTAATGTGATATATCATATATGATACTAGACTGCTAGAGAGTGATATATGATACTAGACTACTAGAGAGAGTATTTGACTTTTTGTTATCTTTTTTGTATTTTTCTGAAGTCCTGAATTTTACTTGTAATAGGGAGATCCTGTATGGACCATCAGTTCTGACACAATAAACTCTCTTGTGGGCTTTTCTCTCAATTTCTTTTTCATATTGCCTTTCATAATATTTGGTATGTTCACTTCGACTGTGGATTTTTGTTTGGGATTTTTTATTTCTATTTTAATGGATATAAATTTCTGGGTATTGGTTCCTACAATTTTCTAATGGGTATTTTCGATTTTTCAACTTTCAATTTTAATGGGTATTAATTTCTTGTAATATTGTAGGGAAAAAATCCTATAATTTTGTAGGGGGAGGAAGCTTAGTTCGCGACGTCAGAGTTTTCAATTTTTCTCTGAAGCAAAAGAGGATTTCTCTCCCTGCAAGGTTAATTTCGAGTCTGATACCTTAATCTGTATGGATTTTTGTTTTTTGTCAATTTTTGTTTGGGATACTCTGAATTTGAAGTGAAAGAAAGAGTACCCAGGTTTTGAATTGCAAAATTTTTGTATGTGTTTTGTGAATTAGGCACTAGATTATGTGTTGACCTTCTTTCTATTTCCAGTGTTGGGAATCATGAAAGAGGAGAATTCTAGTTCTATTGTGGGAAGTCCCCACAGGTTGTTTGTTTCTCAGCTTTGTTTGCGAATTTGGGTGTGTCTTCAATGTTCATTCTTGTTTTGATTGAATTGTTGATTCTCAGCTTTGTTTGTAGTTATGGTTATTGGTTTTTCCGTTTTAGAACCTAATTGCTGATATTAATATCATAGACCTATAAATCTAATCCTATTTCTTTTGGCATCAGTGATTGTATTTTCTTTAGTAAATTTGAGAAATGGTTGGTTTGTTTAAAAGAACTTTTGAGATGCAGTTTAATTTGCTTGGTCTTTTTGAAATTCATCTCCTCTGAGACTTTATCAGTTTGAGTAATGTAAATTCAATTCCCTCATTCCATCATTTAAAAACAAAGTTAGGCAAAATATATATATCCTAACAATAGAATACAGATAACCACCAAACGAATCAATTTTCTTTTAGCTTTAATCAATCCTATTCTTTTCTAATTAAGACTTCCCCTGCCCACTCTTCACTTTGGGTTCTATTTTGTGTTCTGTTTTGGTTGTTTTTCCTTTCTTTGGTTGGTTCTGTTTCTCATTTTAGATACGTGTGTGTTGTGTTAGGTTATGTATTTATTTATTCATTATTTTTCTTTCTTTGAAAGGGAGTCAAAATTGGGATCAATGGCCATAGGGGTTTATATGCGTTGTTTGTTGATTTTGAGTATCTCAAAGTGCTATCATCATTGTGGGAATTTTATTCTTGATGTTGGTGATAAATGAGTCCAATTTCTGCCTATATTGCTTTTGAACCATATTTGTAATTTTCATGAGCATTCCTTCACATTTTAAAGCCATGAGTATTGTCTAAACGATGTTTAGATATTTAATATCCTGTTTTAGATGTTTGTGAGAATTTCACTACAATTTCTCTCCAATAGAAAAACTGTTGGTGGTTGTCCCATTTCTTGTAGAACAACATGCCTTGGTGTCTTGGAGTTTCTTTATAGTGTTTTGAATGTTACTTTGTGGTCCATGTGCTGCAATAGTATAACTAATATTTCAACTACTAAATGCTAGAAAATTAATCTATCAGGTGGCTGCACAAGAAGCAGAGAGGGCTAAAATTTGTGGTGGACTTTGACACTAACAAATAGTAGTAGTAGAGGATTCCATTGCTTACTTACAGGACTTTTACCAGTTGCAAGTTGAACGCACTGCCAAGGGAAATGTAGGATCAGAAGCGCATCAATCAACTCCTCCACCCTAGTTATTTAGAGACTTGTGCTACTTTTTATTTTCCTAGAAACTTATGAAATATTATTAGTATTTAGTACTGTTTAAAAACTTATTAAGGGACTTGTGATATTTGTTTTTTATTTGCTTGGAAACTTATGAAATTATTGGTATTAAGTATTGTTTATAAACATGTGCTTTTATTAGGTATTAATAGTACAGTCTTACGTGAAAATTGTACCAATTTAGAACTGATTAAAAATGAAAATGCCATAAACAACCTATATCAATTAGAGACGGATCGAAGACGGAATATTGAAATTCTGTCTCTGATTCGTGTCAAAATTTGATTTTAGAAAATTGGTTTTGAGACGGATCAGAGACGGAATTCAATTAATCCGTCTCTAAAATAAACTCAAATAAGAAATTAGAGACGGATTAAAGATGGATTAATGGAATTCCGTCTCAGATCCGTCTCTAATAAGCAAACTTAAAAATTTGATTAGAGACGGATTACACACAGAATTCCATTACTCACTTGAACTCTCAACCAAGAGTTTATAAACTCAAACCACTCCTACCACCCCACACTACTCTCAAATCATCCGTCCTACCAAACCCTTAAAATAGTGTTACATATGAAAAGACTTCTATTGGAATGACCAGTTTGAATCACATTAGTAGAGTTCAAAAGGTTTTTTTTTTTTTTTAATATCAGTGGTTTACATAAAAGAAATTACTTTTAAAGCACCAAAGAATGCACCTAGTTATATATAAAACGTCACAATCTTATGTTGGTTATTGATGGTTTTACCACTTTAATACTTCACAACGTTGTAGTATTGCTTTAATTTGATAGAATAATTTTGTTTAGAAGGAAGGCAAAAAAAAAAAAAAATTTGTTTAGAAGGATAAAACGGGTGTGGAATCATACTTTTGGAAACTAAAGTGATAAAGAAGTACATCAAATTGATAATTGCGCCATTTTTTTTAAAAAAGGAATCAAAATGAAACGTAGTATTTTGTGCAGTTATGTAACACAACTAGATATATTTGGGTCGGAAGTAGAGATGTGATATCATGCTCATATAATATTTTTAGTGGGATAAAAATTTAATGGTATCATACTATTGAAATACAGTACATCCCTTTAATCATGTAGAGTCATTTGTTAATATTAATATAAATTCACATTAATAAGGACATACCTTGAATGGTTTAGAAACCAACTAATTGAAATGATGTACTGAAATTCAGTACTACCGTACCACTGAACATCTACTCTTTTTATCGCTGTTAGGCACAGGATTAATGGATGTGGGTCTTAGCTTTGTAGTCTCGATGGTAATTGATTTATGAATGATCTTTCTTAAATATTTTCTTCAATTCTTTCTTTGATATTTTTAATAAACTTATTGTAACCTCAAACAAGTTAGTTTATTCATGTTGCTCCAAGGACTCCTAACCCCATGTATGCACAATGAGCATACTCAAAAATAGTAGATGCACTCAAATTAAGTCTACAAGCGCTCACACCAGTAGATTTGGAGGACCAGTAATAATATCACGGCTGACCAATACTGAACTAGGAAAATGGATCCAGTGTTTGACTCTTTTATGCATTAGAATGTTAGGCTGACTTTTTTTTTCGTAGGTTTCTTCACTTTTTTTATTTAAATTTGAGAAATTATAAACTTTTTCTAAAGAATATCTAAAGTATAAAAGATATAGATACAAAAAAAATTAAAAACTTCACATAAATCTAGATTTACTACTATGAATGGATTAAAAACTAACTTTTTAGTCCCTAATAAAGGTGATCCCTAAACCATTCACGGTAGGTCCTTATTTATGTGGAATTTTTTATTTTTGTGTGTCTATAACTCTTATTCTTTAGAAGAGGTTTACAATTTTTCAAGTTTAAATAAAAAAAAGTGTAGAAACCTATGAAAAAAAGTCAGCCTAGCATACTAATGCATAGAAAAACCAAGCACTAAATCCATTCTCATCAGCTTAATATACCTAAATATATATGTTTGAATTTACATGATTTAATTCAAAATTATCATGTTATTAATAAAGAAATTACAAAAGATAAAAGAAGTGAAGTAATTCTACCCATTCTATAAAAGAGAGGAAAAAACTTAGGTCCATTTCTTTATGTCCATTACATCCAATTCCACCAATCATATATTGTATTTACACTCTCTCTCTTCTATTATTGGTTATATAAAAGGTGATCTTCTATATTCTCTCTCTATTGTGATTGGTCATTTAAACACTTTTTGCCACGTGTCATATTTATATTGGAGAACTGGATGTAATGGACATAAGGAAATGGACCTAAGTTTTTTCCTAAAAGAAATACAGATTAAATATTGTTAACAAATTTTTTTGGTTTCATATATTGTTAACAAATTTATTTTGTATGAAAATATAATTTAATAATATAGGAAGAATTACATATTTTTTTAATATATGATTTTAACAAATAACTGAATGGATTAGGAGTTCTATCATATAATATAACATCTTTTATTTTATATTTTATGTTATATAAGAAATAATTAAAAAAATAATGATTAAAAGACTACAAAATCATTATAATATAGAATTACTAGAGGTTTCACATGCATGTAGGTGCATGTCAAATTTTTTTAATTTAAAAAATATAAAATAAAATATTATTAATTATAAAATAATAAATTAAAAATTATTTTCTTTGATAACTACTATAATTATTATTTTTTAAAAACAAAATTATCATTACCACTATTCTCCTATTTTCTCTCTTCCGTGATCTCTCGACATCATTTTTTTTTATTTTCTAATTAATTAAATGACTATTTAAAAAAGTCTACAGCCATATAAATATTGATAAATACATATAAATCGTTTGGATTCAAATTTTGTTATTTGCCCAATATAATGTAATTCAAGCCACATACTGATTTACAATTTTTTTAATTAGCAAAATTGTTGGTTTTTTTTTGGCCATTCAGCAAAATTGTTGGTTAAACACACTAATTTTAAAAGACATAGCAAACTTCACATATATACGTGTATATAATTTATTTTTAAATTTTTAAAAAATATAATATGAAATAATTATAAAATAAAATAAAATAAATATTTAATTCTTAACTATTTTGGTATATAACTTTTTATACATTATTTTGTTTTTCTCTCACATCCTTCCATTAATTTTTCACCTATTTTTTTATTATCTATTTATCACGTTTTTTATTATATAATTTATTTTGTATTTTTTAATAATATAATAATTGTTTTATGACACAAAAAAGTGTGAAAAAAAAAACAATAACCATAAGATATTGTATTCATCATGATTAGTATTTGTTGTTCCATTGTTTTGTAGAGAGAGTTTACGTATCCTAATTGTGTATGAATTGTAAGAGAGATGAGTGTAGAAATGGTAAGCCGTATGGATTTATGAATTTTATAATGGTGTATGCTTTTATGGTACATGGCAAAAATATTTTCTAAGTTAATTTTTATATAATCTTTTTTTTCTGATATGTAATTTATATATAATCTTAAAAGTATATCTCTTTTTTGGCAAAAAAAGTATATCTTTTATATCAATCTCACATATTTAAAAAAATAAATTATATACAAGTTTAGTGTTAAAATTCTTTTTGAGTATTTTTATTATTTTGTTCTACCTCAACTCTTTTATTACGCGATAATTTTTGTTTATTTTAAAGTTGGAGCTCCTATTGGAGAACTTATTCTAAATGAATGAAATTTTTTTAGCCAATTAAATTTATAAATGTCTGAATATTAAGGTTCAGTTAAATTCATTTATAAGTTACAACCCTAAATAAAAATTTAAAAGGACTTGTATATTTTTTTCCATATTTCTTAAATTTTTAATATTAAACTAATAGAGTATTAAACTCATAGAAATTGATCTAGCGAAATAATAATTTCTTATAACGTAATAAAGTAATGTTTGAATTTCGTTGAGGAAGGTATTTATAGTTAAGCGTTAACAGATTCAATTCAAACTGAATTTAACTGAACTGATCCAAATCAAATCATAAAAGCCAATCATGTAATTGGATCGATTTAATATTTTTTAGCCTAAATATTTATTTGGTTATTGAATGAGGACCAATCACATTCGGACTCAACCGAACTAATCGATTAATTTTTTTAAAAATATTAAATTTTGTACTAATATTTATGATTTTTTTTATATTGGATTGCAATTTTTGTTTTAATTTATGGTTAGAAATATCTATTCTTATTTTTTAGAGTTAAAATTGACAAGAAAAACCCCCACCAAAAAATTGAAAAGAAAAAAAATATTTTTTCTCTCAAAAACATTCAAATCGAATCGATACAAATCTATTTTGACCCTAAAAATTTTAAATTTAATCGATTCGTTTGATCGACTGTCCAAAATAATTAAATCGAACCGATAATTATATACAGTACTCAACAATGTTTACTGTTTACACATTATGTGACATTTTTGCATTTATATTACGCAAGGAATTTCATTAAATTCAATGATGAAAGCTTAGGCAAGGTGGAATTAGATACATTAATTGAAAGAGAAAAATACAAATAATAAATAAATAAATAAAGAGATGGTTTAAGTAGCAAGGAAGGTATATACCAGAAGGAAGGAAGGAAAGAAAAGCCCAAAAGGAATAGGCAAGGGCCAAGCAAGTGGGGGGTGTTCGTCATTTCGCGAGATAGGGAGAAGAAAGAAGGGATTGTAGTAAGAAGAAGCTAAAGAGAAAGACAAAGAAAAGGAGAAAGAAAATTAATAAGAAATCCAGTGGAATAATTTATGAATAATTTCACTCTTTCTCTCTCTCTCAATTTTTTTTTCTAATTTTTTCTTATATATATAAATACCCATTCATCGTCAGAGTTTGGGTGGGATTTTCGGCGTCTGTTTGCTCTGATAAGTCGAAGAAGAAGAAGAAGAAGAAGAAGGAATCGGCGCGGTTGAAGTCACGATCGTGCCTCCAACTGCGGCTCCGGCCAACTGTGGATCGTTGCTCTGCTGTTTGGGTAAGTCGGTGGATCGCCATAACCATAACCATAACCACCACCAACATCATCATCTTCTTTATGGTTTCTTGTTTTGCAGTTTTTGGATCTGCAACTTCCGATGTTGATTCTTGTGTTTTATCTTCTTTCGGTTGATATCTGTAATTTGCTTGCTTTTTCTGTGTTTGTTTCCTCGGAAAGTGGATTTTTTCTATGTTTCCAATTGTTTAGTTCAGCCTGTTTTTAGATGGATTGTTTTCCTATTTCATATAGTCTCTGCAGAACGTCTGCTGGGAATCGAGCAAATCATTAATGTTTCGGTAGAAGTTGGTAGAAACATTGTGCTTTTGAAGCGATGCAGCTTAAATTTATTGCTTTTCTTTTTTACTGTGTTCATTTTTTGTTTCTATTTGAGGAGTAATGTGTTGAGATTATATGTTTTAACTTCGGGGCTCAATTTGTATGGTATTCACTGCTGATTTTGGGACATTGATATGCAGGGATTTCTTTCTCAAATTTTCTGAGGTGTTTTCGTAGTTATACACTTGTTCTGTTCTTCAAAGCTGAAATTATATATGGGCTGAGGTGCACATTTCATGGGAGGTGTGGAAGATGAAGAACCAGCTTTAAAACGCATGAAATTATCCTCTAAAGGATTAATAGGCCTGTCAAACGGTTCATCTTCTGTAGAGCCCATCGGTGGCTCATCAAGTGACTTGATGGCTCGGCCCCTACCGTCAGAAGGGGACGAAGATGTAATAGGTTCTAAAGGAGTTATAAAAAGAGAGGAATTTGTCAGGATTATTGCAAAGGCTTTATACTCTCTTGGTTACAAAAAGAGTGGAGCATATCTAGAGGAGGAGTCTGGAATAGCTTTACATTCATCTGTGGTCAATCTATTTATGCAGCAAATACTTGATGGTCACTGGGATGAAAGTGTGGCCACATTGCATAATATTGGTCTAGCTGATGAAAGCATTGTGAGGTCAGCCTCTTCTTTAATACTGGAGCAGAAATTTTTTGAGCTTTTGGAAGGGGAAAAGGTCATGGATGCATTGAAGACCTTAAGAACTGAGATTGCACCACTTTGCATTAATAGTAGTAGACTTCGTGAACTTTCTTCCTGCTTTGTGTCTCCATCACCTTGTGGCAAAATTGGTTCCCCTAGACATGATATTGTGAAGGCGAGGTCTCGGTCAAAGCTGCTGGAGGAATTGCAGAAAGTGCTTCCCCCAACAGTAATGATCCCTGATAGGAGGTTGGAACATCTAGTGGAACAAGCCCTTATCTTGCAACGAGAGGCTTGCATATTTCACAACTCAATGGATAAGGAGATGTCATTATACTCGGATCATCAGTGTGGGAAAGATCAGATACCTTCTAGAACATTACAGGTTAGAAATTGATATGTCTAGTGGATGTTTTTAGCCTCATATGAGATGTTTACACTCGACATTTATACTTGAAAGTTAAGACTACTCACGGAGTAGTTTACCTTTTAGGCTCTTTATTGGACTTCAGGACGTCTAAGTTCTAAGTAATGGAAACACCATCCCCTTATTGTTTGCTTGTTGGAGAATTAAACGTTTCCTTTCTGTTTGTTTTGGTTCTTCCATTTTGTCCCCTGAATGGTTGTGTGCTGAAGTTATTATTCTTATTCAGTCCTTACTGTTGTTTGCATTACTGTCTTCTCTTTTTACATATGGTAGTCTTACTTCATTTAAGTTTATGTTGCTAAGTTATATATTTTGTGAATACTGAACTCTGACATCCTTTGATAATTGTTGTGCCCTTGCTTTTTTTCCCCTGGTGTGGTTGCTTAGAGGATAAGTTGATTAGTGGAGGGATGTATTGACTACAAGCTGGGTTATAATGTTTTAAGACTTTAAGTTGTCAAGGTTGCTGTTTTTATTATAACAGACGTGAGAATTTTTCTTATTGGTTTAATTTCTCACTGTAAAAATGGCAAGTTTCTCTATTCTTTTGATTTAGGGGGTGCCGTGATATTCATTAATGATATATATATTTTCGTAACTATTAGAGTTCTCTTTTGCTCTTAGATTCTTTTTTCCCTGAGTGATATTTGATTACTTGAAGAAATCTTATTGGATTCTATTGAATCTGGTTTACTTCTAAATTGAGCTTTACTTTTGGGATGTCTTGGTCCTTATTTTTTCTTTCTCTCCCATCATTTGGAGTTTCTTTCTAATGTTATTATTTCGTTTAGAATGGTTTGGTCCCACCCTGCTTTTTTTTTTTCTCCTTTCATTTGTTCTTTCTTTCTATTTGATCACCTCTCTCTCTTAAATGCAGTTGGAGAAGTAATGCCTTTTTATGTGCTTGATTAAGAAGGGTAGGAAAAGTGGAACAATGAAATACTAGTCCAAGAATCCAGAGAGTTTTGTCAAGTCTTGATTCATATAACACCAATACACAAAATTATATCCAATAACTCATTAAGACCTTTTTATGTTTCATTGTTTCCTTGCCTAAGTAAATCATAGACATGCAAACTTGTTAAAAGGACACATGCTATCTACATCAATTTTAAATAACTTGGAAGAAGACCATTGACTGTCTGGTTGACACTTAAAAAGAGAAAAGGGGGGGGGGGGACCAGGATTTAGCATAACATCCTAACCTAAACACCAGTAGTTTCTGACTACTCAAGAGCTGATCCTAACGCTTGCTAACTTTTAAAGGCTTTTTCTAGTCCTGCATCAGTTGGTTTTAATTTTCAATCTTGAGTTGAAATGTTTGACTGGGCCTCTTTTTGTATTCATTGCTGTGGTGGTTGTCTTTGTTGCTTGGTTTTTAGGACATTGCATCTTCTGATAATGATATGATCTATGACCTTAAGTATACCTGCTGTTACTTCCCTAATTTAAACAGTATCATATTTGGTTGTATGTGGCACTATTGGTGTGCACTCGATAAGAACACACATTTTTGACATTTCGACTTGTTCAACAACTTGAAGCCGGCTGCACAAAGCAGAAGGGTAGCTTTATAAGGCCTCATCTCAGACACGTGGACTATTTGTCTACACCCTGGATGCAGTGATGTACAAGCTGAAGTTTGGTGTCTAAGATCCTTCTGTCATCGGGGAATCTCCATTTGTACCATTACATTCGGCGCTGGCAGTTGCGTCCACTTGAGCAAAGATTGACACGCCAGTGCAACCTGTATTTATTCAGATTTTATCTTGCTCTACTTACTTTCCAAGTCTATTTCAAGGATATTTATCTGGTTTAGCAAGTTTAAAAAAATTTTTATTTTCAATTTTCCTTTGATGATTAAAAAAAATATAGAGAAAGGAGATAAGAGAGAGTAGGAGTAAAAGGTATCCTTCAAAAGAATATAGCAAAAAGAAACTAAAAAAGTATAAGCCTTTGATTTTCAACTAGGAAAACACCTCTAAATGGTCCAGAATATTATGACCACATTTATATTTTAGCGGTCTCGTTTTTCTTCTTAGGTGGTTTGATTTTTGTATTGATACTTAGATAGTGTGTAGTTGTAATTTGTATTGTACTGTGTTATAAATGTCAATACATTAAAGCAGAAACGGATGATTTGAAGTAGCTAGAAACTGATGATTTTCTTGTCTTCTGTATTATCTTTCTATTGATATAGGAATAATTAGAGAAATCTGTGTGCTTGAGTATGTGGCATTTTGGGGTTCAAATGAGTTATAGCTTTGATGGTAGATCTGGAATTTTGATTGATCTAATTTTGGGTTAAAAATTTGGTGGAATCCCATTAGTTTTGGCCATTCCAGTTGTTGGTAATCTAAAGCCAAGCTGCAATGCTTGGATATATGTGAGTGTGCTGTGTTCAGAAATGTGAGTGGATATAATATATATCAGTAGAAAAGAGAAGACTGGAAATGAGTTGTTGAAATGAATTCCATACAATAAAAGAAAATCACTGAACCAGTCTAATCTGAAAATACTAGTTGATTTGTGTGTGTAACTCAACATTTTAGCTAAGAACCAGTTGAATTCATGGAATTAGGCTTAATCTATTTTTGGCCCAAAAAGAAAACTGAATAACGCTCATTCTAGTTAGAAGAAATTGTCAAATTACCTCTGGATACTTAAATTCAATTGAACTATTGAGTTTTGAAAATATAAAAACTATCAATGAGACTTTCCCTGGAAAGCTGGGAGAAAAGGACTTCTTGATGTTGGAGAGCCCATATTTTGGGTACAACCATACAAGAGGATGAAATTTCTCTAGTCAGTTATTGGTTAATACACCACTTTATCTCTTACATGGTAGAATTAGAAACATGAATTCTGATTGTTTACGGACTTTCATTCCCCCGCTCTCAACCGAGAGAGTGAGAGAGAGAGGTATGCACATAAGTTCCGACTTCTGACTTCTGTTAAGTTCTATCAAATAAATTTATAATTCGTCTTACCTTATGCAATATGATTTAGTATTGCCATATTTTTTTGGTAGTCAATCTTATAGATCCTTAAAATATTCATGACTACTGTTGTCATTCAAAACATCGGAAGCTGATCATAACAAGACCTGAACCACAAAGCAAGTCCTATGAACTTGACATTTAAAAATTCTGGGAGGCTGACTGGGGATTTGATAGAATGGAAGAACTAGAAAGCATTTATTGATCTTGACACTTGACAATGTTCCAGGAATGTTTCGCTCGATGGTTGTCTCAAAAATTGGACACTTGTGCTCATTATTAGGGGTGTAAATGGAATGAGCTGTTCATGAATGGCTCAGACTTGGCTCGCATAAGAGCTCATTCGGGCTCGTTCATTTATTAAACGAGCTGAGCTTGAACATAAAACTAAGCTCGTTTAGTTAAATGAGTTCAAGCTCGGCTCGTTTAACAATAAAATATTATAAAAAATATTTTATTCTCTGGCTTACATGTATTATTATATTTAAATATATAATGAACACTCATTCAACACACAAACACACACACATATATATATATATTTTGAATTTGTTATGTTGTTGACTTGTTGTGTACAAGTGTCCTTTAATCAATAAAACATATACAACAACAACAATCAAAGCCTTAGATGCTCAAGCTTGGTTCGTTAAGCTCGTGAACAGCTTGGTTAATTAAATGAGCCGAGCTTGATCATGATTTTTTTCATTTTTGTTCGTTTTAAAGCTCGGGCTCGAGTTTGAGTTCACCTTATTTTAAACGTGCCAAGCTTGAACATCTAAGGCTCAGCTTGTTTACAGCCCTACTCATTATATGCAGATTAGTGTGTTTTTTCAGTAGCAATCATGCCTCTTTGTTCTTTTATAACCTTCTCGTGATGTTTTGGCTGTAATGCTGTATCATGGTTTTGGCATGTTCTTATTAGGAAGTATAGAGTCCAAATTTTGAAGGTTAATCACTTTAGGTAACTTTGGTGATTTTTTAGGGGTAGCCACTGCATGGCATTAAACACCTCTGTGCATTGGGTAGATAAGTAAGAAATTTATGTTTATCAATGGCAAGTATCGTATGATAGTTTTCTAGTAGTAAGGTGCCTCGGGTCTTACCACCGTACCAACTGCCATAGGGAATCCACACTGTCGACTACATTCGTTTTTATGTCAGTTTATGATACTATGGTCCAGATGCTTTCTAATTAGTTGGTGTGTTGAGACTTTGAGTTGAACATTCTTGTCAATGGTAAGTGGTAACATGATTGGCGTTTAACTTGTTCCTTGATATATAATGAATCATGAAGGATTTGCTAAGTGGTACTGAAATACTGTTTATAGGAAATAATGCACAAGAATACTATACTATCCTAAGCATCGCTTGTATGCTTGAGGCTCATTTTTAGTTTTCATCCCACAAAAAGCTACATTTTAGTGTATTCTAGTTTCTCTATGTTTTGTAGCCTGGGTGGTCCTTTATATTTCTTATGTTCTCAAGTTCTCACTTCAGTCATTTGGTTTGTTTCTTAATATTGTTGGTATGGCTGGGACAACAAAGTATTTTATTTATAATGGCCCTCCTGCAATCACTTCCTTAAGCCTGAGTAGTATCTATTTTCTAATTAGTTCTCTGTTCATATATCAACAGATATTAGAAGCACACGATGATGAAGTTTGGTTTGTACAATTTTCACATAATGGAAAATATTTAGCTTCGTCATCAAATGACCGGTCTGCAATTATTTGGGAGGTAATATCTGATACTGATGTGGAAATTTCCAGTTTAGTATTACATTTATCACTTTCTATAGGTTTATCTGATACTGATGTGGAAATTTCCAATTTAGTATTACAATTATCACTTCCTATCTATGGTGTTTGCTTCAGTTCTGATTAAGTCATTATACCCTGAATGCAAATACCATTTCACATGCATTGTTTCTTTAAACAAAGGATATCTGTATAATATAGCGCTTGATATCCTTCTGTTCAATAGTGACCAATTTTAACGAAGCCTATTTATTGTTTTTGAAGTGGTCGGTCATAATTTATTCAATGAAATGGCATAACTCTGACTTTGTATAATGCTCTTTAAAAGATGTACACCTCAAAAAACATGACATTTCCGGTTTGCTGAGAAATAAGAATGAAAGTTAGGGAGAAAAGGAAGTGAGTAGGGACCAAATAGAAATATTATTGAAAGACTAAATGTCAATTTGTTCATGAAACTGATCCCTCGATTTCTGTTTATATTAATAGTATGACTGCGGCTATAAAATAAAAATTAACAGAATGACTGCACAAAGAACTAATACCCTTTTCTTTCTCTGCACTACAAGTAAAACTCAACTGAATAGAAAAAGAAAGAACAATAACCAACTGAAATAAAACAACTAAATAATTGTCCCAAGAGATCAAGCAACTTGCACTCCCTTTGACAACGTCTTGGGAAAAAGAAATAGCTCCCATAGTTTTTTAACTTGCTTTCTGTTAGTGGTGTCCTTGATTTTTTTTCCCAGCTGCTATCCTTGGTTATGTGTATTAAACTTAGCTCCTAAAGTCTTCAACCTACTTCCAGTGAGTTGTACTTTTGATCTCCAATGAGGTTTATTTCTCATTCAGAATTGATGAAATCTGGAATTTTCTTATGGGCCCTTTTTTTTCATATATATTTTTATTATTATTAAACAGATGAATTCTATCTTGTAACGTAGATCTATTCTGGCATCCTTAGGTTTGGGTTTGTTAATTATCAGTATTGTACCTTGAATGATGTGTTTGGAATTACAGTATAAAATTAGGTATTTAGGTTGCATAATATTTCCAAAGAAGAAATATATATTACATACCCAATCATGGCCTTTAAAAATGTCACTCAGTTGAATTAGTTAACCACCAATGCACAAAAAAAGATCCCCCAAAAACCTATTTGCCTTCTAAGTCTTCTGTTTTAAAAATTTGGACCAGACTGGAACTTGATGACAACCCCTTCTCCAGTCCAGTTGACTAGTTAAATTGGACCTGACCAGACCCAGTCAAGTTGTTTACCTTTCTATTACTCAGATCAAAGGGTTTGACTTGGTGACAAGGAGTCTCTTTAACAAACCCTCTGATCTGAACAACCTAATTCTTATGTATCCCTAATAAATTGATTAACTGAATGGTTGACCTGCTGTGTATATTATTTTGTTGTTTTATTTATGCATGGCAGCGTGAGTTGTGTCCTCCCTCTGTAAAACATAGGTGTCTCATATACTTCTGTCTAACAAGTAATAGTATGATATTAGATCTTACTTTTTTGGGTTTTTCCTTGATTAGGTTGGTTTGGATGGTGGACTGTCTGTAAAGCATAGATTATCTGGTCACCAGAAACCTGTTTCTTCTGTTTCGTGGAGCCCTGATGACCAAGAGCTTCTCACATGTGGAGTAGAGGAGGTTATTAGGCGTTGGAATGTTTCTACTGGTGAGTGTCTTCAAGTCTATGAAAAACTTGGTGTTGGCCTGGTGTCCTGTGCATGGTCTCCAACTGGGAAATATATACTTTCTGGCCTTAGTGATAAGAGCATTTGCACTTGGGAATTAAATGGGAAAGAATTGGATTCTTGGAAAGGACAAAGAACCCTTAAGATTTCTGATTTGGCAATAACAGGTGATGGGAAACAGATTCTTAGTATTTGTAAAGATAATGAAATTGTGTTGTTCAACAGAGAAACAAAAGATGAGAGATTTATTGAAGAGGATCAGACAATAACCTCTTTCTCTTTATCAAAGGATAACAAATTCTTGCTAGTTAGTCTTTTGAACCAAGAAATACATCTTTGGAAGATAGATGGTAATCCTAAGCTTGTTGGCAAGTATAAAGGTCATAGACGCAGCCGGTTTGTTATCAGGTCATGCTTTGGTGGACTTAAGCAAGCTTTTATTGCTAGTGGAAGTGAGGATTCACAGGTATGCATTTTTATTCAGTAGTTTACTTTTTTACAAATTGTTACGTAAAGAAAGAAAACTCCTTTCGCAGTATAATCTATACATTTTAGGACATGTGATGCAAGCTCCAAGAAAAATATTAGCATAAATGATCCATGAAATAGCATTTATTTTGGTTTGTTTGGTTTTGGGCCTCATTAAAATATAAATAAAATTAACAGTGCATAGGGACTTTGGTCCTCCAAAGATAGATAGACCATGTCTTATGTTGGTCCCCTAAAGTTTTAAGATCTTATTTTAGTCCTCCCGTGAGTACTTATCAATTTCATTTTCTCGTTTATCCCCATTAACAAATTTGTTTTGATGTGGCATAACATGAAGCTAATGTGACCTTTAAGTCTTCATCACACGCAATAAGACAAGCAACTGAAAACTGTATTTTGTAATTGCCCAACCATTAATACCATGTTTTAGCAGTCACTTTAATTTCAAGTTAAGCCATGTCAGATTAATTTCACCCGTATCTATTAACTACTAGTTTACCAGCTATGCGAGGATGAAAATGAAAGAAGGTATTTTTTTTGGAAGATTATAACTTTGAGGGACCAAATTCCAAATTAAGACTAGGCTAGTTTGGATAACTTATTAATTTACTCTAAAATTTAATTTGATTGTACAATTATTAGCATATAAGACTTAAGTCATCTATGTAACGTTTATTCTTGTTTATCATTATGGAATTAGGGGTGTCTTGGTTATTCATCTTTAGCCGGAGTCCAAATAAATGTCTTTCAAATAATTTGCTTTTAGAATTTCAGCAGCCAGAAGCCCTTGTTAATGCAATTTCATAGTTGTAGTGTGACATAAAAGATGTTTTCTCCCTGGGGCCCTGATCATATTTACTACCAATCTTTTCAAAATTATACTTGATTACAGACCTCTCTAATTATTTATTTTAGTGTAAATTGCTGTTTTGGTCCCAGAAAGATTCTATTTGTCTCAGTTGTCCATGAATCATGAAAATAGCAAATTTAGTTCCTATATCATGAAAATACCAAATTTAGTCCCGAAAATATCTTGTATCAGTATCACAATTTTGTCCTTGTCAAAAAAAGCAAAAATATTAAACGCAGGTGATGAAATTACAACACAAAGTATGTTTCGAGAATTAAATTTGGTATTTTTATGATTCAAGAATTAAATTGACATTTTTTAAGGACTAAATTTGATATTTTCATGATTCGATAATTAAATTGGGACAAGGGGGGTCTTTTAGAACCAAAACCGTAACTTAATTACTCTATATTTTATCAAAAACAATCTCTAATTGTTCAAACTAAGCAATTTCCCTTGATTGTCTCTATAGGTATACATATGGCACAGAAGTTCAGGGGATCTAATAGAGGCATTGCCTGGTCATTCTGGAGCTGTTAATTGTGTGGCTTGGAACCCAGCAAACCCCCACATGTTGGCCTCAGCCAGTGATGACAGAACAATTCGGATTTGGGGTTTAAATTGTCTGAATGTAAAGTACCAAAATGTTCACAGCAATGGCATCCATTACTGCAATGGAGCAACTTAAGATGGAGCCAAACTCTTATTCTCAACATTTTATTCCTTCTTTTGTCATTGCAATTGTGTAAATACCTTCACTAACACAACAAGACATTCATATCAAACTTGCATCTGACTTTCCCTTCTAGTTCCCAAAATAAATTCATGTTTCATTTTATCCTTTCCACATTCCTATTTCTTTTCCTCCAAAGCATTCTACAAATTGAATTCCATATATTATTCAGGGGATGTTTGGTACGAAATGTTTTTTTTTTTTTTTAGGATTGTTACTTATGAGAATTTGGATGATAGGAATCTCTTGAGAATTGTTTGGAAATGCACAGAAACCCAAGTTTAATCTACGGACAGAATTTTCAAGAGTTTTTAAATATTGTATCCAATCCCTTGATCTTTTTAACTTTGGACATATAATCTCTTTTTGTTAAGAATTTCGTTTATTTTTTAATAGTTTCTTAGCGTAATCGAAATTTTTGATACGTTAACTTCTTTTAGTTAATTGAAGAGTATTTTAGTTATTTTGGTACTATTGAATGAACATAGTAGTATTGATTTTAATTGGCGAAATTTATGTCTGTTAGTTTTGCTGCATTTCTCTCAGCTATATTCATAGCTAATGCAGGACAGCAGGGGTTAAAAGTTGATTGACTTCTTCGCCTTCCTCTATCACAATTTCTTCCACCAATATTTGATTTAATGGGTCGTTGAAATTTAATTGAGGTTCTATACTAAGAGGTTCAATTGGAAATAGTGTTTCCGATGTTGGTTCGGAAATCATTAACTCTTCCGGGTCTGGTTGAGGATCTTCTATAGGTTCCTCCTCAGGATCTTCCTCTGGATCCTCTTCAAGATCCTCCTTGAGATGTTCTTCAGGGTCCTCTTCAGGATTCTCATCCATTGGCACATATTCAGGAACCTCCTCATCTGGGTATGAGAAGTCTTTCGCATTATAGTCTGTGTTTTCAGTGCTACTAGAAGTCATTTGCCTCAATTGACCTAGAAATAATAATAATAATAAATTATTTTAATTTTTATGAAATTTTTTTCACATAAAAAAATCAGAAAAGCACTAAAATACACATAAACAGATCCCAAATAACCCGAAACATAGTCAAATTATATATTAAATTGAAGATCGCAATTTTACAAATTTTTAGAGACAGACGGCACCTCAATCAGATGTCCCACGCGCCCCAAGAAGGAAAAATGTAAAAGAAAAAAAATTGTGTGAAAAAAAAATTTCCACTCTCGGGTTAGGCGCGTGAGCCCCACGTGCCGCCCCATGGCCACATGGTCTACCCGTCGAACGGGGTTGCCACGTGGCAGTTTTGACCCCTTTACCTCCTTTTTTTTGTTTTTTTTCTCGGGTCATGCCCCAAAATTTTTTTTTGTTTGTTCTCGGGTCAGGCCCAACAAATAAAAAAATTTTTTATTTTTTTTCTCGGGCTTGCCCAGTAGATAAATTTTTTTTTTCTTTTTTTAATTATTATTTTTTTAATTTTCAAATTTTAGGCGGCGGTACTTAAATTGCCGTGCTAAAAAGGCAGCGGTTATTTAACCGCTGCTAATGCTGCTGTCATCTTCAACTTCCACTTTTCTAGAATCCGGCGACCGGAAACGGTGGAGTTCGCCGGAAAACTTCGGTCTTCAATATCTCAGCCGTTCGAACTCCATTTTTCAAAAATTTTATGTCGTTTGCAGACAACTTTTTGTGCTCTACGAAATGGGACAATTTTTGAAGCCTAAAATTCTTGTTGCGAATCCAATTTTCGAACCCGAACTTCGATCCTCCATAACTCTGTCGTTCGGAGTTCGTTCTTCATAAATTTTATATAGAACTTCTCGATTTTTCACCCTATATGCAATGGGTTAAATTTCGAAACCTAAAAATTGAAGTTTTATTGAACCCAATTTTCTCAAAAAGTTCATGTCAAACTACTGTCCTTTTATATGTTCTGGCAATTCGTATTAAACTTATACTGTAAGCAGAGTTACAATCATGATAAAATTAACACATACGCGCGCGCACACACACACATATATGTATATCATCATGTGTCTTACAATAAAGGAAAATAAGTCTCATATGAACACAGCGGAATGAATTAACCAGGCTCTGATACCACTGTAAGATTCGGGCATACCTCGATGTCGTAGTTGTTCAGGTAGCCACGCGCGATCCGGTTACTATGAACGCGAATCAAAGTACACAACAAATGCACTTGAGAAATAGAGCAATCAGAGATAGAGGGAGGAGGAGAGTAGGTTCTTTTTCTGTACTTATCAGTTGCACCTAAAAAACAAACCACTCTTTAATCACATTAATCTTAAACGTAACTATTCCCTCTTAATTTGAATTTAATTATTAAAGGAATAAATTACACTCCTAAAGCCACACTTTTTCCTTATTTGCACATTTGACCCAATATCAATTGGGCTTGGGTCCAATTCACTAAGGGTGGACTGGTCCATATACTTACATTGCATAAAATGAACCTGGTGCATTTAGGAGAATAAATTCTCCTAGGTGCTAGTCAAGGTAGGATCATGACTCATAAACCACTATGACAAACCTCCTTAGAGTTTCACAGTCATTTTTAGGTAAAGAAGAATGATGAATATGAATATCAGAGAACACTCCAGTGTCAAAACATATTTCAATACTCTACAGCAACAACAATAACACTTCACTACTCTACAGCAACAACAGTAAAATGTTTGCACATTAAAGGTTAGCAATCACGTTTTCACTTTTCAAGCAGATCGCTAGATGTAAAATGTTTGCACATTGATGATTCAAAGCTAAAAGACAATCAAACAGTAAAATGTTTGCACATTGATCGTTAGCAATCACATTTTCACTTTTCAATCAAAGCACTAGATCGATGTATTACGATTTACACGACTATCCAATCCTTAGTAGGTCAAGGAAGCACTTCGATATTAAAAATTGAAATGAGAATTAATTTAGATAAAGAAATAATCACGATTCATTATGTGTACATACCAGAGTGAGAGTGAGCAGAGTAATTTGAAGCAGAAGAATCCCAAAATGCTAAGATGCGTTATGGCTGCGAGAGACGACGACAAGAATTGAATACTTGGGAGTAAAGAAAGGCCCTTTATGTATGTAATAAAAAATATAATTAAATGATACAAAAACTCTCAAATTACTAATAATAAAAAAACTAAATTTAAGTAAAGGTTTCTAATATTTTTACTACAAGTATCTAATATAAATAAGACACATGGTAAAAAAATATTTGAATGATCAATCATAGTAGAGAAATATATAATACTAAATTTTATATAACCAATTATAAAATAGAGATATTGTAAATAAAATATATAATTAAGGAAACTTTATGATAAAGATTTAAACAATTCTACTTAAATATTTTCCATAAAAAATGCTCAGTTTCATAATTTTGATTTTGTGCAATATGAATATACGGTCTTTCTAATATTTTTTGTTATTTAATGTTATTAGAGTTGTAAGGCGTGTTCATTTGGCAGATATAGAAATGAAAATGAAAACGAAAACGAAATGCATTTGATGTGTTTAGTAGTAAAAATTTAGTAATGAAAATGGAAAGGAAATGTATTAAAATGACCATTTTACCCCTTATATTAAAATAATAAAAAAAGAAAATTCAAATCATGTCAAATTATAGGGGTATAATAGATATTTTGTATTTTTTTCTTTTTTTTTTTAAAATTGATGGAAATGATATACTATCACCTTTCAAACCATCAAGAATAAAAGATCACATCTCCTACACCTATTTTTTATTCCCCTCGATTTAGTGCCAGACAAGATAAAAGATCACATCTCCTGCACCTAAATATCCAACAAGGTATGTAGCCACTATTAGAAAACATGGATGTAAATTTCCAAATATATATGGACTTTAGAATGTGGAATCGATTCAATTTCATTTTTATTTGAGGGGCGGGATTGACCAAAGAATATAATTTTTAAAAGTTTTAGCATGCCACATTATCATTTAACGGAAAAGATAAACAGTGTTACACAAAAGGATTGGTTTGGAACAAATTGAAAAGATAAATGACTTATTTGAAACTTTTAAAAGATAAAGGACCAATAAAAAACTAGTGAAAAAGATAAGGGATCAAAATAGGTATTTGGCCTTTGTAAAATTAAAAGAGGAAAAAATATATGAATTTTATATTATATAGCCAGCATTATCAATTTTTATCTGTTAACACAGAAAAAGAATTATCACTTTTTAAAAAAAAGAAAAAAAAAAGAAAAAAATACGGAAAAAGAAGGAAAAGAAAAAAAACAGAAAAAGAAACAAAAAGAAACAAGGTTTATACCCCAATCCCTTGTAAGGTTGGAGTATTATAACCTATATATGTAAAAAGTATTGGCATAGTCACATCAAGATATAATAGTAATCAATTGCAATAGAAATTTGATTTAAATGTACCAAAAAACAAAAGATTTGATTTAATAGTAATTAATTGTTTGAGTGTCTTCATACAGCCCATCGTGTCTTGTATGTTATTAAAGAAAAAATAAATTTGAAAAGTAGCTTACAAGTTACAACTTTAATAACATTTATTGGCAAAATAAATATTAAAAAAATGGTATATATTATTCATATTGCACAAAATAAAAAAGTTGAAATTAATTTTTTTATGAAGAAAAATTTAAGTAAAATTTCTTATATAATTATTATAATGTTATTCTAATTATATGCTTCATTTACAATCTTTCTCTTATGATTGCTCATGTAAAATATAGTTGTTTATATTCTCTCTCTATTGTGATTGATCGTTAAAACAATTTTTGTCACGTGTCTTATTTATATTAGGAACCTTATAGAAAATATATAAAGAATATTTTTTTTTGATAAAAGAAATCTTACTTATGTTTAGTCTTTTTTTATTATTAATTTGAAGGTTTTTTACCATTTAGATATTTTTTATTACAAAAAAGACCCTTTCTTTTCTCACAAGTATTCAATATGAGTGTACCTACTTCGCTTTGTTTGTCGTATCTTGCAACAACTATAGTAATGGATTTTAGCATTTTGCTTCAATTTGACTACTGCTTTACTAATTGATAATTACTGGAAAGTAATTACTGAATAAATGATTTGTTGGGACTAGATCTTTTAGAATCATATCATGTCTTAATTAATTAGTACATAAATCTTTATGGTACATTCTTCCAATTAACCTATATTTTTTTTTATGTAGGTTAACTCTTACATTGGAGAGCGTCTATTGTCCTGTTTGAAAATGTATTTGCAAACTCTTATATGCAAACCATTTACTATTTGGCTGTCTTCCCTACTTCTTGAATCATCAACTTTTATAAGATAAATGATTTTTATTAAATGATATAGCCAATTGTATTTTCTTAGGAGGATAGCTAGGAGATCAGTAACCTACCTCAAGCTACACTATTATTGATTATCTGTCTGCTTTCACCCATTTATTTATTATTTTTACATGATTGTTAACAACTTTGATTATGTTTGCATTTCCCTTTCAATCTTCTCTGTGTCTCATCTATCATACCTTCATATGAGAACCATGGGTGGATAGAGATTTGTTTGCTTGAATTGCAAAGTTCCAAAGACCTTTGAGAATGCAAAGAGTATATGATGGCACACAATTGTGGAAGACATGGGACTTGAAGTTTAAATGTTCGAATTGTTGTATGGCATTCAAGACAAATGCTGATATATATGGTGATCCACCATGACAATGGTTGTACCTCGTGGTGGATGGAGGGAAGTGGGTGGAGAAGAGTAATCGGGATCATGGTTATCAAATTCTAGATTGAATAGGTAAATTTGTATCGTAAAATTACATGTTAGAATCGTAAAAGTTTATTTATCATAAAATTGTAGGGCCAAAATTATAGATTATTTTTTAAAATGAAAATAATATAAAAAATGAGATATCCATATAGGTGTGTATATATATATAAGTATTTTCATCAATATAAAATCTTAACAGGTGACATTCTTGAAACATGTCAAATGGTACTCTAGAAATTTAATTTAAAGAATGATGCCATAATAATTTTGACAAGTGGTGCTTTAAAATTTTTTTAATAATTTTCAAAATATAAATTTTTGAGAAATGAAACTTTAGTTTTTTTGTTAACCTAATTTAATGAAAGAAATTTTTTCAAATATTTTTATCATTAAAATTGATTTTCTAAATTAAAGTAAACTGAGTCAAAACTAAAATTAACCCAATCTTAAAAAATTGAAGGGTAAAGTACCCTTGTTGCCCTCAAACTTTGCTGCAAAGTATATTCCTACCCCTAAACTTGTTTTTTTGTTTCATGTCTACCCCCAACTTTTCAATTTTGTTCATGCCTTCCCTTTTTGCTAACACCGTTAACTTGTTTGACGGAATTTGCTGACGTGAACGATGAATATGTATTTTTTTTTTGCTACATCAGAAGTCAATGTGTATAATTTATACAACTCATCTCTCTCATGATTGATTCTTTTTTAAAACAAAAATCACATGTTTTACTTTGATTGGAGAACTTGATAGCAAAAATATAAAGAACTGCGTGTATAGTCTAATCCTACTAGCAGGAGCTCAGTGCTTCATCATCAAACTGATGTAAAAATGGAGGAAGCTCATCTTTTTCCATGTGACTGGTAAGATTTGCAAGGCATTCATTGATCAATTCTACTTGCCAGTGCAAATTGTCTTCCACAAAGAAAGGATGGATCTTCTGGTCAATCTCAATCCAACTACACCCAGGGTTCTTCTTTAGTCCAAGCTCTCTCATCTTTGATCTTACCTTCCTTACCTCATCCCATTTCTGGACAGAAGCATAAATGTTCGATAAAAGAATATAAGTTGATTGATCATCAGGATCCTTATCAATAAGTGTGTTGGCAATTTTAACCCCTAAATCGAAATCTCTGTGCAAACGGCACGCAGAAAATAATGTGCTTAACAGCCCTGCATCATCCCTGATTTCTGAGTTTCTCAGCAGAATCTCATAAGCTTCATGCAATCTTCCAGCACGTCCAAGAAGATCGATGACGCAAGAATAGTGTTCAACTCTAGGTTTAATATCATAAACATTGATCATTTGGTTGAAGAGAGAAAATCCTTCGTCGACCAACCCGGCGTGACTACAAGCCGATAATACGGCAAGGAAAGTAACTTTGTCTGGTTTCACATTGGACTTCTGCATTTCAGAGAAAAGCCCCAAAGCTTCGAAAGCGCGACCATGAGAGCCGTAAGCCGTGATCATGGAAGTCCAGGATACCAGATCTCTCACTGGTAAGCATTTAAAAACACCAAATGCTTCATCTACAGCACCACATTTTGCATACATATCAAGGAGGGCCCCCATAACCACTTCATTGTTTTGAAACTTTTTCTCCATGATCAGATTGTGAATCTCTTTACCCTTTTCCAGTGCTGCTAATTGGGAGCAAGCTGATAAAACACTGGTAAAAGTGATAGCATCTGGTTCAACACAAGCTTCTTTCATTTCACTAAAGATGCTAAGGGCTTCAAAAAACTTCCCTATAGTCACATATCCTGAAATCATAACATTCCAAGCAACTGCATTTGTCTTTGGTATCGTAGTAAAAACGTTTTCTGCTGAATTGACCTTACCACATTTGAAGTATAGATCCATCAAGGAGCTGTTAACAAAAATATCAGGTTGTATTTGGTTTCGTACAATATAACCATGTACAAGTGTTCCCTCCTGAAGTCGAGCTGATCGCGAACAAGCCATGATTATGCTACTTAGAGTAGTCAAACTCGGTTTTAGACCCTCATTGTGCATCCTATTAAAAAGCTTAATGCATGATATACTGTCACCTTTCAAACCATATCCTGCAATCATGGAATTCCAAGCAACGATAGTCTTTTTAGGTATTTGCTCAAAAATCTCTTTGGCCATTTCTAAATCACCACATTTTCCATACATGTCAACGAGAGCGGTGCTAACAAAACTATCCAAAAGAAACCTGCTATTAATCAATTCTTTATGAATTTCCCTTCCCCTATCCAGATCCAAAAGTCTTGCACATGATGAAATAGCAGTTGTTATTGTCACTGAATTGGGCTCAAACCCACATCTTCTCATCACCTCAAAATATTGTAGTGCCTCTTCAAATTTTCCACTCTGGTAATTACAAGAAATTACAGTATTCCAACATGCCACATCCTTTTCAGGCATTTCATCAAACATCTGGATCGCATATTGAAATCCATTGCATTTAGCATACATACCCACAAGAGAGCTTCCAACTACAACATCCATTATAAACCCAGTTTTTATCAAACATGTATGAATCATTTTACCACAACCAAATCTACCCAGCCCTCCACACGCCTTAAGAACACTAGGGTATGTGTAACTATCAGGCTTTAAGCAAGGGTAAACCAATAACTTCTCAAAGAGATCTAGAGCTTCATTGTACATAAAATTCTTAGTATAAGCCGCCATTAGGCCATTCCACAAAGATATCTCTGATGGGTTTTCAGTGGAATAAAAAACATTTTGTGCATAATCATACAAATGGGCAGAGAAGTAAAGGTTAATCAAGTCCTTGCTAAAGGTAACATCGTTTTGTAAGCCGAAAGTGATAAGTTTCTGATGAATGAGCATGCCTTGCTTCAGTGAGTTAGATCTCACACAGGCTCTCAAAAGCGGTAGTAACTTTCTAGTGTCCATTCAACAATGGCTTGAAGACACTATAAATACTGTAATCAATGAAGGCATTAAGCATTGAATGGAAGGAACAGAGATTGCTACAATAAATAAATTCTAAAGGGAGGCAGAATCATCCAATGGGAGAGAAGAAAGACACTGACTTGTCGGCGGATTGGAGTGGCTGAATTGATCCCGGAGGATGCTATGGCCGCGCAACATAATTTGGTACAGAGGCATCAGCAGAGGATAAACTACATCGTTTCAGTTTTTTTTTTTAAAAAAAAAAATTACTGAAGCCAAATAATGCTATGTATTTTCATCCTCCAATTTTCTGAACCAAAGCCCATCTTCACCATTGAAGGCTGCCAAAGCTAATTTTCTCACCCCATCCTTGTCTATGTCATATAGAAGAGGACTAGCATGCACAAATGACTGGTGGAAAGCAAGCCAACCTAACAAAGCATTCAGAAAAGAAGTTACCTACTGAAATCATCAGGAAATATAACAACCAACAATCATCGTAAGCCTAGTTCCTAAGGATTTGCCGAATTGCACTCTAGTACTTAAATATTTTGTGAAATGTGAACACTAAGAAAAATCCATTTACATGGATTCTCTTCAGTATTATGTTCTACTGTGGATATACACTACCCACCAACTCTTCCTAACCACAAAAATTATAATAATTGCTTAAGCAACCTTGGAAATTAGGCATTACTGACAAGTTTAACACCCGATATCAAAACAATTTAGTTTGCTTCAAGTGACATTACAATCAGATCCCAATAATGAATAGTATATTGATTAGTGTTTCTTACCGATTCCAGTGCATACCCCAATAATGGATTCAAAATCGAGATTAAGCATACTACCCTTTGTCATTAGTAACAACACCACCAGAGGCACAGTACAGAGAAGAAGTAGAGATGAAACCTGATTAAAGAGGATGTGTGGAGAATCGCCCTTACGCCGGCGGCGGATTCCGGTGAGGAATTTGTTCATCCAAGGAAGTGGGGTCTGAAACTGATGGTGGCGGTGGTCGCCGGGGTGTCGATGATAGCGAAGATGGGTTTTGGACTTTTGGTGCGTTATTTGGCTTCAGCAAATTTTTTTTAACAAAAAAATTAATAACAAGACACTGAAACGACGTAGTTTTATTTAACTCAGAGAAGAAATACAAGAAGCCAATTAGGGTTTGTTTGAGAATAAGGTGTTTGCAAGAAATGATATAGAATATCAAATAAATTTTACTTTTTGTAATCTTATTAGGAATAATATATAGGAGTCAATAAGTACCCGTGCTAATAATATTCATCTGAAAAAAATTATTATCAAAATATTATTTAGTCTTTGAATTGTTGGTCAAATTATTATTTAGTCCCTGAATTTATCAAAAATACTATTTAGTCCCTGAAATGTTTAACTATGTCAACTATTTAGTCCCTGAATTTGACAAAATACTATTTAGTCCCCGAATTTGTAATTATGTCAACTATTTAGTCCCCAAACTTTGGCAAAAATACTATTTAATCACCGAATTTGCAACTTTGTCAATTATAACGGGTAACAGTCAGGAGACTAAATAATTGACAGAGTTGTAAATTCGATGATTAAATAGTATTTTTGCCAAAGTTTGGGGACTAAATAGTTGACATAATTACAAATTCGGAGACTAAATAATATTTTGTCAAATTCGGGGACTAAATAGTTGATATAGTTAAACATTTCGGGGACTAAATAGTATTTTTGATAAATTCGGAGACTAAATAGTAATTTGACCAACAATTTAGGGACTAAATAATATTTTACCTCTATCTATTAATCTATTAATCTTCTATTAATATATATAAAAGAATCTACATTAAGCCAATGTTTGCCACATCATCATAGAGCATGATCTGGTCAATCTCCACCTAAGCAAACCTCTAATGATGCTGGGATGAGTTTGATCATCTAATCTAATTGGCATAGATGCTTTATCTGAAACTACTCCAATTGGCATGAATGAATATATGCAACTAATGATCATGGAGCCACGCATGATATAACTGCCAGCATCAACACATTCATTGACGGTTTTTTTTTTTAAAAAAAAAAAAATTTAAAGCTATTCATTCCACATAATCACAATAGCGCTGTTTGCCAAACAGTTCTACAAAAACTAGGCACATCATGAATAAACACAGAGTCCTGACTTAAGGAGTGACCATAATTCGCCAGATAGGTATGAAAAGGGGATCCACAAACTCATTCAAATCATCTATTTACCTTGCTTCAGATGCCAGCTTTTTCTTGTGCTCTTCACTCGTTCGACTTCGACAGCAACTCAGCAAGCAGCAAGGCGAGACGGCAATGGCGTTCTGTCGTTCTCCAATTGTTGAACAAAAAAGGATTAATTAAGGTTTAACCTTAGTTTTAATATGTCAATAATTTTTGTGTGTTGTGGACTTAATAATATTGAGTATAAAATATGGATGGTGAATACATAATTTTTAGTCCAAAGAATAGTTAGGCCCAAGTTTGGAAAGGTAAAGAAATTTGGCCCATATGTTTTAAATTTAAAATCAGAGTCCTGGAGCCCAAAGAATTCTACAAATGCAAATGAAATGTGTGTAAGAAAAAAATACACCTACTTTTCCTTATTTTATGCAAGTCAAATCTGACAAAAAAGGTGGAGTAGGTAGGGTAGGTAGATACCTTTTCTTTGCAAGTCTTGAGAAGACAAAAGCAAAGTAGACTTTTATTTCATCAAGCAAAGGCATAAAGGAAAGAAAAGAAAAGATGTTACCCAAAATTCACTTTGGTCCCTGTCAGCACATTTTCCGGAAAAGGAGGAAGAAAGGTAAGTCTATATTATTCCACTTTTATGCAAGTCTTGTCTAATGGAAAAAGTCAAGTTGTCTTGCAGCATATTTTAGGGAAAAGGAGTCTGAGTTTGCTGCAGAAAATAAGTAAAGGAGCGTGGTTCCTTGAGTCCATAAAAAGGGTGCTGCAGAAAAAGCTTTCTTCTGAGAAACACCGCTCTGTCCCTTTTCGTCTCTCTCCCTCAGAACGTCTCAAAAAACATTAATGGAGGAGCGTCGAAGCATTTATTGCAGAAAAAGGAAGAAGAAGGTGAACACGGCAAGAAGAACACAACGGCTAATCAAACTCCTATTTAATATCGAGCTTGGAGGTTGCTAGAAATCAAGGAACTAAGTGTTCCAAGCTTTCAAGAGTGGCAAAAATCTTCTGAGTGAAGAAGAGAGTCTAAGTGACTCCTGTGTGCGATTTCTGTGTGAATCCTTGTGCTGTAATTTGTAATAGTCATTAGTTGACTAGATTTATTTTTCTTCTTCTCTTGCTTGTGATAAGAGTTTAGTGTTTGAAGTATCTTGGGTGTAAAAGCCTGGGTAAGGGCTGATCCTTGTTGGGTGAACAAGGTTGCAAAAACATATTCAACCATTAAGTTCTTGTGTGAATCCTGTTGAGGATTGAGGTTGTTAGAAGAAGTTAATATACTGAGTCTCCTGCGATAAAAGCCTTGAGGTGGCTGATCCTTGCAAGGTGAAGCAAGGTTGCAAAGAGGGAACTCTTTATATTAAATTCTTTGTGGATTGAGAGTCAGAATCTTGGTGAGGATTCTGGTTGAAAAAGGAATTAATACTTGGAGTGTCCTAGTTGTAAAAGCCTTGAGGAGGCTGATCCTTGTGGTGAAACAAGGTTCTAAGAGGAACTTCAAATATTAAGTTTTTGGGTCTGAATCTTGGATTGGATTTTGGAGGATTTAATATACTAAGTTTCTTAGAGGTAAAAGCCAAGTAAGGAGGCTGATCCTTGAGGAAGGTTCTTGGAGAAACTTATTATATTAGGTTCTAAGTTTGTTGCTGAGTTGAGTCCTATATTACTGTAAGGGAAGTGCAAAAGCAAGTGTGCTTTCCCAAAAGGGTTTGGGTTACTTGGCTGTAAGAATTGAACTGAGTAATATATGCCTTCTAACTATTTGGTTAGAAGGGGAGATGACGTAGCTATTCAAGCAAACTTGGGTAGTGAACCTCTCCAGCAAAATTGTGTGTGCAACCCTTCCCTTATTCTGACTCCTTAACTCAAAGAAAATATTTTTCATAAGAGTCCTAAATTAACTAAGAGTCCTAATCGGAATAAAGTATTTCAAAAAGTTAAAATTTGAATAAACCAATTCACCCCCTCTTGGTTTATTTTCTGGCTAACACCAATCTCCAGCTGCGTTCTCCAATCTCCTCACTCTTCGTCCTTCGATGGCTGTGACTGTGGCATTTGGTTTGGAGTCTGCGGTCTGCCGATAAGGAATACTGGACTAGGGTTAGAAATTTAAAATTTTGGGATTTTATGTGTTCTGTGTTATGCCTTCACTCTTCCACTCTTCTTTCGTCTCTCTTCCCATATTTATTAATTATTAATTATTTAAAAAACGAGTTAGGGTAACCCGGCTCAACCCGTATTTCAAACGGGTCAAACGGGTTAGTCTATTTATTTCGCGGGCCATTTTTTCATTAGTTCAACCCGTTCGAATTTATGGGTAAACGAGCCTAACCCGCGAGTTGAACCCCATTTTAACAGCTCTAGCAATGAGTCCCTTTAGACACAAATTATGTAAGTTATATAAGTGTTACACGTAGGGGTGTTCAAATCCAATCCAATCCAATAAAATCCAATGAAAACCGATCTTTGATTGGATCAATTGGATGGCTTAGGGACAAAACTGATCGGATTGGATCGGTTGTTGGATGAGCATAGGTGTCATCCAATCCAATCCAATTCATCCTATCCATTTATTAATATTTTAATAATATATATATATATATATATATAAAATATACCTTTTAATATTTAATATTTTATTTGTCTGTTGCCCTAGTTACTTTGGAAGTTGCAAGATTGAAGTAATTAAAATTTTTTTATTCTAATTGATTGGTTCATATATGTTTGTAATATATATTAAAATATTTGTTCTATATTTGTAGTTAATATGATCGACTTAGAAGCATCACTCTTGCAAATTTTCAGAATTAGAAAGCAAAAGATTGTTAAATTTGATTGTACTCTTTAAATATTAGTATTGTGTTTGAATTGTTAATTTTAATTTGTACTCTTTAAGTCTTTATTTTGTTTGGATTGTGCTTGAATTATTAATTTTAGTTTATAGTCTTTAAGTCTTCATATTAAGACTTGAGACTTGGAAGAATATATGTGATTTTCATTTTTCTTTTTGTACATAGAAAACTGATTAACCAATCAAATCCAATCCAATCTAATCTGGATTGGATTGGATTGGATGAAGCATTTTTACTAGATTGATTGGATTGGTTGAAAAAATTGTCTCATCCAATCCAATCCAATCCGTTAAACACTCCTACACGTGCATATCGTATAGGGTCATGATGTCAAGTTGCAGCATTAGTGAAAACTGGGGGTATGTTTGGTAAAAAAACCAAACAATAAAATTGTGGTGTTTCACGATTTTTAAAAAAAACTTTACATCATATTTTATACATACCAAATACACTTTTTATCATACTTTTTCTCTCTCCTAACTTTTCTCTCTATCTCTCTCTTCACTTTTCTCTACAGTATTTTCTTTTATTCTACAATACTTTCTTTACGGTACTTCACATCCGTGTATTTATACCAAGCGTACCCGAGACATCATTCGAAGTGTCTCCTTGCTCAAAATGTGACGGGGACGTGTGTAATATAGCTAGATTATGACTAGGCAGTAAGTAGCTATGAATTTTGTAAGAATATTTTGTGCTAAGTCTGATGAAATACTTGTGTATGTCTCAAAATTATAAATTTATGTTGTTACACTTTTGGTGGAATCTCATGAAATGAAAGGAATTCCAAAATAATGGCCCAAAAAAAAAATGAATTCCAAAATATTTATGATCTATAATTTTCGTGTTTCAGCCAGCAATAACAATATGCAGGGCTTATTATTCTATTTGTTTCTCCAGGAGACATTGTAATTACCTTGTGAGAAGTCTTTTATCATAGATCTTACTAGAAAGTGTCTTTGTATACAATTTCCTTTCCTCTGAAAATGTTCAAGTGAATTTTCTGGCCAAGAATATAAAGTAAGCTATATATACAGTAACATTGGTAAGCATAAGATATTTTATTTTTTCCAATATTCCATATATTCTTTTGGAAGAAACATTTTAATGTTAAATAGTAGTATATTTTATTTTACCTGGTAACCATAATTGAAAGTAGAAATTTCGTCTTTAATAACAATAATAATAATAATAATAATAATAATAATAATAATAATAATAATAATAATAATACTTTTTCTCCATAAAAGGAATTATCTAAAGAGGACCAATGTGTTTTTCAATTTTTCTTCTTAACATTATGTTCAAGATCTATATGTCTGCTAAGATGAGTGTTAACATTATGTTTTTTTAGTCTTAGACAAAAAATTTTAACAAATCTATATAAAAACTATTCTGTACATTATTTTAATTTTACTTGATCTTCCACAAATCTCATACAATGTTAAAAAGTTGGAAGCTTAATAGTACTATTTAAAATTATAAAAAATGACATAAAGCTTTTAAGTCATCCATTTATCTACAACACGGATAAATGATCTGCAATTATATAGTGACATTAATTGTGGTGATTTACACAGAAATCATCTGCACAAAAGGAATTCATGCAGTGTGTGCAGCCAGCATGTGCAGCTTCTGCATTTTTTTTATGAACCTCAATAAGCATACAATAATGCCAAGGAGAATTCATTAAAGATGACTGACTATATTGAAAATGAATTTACACAATACAACATCATTAACAAGATCAGCTACAAAATGACAGTACTGTTATACAATATCAAGAAACTGTCTTCATCAATAAAGTCTGCATGAAGATCCTCATCTTCGGCGTTTGAAACAGAATTAGTGCCATTCATTTGATTCGAGCACCGTTGATTTCTTCAATTGATTTGTGGTTAGATGAAGAAATCAAAGGTGCTCACTGCTCCATCACCAACAAGTCCAACAAAACTGATCATCTGCACTATACCTGGAGGTAATTTTAACCAAGTCTCTCTCTCCAAATCCATTTTAAGTGCCTGGAAAGAGAAGGAAACCAGAGTAGTTTAATCATCTGTAGGAAACGAATGACTTTGGTCAATTCTAAGAATAACCACTAAAAAGGAAATTCTGAAATTTTAAATACTAAATTACACATTGACAGAATTTATAGCGATGAAGGTGAGAACTTTTTCTTTTCATTGGAAATTAATCCATAAACCAACTTGTCTAAAATTATGAAAGGTTGTGGGATCCTTACATTGTATTATCCAACACACCCATAAAACTCCTAATTTTCTGTTTTCACAACTACCAAGTAAATATAGCAGAGAAGGAAATCCATTTTTCTGTCCATTACTAACCACGATCTCAAAGTGAACTTTATGTGTAAAATAAAATATGACAGCATTGGCTTTAGCCCTTAAACTGTGTGAACCCCAACACTGCAAACAAATTCAAAGGATGACAAATCAATCTTGAATAATACTTGTCAACATACAATTCACGAGAAATTATTAAAATAAAATAAAATAAAAAATAAAGAAAATATCTGGCCTTTATTGTGTCACTAAGCTTTACCTGTAAAGGACAATAGCTTTCTTATCAGAATTATATCTGCACTTGAATTCTGTGATATTCATCTGCCCCACCTGCCAACCCAGAAGAATATATATCATTTTAATTATGAAGAATCCTGTTGTATCAAAGAAAAAAAGTCAGTCAAAGCAGTCTAAACAAACCAAATGACAAAACTGTTTGAAACTGCCAGGCTCCTCTGGCAAAATAGTTGCCAGCACGGCCTCTTGCTTTTGACCAACATTAGCAAGTTCAGTCACCACCCTCAATTTGTCCAAATCAATGTTTGCCCCACTGGTTATTGCTACGACATTTTCTCCCTTGAGACCATAATACTTGCGGTATGCCTCTGCTCCAGCAAGGGCAAGAGCACCTGCAGGTTCTAATATGCTCCTTTCCTCCTCAAACATGTCCTGCAACAAGTTCTACTATTGTAAAATCTTACAAGTTCAAGTCACAAAGAAACCGCAGTACTTGCCATGGGTTCCAAATACAGGATAAAAAGTCTTAGGAAAATTTAGGCTCATAGATAGGTGGGGTAAAAACTATATTTGGACCAATAATATGCTTTGAAGAGAAAGTCACTGTCAACAACACAGAAGACAGCCTTTAAGTATTGTAATTAAAGGCAAAAAAGCGAGTTAGCCAGTGTAATTTTCCAAACTAACATAACCCTCATCCATGCAAATCCCTTGAAGTGTATGCCAATAGAAGTGTCCAAACTCCAAGTATTTGGAGTACTTCACAAGAATTTTGAGATTAGATGCAAAAATGGAAGATCAGAAAATGAATTTGGTAGGTGTCACTACAACAAACGTGGTAAGTAGCAAAAATATAGGCTATAATTAAAAAACAATAGAGCAGGCCTAAAAGCACACGGAGCAGCCAGTTGATGATAACGTCTATAATTTTCATGAACACGTACAATAATAGATAGTCCTTTTTTATTGCTGTGTTATGATCAGTATCTCCATGACACTATTAATGAAGCAAATGCTTAAAAAGGAAGACACACTCCTCATTAATTCCTTAAGGCAACAGAGTCTGCACTCCAGAAACAGAATGGATAGCTCAATTATAATGCTCACCCTTTCACTTTAGCTACACACAGCTCAACTAACTCGCATTGAATACTAGCAATACAGTTATTCGTTTAAACAATCCAATATACAAATTCTAAAATCTCAGATAAAAACAGCACTGAATTGAGATTTCACACAGGCTGTTACGCATATATGAAAGCATAAACATACCATGGTCGCTTTGTGGCAATTTATATCTGAGCTTTCTTTAACAAAAAGGTATGTACAAATAATTCTCTTTATAACTTACAGTATTACGGGGATGACAAGATAGATCAAAATGATCATTTTACCAGTAATCTTTACAAGAGCACAGACCATTCGAGAAACAATGAAATCCTGAAGAATCTCTCAGAAAGATATCCTTCTTAGTGACAATGGATGCATATTTCAAGAATGTATGGCAGTCCCCACATAGGAGAATGTTCTTTACAATCCGGATGGGCTTTCCCGGCTTGCTCGTCAGAAGTCCATAGGTTGCTGCTAGTTTTGAACTGTGATGAAATAAAAAATCTTTCTTCTGATGCTCCTCTACTTCATGAAGAACAAAGCTCGTATCAGGTACATATCCAACCTTTAGGCACTCCAAGATTAGAATCTCTAATCCCCTATAGATATCTTTAGTATGGGGATGAGACTTATCTCTTGCATAGAAGGAATGTATCTTCTTCTGCCAAATGATCCAACTTTGAGCTGGCTGTTTGCGAAATCCCTTCTCTCTCATATTCTCCCTGACCATTTCAGAGCAGTGCCATCTCCCAGAAGCAGAAAAAAGATTTGAAACAAGTATATACGTGGATGGATCTCTAGGTTCCAGGGCTAGAATTTGCTTTGCAACCCTTTTTCCAATGATTGTATTCTTATGTAGTCTGCAGCTATCGAGCAAAGCACGCCAAACAGAAGCAGCAGGCTCAAAAGGCATCTTTCTGATAGTTTCCTCTGCTTCTTCCAGAAGACCCCAGTAACCCAAAACGCTTATGAAGGAGGCATAATGCTCAGAATTGGGCTCAACACCATAAACAGTTCTCATTGAATGAAACAAATCACGACAATCATCAACTAAATTCAAGTTAGTTAGTCGATATGCTGAAATGACTAAAACAAATGTAATTTTATCTGGCTTAATGCCTTCCTTCTGCATATTTGACCATATATCCAATGCTGTATCGCCCGATCTGTGCAGAAGATGGCCGGAAATTAAAGCATTCCATGAAACTACATCAGTTGTGGACATATGATTGAACATCTTAATTGCATCATCCAGATCCCAACACTTAAAATACATGCTAACAACTGCATTTCCTACTCCCACATCAGCTTGAAATCCTAATTTAAGAACATGGCAATGGATTTGTTTCCCCAACTCACGATAGCCAATAGTTCCACAAAGGCTAAGCACTGAAGATGATGCAATTTCATCCATAATCATTTTCCCTTCTAATTGACTCAAGTGGACAAGAGAGAGTGCCTCATCTGGTTGTCCATTTCGAGCATAGCCACATATCATGGATGTCCAAGCTACAGAGCTACCTTCGTCTAACCGCCATCTGCAGAACATATTTTCGGCATCTTCCATCCTCCCACATCTTGTATACATGTCAAGCAAAGCTGCTTCAATACAAACATTAGATCCAAAACCAAACTTGAGAGCAAACCCATGAATTTGCTTGCTGACCCTGTAATCTGCAAGCAAGCTGCAGGCACTAATAACACTAGTCAAAGAGAAATCTGTTAACTCTACACCCTCCTCTACCATCTTGAGAAATAAATCCAGAGCCTTCAATCCTTCACCATTTTGACAAAATCCAGACAAAAGAGTATTATAAGAGACAGAATTCTTCTGAGGCATCTCACTAAATATCTTCAAAGCTAAATTTACTAACCCAGACTCCATGTATGCCATTACCATCTCGGTCCAAGTAATAACATCTCTTTCAGTCATCCTCTGGAACACTGATACCACATCCTCAAGAGTTCCACACTTGGTATAAAATCCAATAAGAGAATTGCCAACACTCAAATTTGTTTCCAGTCCAACCTTAATAGAATGTGCATGTACTTGTTTGCCTTCCATCATCGCAACACTGCCAGCACAAGCAGTCAAAAGCGTTGACAGAGTGAAGTAATCTATTCTTAAAGCATCAGTTCCCTGCATGCCACGGAACAACTGGAATGCTGTGTCGTACATTGACTCCTTAACAGCACCCGATATGACAGTGTTCCAAGATGCAATATCCCTCTCACGCATTTCACCGAACAGCTTAAGGACGTCGTCGTATACCCCATATGCGCTGTACAAACTCATAAGTGCGTTTGCAACGAAAGCACAGTCCAGATATCCCATTTTGATTGCAATATTATGTATCTGTAGACCTAAATGAAAATGCATAATTCGAACGCAAGTCGTTAAAATTGCAACAAAGGTGTATTCATTAGGCTCTATACCCGAATTTCTCATCCGAAAGAAAAGCTCCAATGCTGCCTCTTCGCGATTCGACTTGGAAAACCCTGAAATTAACGCAGTGTAAGACACAACATCCGGGCAAGCAAGGCCCATAAACACGTTGTAAGCGTCGGAAAAGAGGCCCAGCTTCAGATACGCCACGATGAGGGCATTGACCAGATGGGTGTCTTCTTCAAGCTTGGCAACGGAGGCGTGAACGGCCCTAGCGAGTTCAACGTCGTCATACCGAGCCGATAAGCGAAGCAAGCCGAAGAGCCCATCGATGTCGGAAATTCCGCCGTAACCGGAAGAGTCGTCTGAAAGGAAAGGGGAATTGGAATTGGAATCAGAAACAGAAGTTCGGTGGAGTGGGAGGAAGTAGGTGGGCGAGAGTGAAGAGTGAAGGGCATGGTGAAATGTTGATAGAGGAGTAGGTGATGTTGTGGTTGTAGAGGGTAGAAGAAAAGGGAGAGATGGAGATTTCAAGGGACAATGAAAGAATGAGGTGTGAGGAAGAGAAGGGAAGAGAAGGAAACGATAGTGAGAAGAGGGAGAAGCAAGAATGGAGGAATTGAACTGTACAAGTAGAACGGAGGCCATGTTATGTTATTGCGCCAACCATAATCTTTTCTTCTGTCCGAGGCTTGCAACTGTACCATATAGATATAGTATGCGTTCTTCCATTTCAATTCTCAGGCATGTTTGGCTACTTGCAAAAGTCACTCTAATCCATCTTGTAGTCCAATATTTTTTTTACTATTTTCTTTATTAAATATATTTTATTTTTTTTAATGTAAAAATAATGTTTTTGTACTTTTTTATTCATTTTATTTCATTCTCACCTTTAATATAAGGGTAAAATTATCATTTTGTCCACTTTTATTCTATTCACATTATATCACTTTCACATGACTGTTCTTACTCCCATTATATTCAACATTCACCTAACCAAACGTGTCTTTTGAAAACCTTTTTCTAACAAAGAAATTGTCTTTATTGACATTTCAAGGGAAAAAAATGAAGTAGAATATGAAAAAACAAAACTTAGTAGTTGCAACTTGAATATATTTATTCGTGTAAGAAATATTATTTTTTAAGGATAAAAGTTTAGTATTATAGTACTATTAAACTTTGATGCATCTCTCCTATTATGTAGTGACTCTCTTGGCTAGATGTGTCAAATTTGACTTTATAAAATATAGAGAATCGGACTAGAGAATTTCTGACCCTAATTAAAAACGGGCCAGCCAATCCTAAAACGAATAAGGCTAAACTGGGCTAGGGCCGAGCTCGACTAGGTTAGAGAAATCTCAACCCTAATTAAAAACATGCCTATCCAGCTCTAATAAAATAGGGCCAAAGAAGGTTAGGACTGGGCCAAACTACCCCGTTTTGACACCTTTACTCTTTGGCTCTGAAAAAACAAGAAGTAAGGCACGATGTCTCGTTCAATCCTACAAGGCTGAATATGGAAGAATGCAATTTGTGAATTAGTTTGGATTTCTTTTGTGTTGGAAGATTTTGAAGTTGAAGTTCATATATATACCAAACTCCATTTGTGAGTTCTCTCTGCTCTCTTCGCAAGTTTATCTTGTTCATCTTCTTCTTTTTTGATAAAAGACCATTCAACCCCTATTTAATTCTTCTCAAACTATACCTGTAGCTCTGAGTTTTGTTTTTCAAGGATCAATCATACCCCTAGTTAGAACCTTAGGTCTCGGTTATCTTATCCTATATCTTATTCATCACTCTTTAGATCAAATCTTCAGCAAATTTGTAGCGTCATCCTATTTTCTAGTTCCTCCGTCTATACAACTTCCACGGCTGGCGTGATAAGATAAGCAGCTTATATCTATTCACCTATTTATTGCAAGATTTATAGTGTTTTTATCAGAAGCTTATCTTTGTCGTGTGTGTATTTAATACGCTTCGGGAATTGTTTCTCAATATCCGCTTGAAATTAACCAATAACCTTTATCTTAAGGCATGATTACCCTAGCTTAATTATAAAATCAGCCACCCTCCTTATTCCCCAGGCCCACGATTCTCTACTTTGTATCTTATTTATTAGTTAAGGGTGGATACGTTTATATCTGTAAGAGGTAGCGTGCTTAATCTCCATTAATTACTACTTATTGTTCTCTTTTCCCGAGCGTGTTGATGAGGATTACAGCTCGTATGGTTAATCACTATTTAAACCAACCCATGGCAAAGAAAAGCCACAGAGAATCTCCATCTCAACTTAACAATATTGAGAATTCTTACTCCAAAAAACCTAGAGTTTCTATGGATTGTAATACACGTGAAATTGGCTGGATTGATTCCAGCGACTCTGATGTGAGTGGTGAAATGGAGGAAATAAGAAACCCCAACAATATCATTGACAGACCTCTACCATCTCCGAGACCTACTAGAGCCCCTTTGGTCTATGTCAATCAGGAGCATGTCAATGCCAACCGTCAATTCTGGGAGAATTGTCTCATTGTTGTGCTTGTTGATGAGCGATCATTCAAGGTTTAGAGACTCCAAAGTATCATTAACTCTTTCTGGCTTCTACGTGGCCCAGTTCGTGTGGTAGGAGGAGACTGATGCGAGCATGGAAAGCACAAATAGTGGCCATAATTTATCTCCCGAAACAATTACATTATTAAAAGCAAGAAGAGTCAAGAAAATCAAATTAAAGCCGCAAGATAATAGTAAAAACGTGAGTTGTTTGGGAAGCAACCTGAAAATAAGAATAAACACCAAAATTCAAGGAAATATAAAATTGTTAGAGAAATCATAAAACGCGTGGTACCGGACTGAGGCACGGGTATCTCGTTATCTTTAAGGTAATTCACGCCTCTCACGGGTTGATTTTGCTATATCACCCGGTGCAGGGGTACTCAGACGCGTTACTTCCAGGATACAACAGCCCAGTACTCGCCTGTATGTCTACAACCTCTGCACATAAGAAGTAGACAGGACTCTGTCTCCCACACCTTTCTCTACCCAAATAACACATATAGTTTTGTATGATTTTTAGTGTTTTCCACACACTTTCACGTATGCTACTTTTATGTCTTTGATGCCTTTACCTTCTTCTCTCAACCCATATATATAGGTGAGTAGAAGTGGATATTTTTATACCCAATTAAATACATTAAAACACCTTTAATTACATAAAACGTTTTTATATGAAATTAAACATATTGTAACATTTTTCAATATTAAACACATATTAACTATATGCATTTAACTTAATTGAAAACCAACAATATATATATATAAACGTCATTTGCACTTAATTTCCATAAATTTAATAATTAATTAATAATAATATCTAACAATCCCCCACTTATTATTATAAATTAATACACACATTTGACATTTGTTTTTATATTTGGGTAGAGACAGACTATTATGCATAATATAGATAGCTAATTGCCTTGAATCTATATTTAGCAAAAATATATATCTTGATCCAGAGCCATGGTGGTATTCGCCTTGAACCATAACTGCTTAAGGGAGACAAGACATATATCATGCACATAATAATCCAGGTGCAATATATGAGCCCTAGCCCGCACATTATGCGGCCGTGTGCGCACCCTGTTTCTTGAATGTGTTTCAAGAATATATGCCCTTTTATATTCTCATAGGAGCGGCCCCACTCCGTCACATTCAAATAGGTAAATTCTGTCAAGGGTATTCCTGCAATTAAGATACCCCACTCTTATAGAGCTACAGACTTCATTAAGAGTTTAAAAACTCAACCTCACATATCATTGCAGGAAAATGCACTTACATCATATGGATAAATTAAGAGTCGAAACTCTTTTAAATGTGCATTTCAACAACCACTCTATGATTCGTTCGTCCCTTTGAACTAAGTTCTTAGGATCTCTAATCACAAGGTAGGGTATCCTCATAGGTTGCTTTTAATCCATTCGGGCTTTAAATATTTATCCCCCTCGATGTACACACACCAGATTCCTTGACTATAGCTATAGTTTCAGAAAAACACAATCCAAAGAATCCAGTCATGACGATATTCATCACAATAAGTGATCACAATTTATTGGCTTAAAAAAAACTCATAATTATTATTGGCGGGTATCCCAAAATTCACAAAATATATTTTTAATATATTCTTCCACCAAATAATAATACTAGCCAATAAAATAAAACATTAAGGAACTTTTCAAACTCAATTATATGTGACAAAAATTAGTATCATCTATATGTACAACTTTGTACTATAGGAAGTAGCACCAATTGAGCTTACTCAAATTTAAATTAATTAGGCATATCTTCATCTCTTTGAGATGGTATCATCAATTTATAAATTAATCACAAACTATATGCCTTTATCCACAATAGAATTTTCAGTCACATATTCACAATAAAATAGTTCCATAAAAGAATTATGTAATTCTCATTATAAATTGCATAGCAATTTTTAATAAAATAATATACCGTCAAAATCTTTGGTAAACTCATTTTTAGATATCCACAAAATAATATAACCCCCACTATTGATGGGTTTTGTGCCTTTTCACAAGAATTTCACAATTTCTTTGTTCACCCAAAATATATTATTCTTGTAGCACTTATAAAATATCACATATGAATTTTGAAATTCATTTTTGTGAAGAAATCACAAAATCCACAATTATAAAAATTGTTTTCACAAGTATATATGTGTGCACACTTATTCACTTTAAAGTGAATTCTCATCGCTTGAAAATATTTTCTCAAAATATTTCACAAAATTTATTTGGAAATTTTTCTAAACTTCATGACAAATTCATTTGTCACATATGACTTTAAAAGTCCACATGAGATATTAAAAATCTCACAAAATATAGAATATAACATTCTATAAAAACACATTTAGCATTTTTCATGCTTCATCACATATAAGCTTATAAAAGCTTTTCACATTCCATGTAAATGTATCACATTTAATCTTGTAAAGGCTTTAAAAGCTATTACCACTTAATGAAATTTATGGGATAATTCTATTACTCCTATAAATATTAAACCCATAAAATATTCATTAAGTCACAATTTGGCTTTGAAATAATGACCTTTAAAATTATTTTCACAACACCAAATAAAATGCAACAATATTTTTATAACAATATCCCAATAGCTCTATCTTTTATTGTTATAAAATAATATGCTTAATTTTCTAAGTCCACAGTATACTCATTTTTGTGATCATCAACAATACAAAAATCATTTATCACAAATGAACATTGCCGCATAAAATTATTCTATAGCCATATGCTATGAACTTTTAAGCATAATAACATGACATTAATATCCATTAATTTGGATATTATATTAATTTTTTAATTTCAATTCACAAAATTATGCTAACAAGCTTCTCATTTTTATTTCTTTTATGCGACAATAATTCATTAAGCATAAACCAAACATCTCATGTTTATTAATATGATTTAAAAAATGTGCCAGTACTGCATATATTTTTTCAAGAAAAATATTTTCTTGCCCCCACTATTAATAAGAATTTGTATAATAACAAAAATTCTTAAATAAATAGTCAGTGATATACATACCTTAATTTTGAAGGTGTCATCCACCTTTCCCATATTGTCTTTATGAGTAATATTTTACTCATAATCACTATAAAATTATGTCTCACAAAATATATGAGTAATATTCATAATATACAATATGAAAGGTTCTCACAAAATTAATTTATTGCATTTTGCACCAAGACCAAGAGTATATTATGAAACTCTGACATACGTATCGTAGGCAGAAAACCAAATTTCTATACTTGGTATATCTATATATCATAATCCCTTCACAAATTTTTTGAAAGCCATCCCCAAATAAAATATAAATATATTAATATTTATAAGCCCACAAAAATAAATATATATTATGAATATATTTATTTGAGTTATTTTACCAATTAGAACTCAAATACTCATTCCCATTATTCTTATTTTTCTTTTGCTGCATTATGGGGATTAGCCATGAATTACCTTAAACTTGTTGGGGCAGCAACCTGAAAATAAGAATAAACACCAAAATTCAAGGAAATATAAAATTGTTAGAGAAATCATAAAACGCGTGGTACCGGACTGAGGCACGGGTATCTCGTTATCTTTAAGGTAATTCACGCCTCCCACGGGTTGATTTTGCTATATCACCCGGTGCAGGGGTACTCAGACGCGTTACCTCCAGGATACAACAGCCCAGTACTCGCCTGTATGTCTACAACCTCTGCACATAGGAAGTAGACAGGACTCTGTCTCCCACACCTTTCTCTACCCAAATAACACATATAGTTTGTATGATTTTTAGTGTTTTCCACACACTTTCACGTATGCTACTTTTATGTCTTTGATGCCTTTACCTTCTTCTCTCAACCCATATATATAGGTGAGTAGAAGTGGATATTTTTATACCCAATTAAATACATTAAAACACCATTAATTACATAAAACGTTTTTATATGAAATTAAACATATTGTAACATTTTTCAATATTAAACACATATTAACTATATGCATTTAACTTAATTGAAAACCAACAATATATATATAAAACGTCATTTGCACTTAATTTCCATAAATTTAATAATTAATTAATAATAATATCTAACATGAGTTACACATTTTGGGCTGAAAGTGGAGCTGTACAACATGTTTTGGGCTTAAAAACATTAATTTGGAGAGCTTGGACCATGTACTATACATGTTATACAGCTCCACTTTCAGCCCAAAATGTGTAACTCACGTTTTTACTATTTTCAGGCGGCTTTAATTTGATTTTCTTGACTCTTCTTGCTTTTAATAATGCAATTGTTTCAGGAGATAAATTATGGCCACTATTTGTGCTTTCCATGCTCGCATCAGTGACCCCTTATCCCCTTACCTTTTTGTGTTATGTACGAATGTTCTCTCTAGTTATCTTGTTCAAGCTGATCATCTGAAGCACATTCAAGGTCCTAAAATTGGCAGACAAGTTCATCCTCTTAATCACCTTATGTATGCGGATGACCTCCTTATTTTCTTTCAAGGCGAATCAGGACATTTGTGCTAATGTGGACCTTCTGCTTAGTATGTTTGGGCAAGCTTCCGGGCTTTTTATGAATAAGAACAAATCGGAGATTAAATTTAGCCCAAACACTTATGAGAATAAAAAAAATCACTTTCTCTCTATCATCAACTATAAAGGGACAAATTCCCTTGGTAAGTATCTGGGTGCCTTCATTGATGGTCCCAATTCGGACAAACAGAATGCTGAGCTTATAATTGACCATCTTCAACAAAAGCTTACTGGTTGGAAGGCATCTATGTTGTCTCAAGCGGCTAGATTTACTTTAATCCAGGCAGTTCTATCTACAATCCCTCTTTATACGCTCCACTTTACTAGTTTGACAGATAAATATGCCAGGAAGTGTAATTCCCTCATGAACAATTTTTTTGGGGTAATTGGGATGATGGCAAGAAGACTCACCTAATTGCTTGGAGTAAAATCTGTAGGCCGAAAGCTGAAGGTGGTTTGGGTCTCCGAAGTATTCAAGGTTTGAATCACGCCATTTTAGGCAAACAACTTTGTAGGATCATTACCTCTAATCATGGGATAATGAATACTATCATGAGAGCTAAATATGTGGATCCTTACCCCAATGGTAACCTTACTTGTAGGCCTTATGATTCTCCCCTTTGGAAGAAAATGTTCAAATATAAGCACTTGGTCACGGACCATCTCAAATGGCGAGTGGGAGATGGTTCTTCCATTCATCTGTATGATCGCTACTGGGTACCCCCAGATTATCATACTCACCCTTTTACCAAAGTTAGCCAACTTATGTCTGGTGGATTCTGGGACTTTGCCAAACTCAGAAGAGTGTATAACCCTCGAAAAATCCAGGTAATCTCGCAAATGAACATCTCTTACACCAATTAAAAGGATATTCTCGTTTGGGGAAACCGTTCGTTAGGTAAGTATGACCTTAAGGAAGCTTACCACATCAGTATTCCTGAACAGACTATCAGACCTTTTCGCAATTGTGAGTGGCAGGCTATTTGGAAATTGAATCTCCCTTACAAAATTATTCTTTTCTGGTGGAAAACCTTGCACAATGGTCTGCCATTATGACATAACTTAAAAAGGCGAGGATTTAAAATTGAGGATACTTGTCTTTTTGGTTGTGATGAAAGTGAAACTGAGAGTCATTTGTTTAAAGACTGCCCCTTTGCTAAGTTGGTTTGGTTTGAGTCTAAGTTGATGATCAGAACAGAGAACATTAACCAGAACTCTATCATTGATTGGATCAACTTCTAGGTCCAAGATCATGATCCAAATCATGTTAATATTCGTAATTCTCTCATTCCGAAAGCAATTGTGCTTTGTTAGAGTATCTATACTCAGCGTAACCAAGTGTTGTTTCAGGATGGCAAAAGAGATCATAATGAAGTCCTTCATCGAGTTTCTCATGTCATGAACAACACACGTCATGTGTTTCAGCTGGCTACCATGGACCCGTTCTTTGCTCTTGATAGACCCTATCACCATCTCATTCCGCCTCATCTTGGAAATAATACACATTCCTCTGCCATTACTATTTATTGCAGTTGGAAGAAGGATGTTTCGAGACAGACTAAGAGTGTGATCCTTTTCACTTACCACAACACTCATATATATCCCCTCATTATGCTGGTGGTGCATCTGAAGAATAACATGCTAACCTCAGTGGTCCAATGCTTGCGCAGATGGATGCTCATGCCTCATGACTCTCAACTCAAAGCCGTTATTCGCATCCCTAATCGCAACTTGATTAGTCAGCTTCAACAACGTTCTCTGGCTCCCCAAACTTACAGCATTGTTATTGAAGATATTTTTGTTATTAATTGCCCCCATAAGAATTTCACTTTTACTTTCATTCCCCAGGTGATGTTCCCTTCCCACATTACTCCCACTACAAATATAGGTTGGCATTTCCTCAATCCTTTGTAAACTGTTACTATTAATGCAAAAAAGAAAGAAAGAAAGTATTAAATGAAGGACTTTCATTGTGTTGTAAAAAAAAAGTTGAAGTTCATATCATTGCTAATCCCATATTTTTTGAGCGCACGAAGCACATTGAGATAGATAATCACTTTATTTGAAAAAAAGTTCAAATCTGGTTTCATTGCTCCTCAGTACATACCCACACTGCCACACATCAACAATTAGCTGATCATTTACAAAGAAGAATAGTGAATTCTTGTTTTATAAGATCATATTCAGTGGAGAATAGATAATTGATTTTGTCTCTTCTCATTTTGTGTTTTGTATATAGTTTTTTTTTTTTGGACAACTGTTTAGTATATAGTTAATGAAGGACCATTAATGAGATTTTGTTAAAATAAAGCACATACATCTTTCCTTCATTTTTTTCATGTGATGTTTTTAGTAGAAACTAGTACTATTGACAGACTCATTATCCCATAATAAGGGTAGAGCGATTCTAGAAAAAAAAAAAATTGTGCACACAATACTCTAATACAGTATTTTATTTAAAGAAAATAAATTACCAAACTACTATTCCAACAAAATCACTTGGTTTTTCTATGTGTTTGAATGCAAAGGATTGATGGATGGTAAAAGGAGAAAGAAGGAAATACTACAACTTAAGATCATTTCATTACTAATATGGAGAAATAAGAGTGAGTTAGAAGCTTGGGCAACATATTATCAATCTCTAACACTAAAAAAATTTGGCATAAGTTAGTAAATTAGAAAAAAAAAGATAATTATCAATTTGATCCCTAAAAGATATAGATTCTTTCAATTTAATCCTGAAAAAGAAGAAAATGCCTAATTTAATCTATGGAAGATATTTTTTTTGTGTGTCAATTTGATGCTTTTAGTCCCTAAAATAAGCCCACATATACACTGACAAAAAAATTAAAAGTATAAAATTGGGACAAAAAAGTATCATTCAGAGATTAAATTAATCATTTTCATCTTTCAAAGACTAAATTAGAACAACCCGTATTTTTCAGAGACCAGATTGATAATTCTCTAGAAAAAAAAATTTGGTGGTAACCTCTTGAGGATGTAAATTTCTCCATACTCTTTGGTGGGTGAAAGATGGTTATTACAAAATTTGAGGATATAAAAAAGTATTTTTTTTTTTGGCTTCAACTGAAAAAAAAAATTGAGAAGGGATTTCACTACATGTCTACATCTACTAAAAAAAACAAAGTATCACCACCACCACCATTGAAGGGCTCTCTTTTTTCTCTTATCCATTCACATTATTTTTTCTTTAGGTTTACAAATTCTATTTCACACTTTAATTTCAGTTAGAAAATAGCATACCATCACCAAGTCAAATTGTGAGAGCTCTTACACACCTTTCAAACCCTAATTCTACTATCTCTATGTCTTGTGGAAAGCATTTCTCCAATCATCACAATTAGTTTGACCAAGCAATATATTTACCGAATTTAGGAAAAAACCCTCAAATTATAGACTGTTTTCTAGTTGTCTTAGGTGGAAAAAGAGCAGAAAAAGTGAGAAAATAAAGGAAAAGTGAAAAATAAAAAATTTCAACTTAGTCTTCTTTAATTACAAAATTGTTTTTTATTTAAGATAACTTTGTTTTAATTTATCCCAATTAGAAAATTCCATATAACAACTTTCTAGAAACAAGAGTTGTCACTTATAGTCTAAAACTAAATGGGTGTATGGTGTATGTATCTCTTCTTATGTATAGCAAGACGGGCATTTTAGTAATTTTACAGAGTGAATTGTGATTATTTTTTTAATAAAAATTAAAACGGTAATTTAAAATAAATACCAAGCAAAGAAGAATAGTGTTTTTTTTAATAAAACAATTATCCATTAATCATATGTCACAGAAAAGTGCTAAATTTACGGGTAATTTAGTTTAAAAATGAAAAAGAATTTAGGTTATATTTTGAATAGTCATTGAATGAGACAGAACATATAATAAATAAATGAGTAAATTACACTGCCCTCCCCTGAGAGATGCTGAAATTACACTGCCCTCCCCTCTCGTTTGCAAAATTACACTGCCCTCCCTTGAGAGATCAAAAGTCATTACACTTTGATCCAAAACACTATTCTCCCACTAAAAAAAAGGTTTAAAAAGTCAATATAATAAATATTAATGACTAATAAATATTCATAACTAAATTGACCCTCACACAAGATAAAAAATGTTTAACCTTATGCTTCATCGAAATTTATAAAACTGAATCTTTACCAAAGAAAATTTATAAAACTGAATTCTAGTACACCTAACAAAATTTTTTTGATATATTTTATTATTATATATTAATATATATATATATTAAACTTAATTATCGAAAATTAAGTAAAATAATAGATGTTTTATATTACATTACATTATTAATATAAAAATCTATAAACTATTTTAAGTTACAGACTTTTTTTTAGAATTTTATTTTGTTAACAATAATAATTACTATAAATACTAATAAAATAATAAAAGACAATAAAAAAATGAAACAATGTTATTATAAGAGGATGAAAGTATGTATAGGTCACATTTTATAGAGTTTTATTCTTTTGTGAGGGGTAATTTAGTCATGAATATTTATTGTATTGGAAGTTGAAAAAATTTGACCTTTTAGACTTTTTTTTTTATTGGAGAATGGTGTTTTGGATCAAAGTGTAATGACTTTTGATCTCTCAAGGGAGGGCAGTGTAATTTTGCAAACGAGAGGAGAGGGCAGTGTAATTTCAGCATCTCTCAAGGGAGGGCAGTGTAATTTACTCTAAATAAATTTTTGAGTTCAACAAAAAAAAGCAATACTTTATATAAACAACATAATGAAAAAGTAAAGATAAAGTTCAAGTATTTAATAATAGAGTAAATTGCATTAATTTTTACTAAGGTTTGGCCGAATTAAAGTTACTACTCTTTTACTTTAAAAAATTATACTTATTTCTCTTTGTATTTTTTTTTCTGCAATAAAAATTTTAACTTCTAGGAAAATCGGTGAAAAAAAGTGATGATTCATACAAAAAAAATGGTTTGAATGAAATTAATTTGTATACTGTTGGAAAAATGGGTGAAAAAAAGTGATGATTCATACAAAAAAAAATGTAATTTTTAAAATAAAAGAGACCTAAATTTAATTTCATTAAACTTAAAAGGAAAATCAATATAATATACTCCAACTAGTTTGTTAGATTTCAAGTTAATACTTATTGAAAAAAAAGGAAAAAGAAAATACCCGGGTAGGTGAAATGACGAAAAAGGACAGCGCGTGTGAATCAAAAGGGTATATGCGAATGCGAAGCAGCGGAAGAGGGAAAAAGAAGGAAGGGCAAAGAGAAGCCGCGCGTCGAACCTTAAAAGGCCGAGCGAGAGATGATATACTCGCCGACTCGGTGCACAAGTGTTCGTGTTTGTGAGAGTTAACGTTTCTCTTCTCAATACTCTCATCATCATCAATCAATCGTCGACCTTAGGGCCCTTCTTGAATCTCCCTCCCATCCTTCGATAGGATTCAGAATACAATGGCGAAGAAGGGAAACGGAAAACAGAAGAGAGGGCAGGGGAAGGCGCAGTCACTTCTTCGTCAGAATCTCAAGATTGATGAACCCTCGAGGATTCAAATTACCCAGGCATTACAGAACTTTCGAGCTTCAAATGATCAAGGTACAAACCACTGTGTTTCCCAATGCTCGTGATTTGGTGCTGTAGGGCTCTGTTTGATATTAAGTTTGTAATATATTTATTTTGTACTGGTTCGTTAAATATTGCTTGAGGCCACCTGGGTAGCTTATTCTGATTAAGTGCATCCATTAATTATGTCTGAATGTTATCCGCAGTGTACACTTTTGAGGCCAACTTATCCAAAAGTGAGCGTGCTTTAGTGCATCAATTATCCCTAAAAATGGGTATGAAATCCAAAAGTTCTGGGTGAGTGATAATGGCTTATTTATAAGCTTCTGTGTTTGAGGCTACAAGAATTGTAGTCGTTTTCCTGAATGGTATAGTTGCTAATTTAATTTAATTTTGTTTTGTTTATCATGGATCCTACATTCTAACAGGAAGTCGAAAAACAGACGCGTATCTGTTTTCAAAACTAAAATGAAGGTTGACACCGATTCAGGGTTAGATAGTCTTCCTCATTTTTCATTTTCTGGAGAAGCACAGGAGACATTAGGGGATCTATTTACACATTATCCACCTGGTTATGGAGACTCGTGGGAACAGATGGTTGGATACTATAATTACAGAACTGATAAACCAAAACAAATTAGAGATGATACTTTTAAGAGGCCCTCTATATCCAGTGCTGACATCCGTAAGAAATTTGAAGCATATATTAATAAAAAGAACAGAGATCCCCATCTCATGAAGGTTATATTATTCACTTTTCACACTTGACAGATCTTATTTGTGATTTCTTATTGAATAAATGCTATACTGTTTTTAAGCTCCTTGTGCAGTATTTAACGTGCACAGAATTTTAGTCTTGTTAATGAATGATTTCGTTGAATTCTGATCTTGCAGATCAATACAATTAGGTCTAAGCTGCCAATTGCAGCTTACGAGGATGCCATTATATCAGCTGTTAAATCTAACCAGGTTATTCAAATGCTTTGACTGAGAGATTTGTTTTTTAGCTTGACTGCAGAATGCACTATGATTGAGTTCATTGATTTATTAAATATTTACATGGTGATGGCAGTTGGATATATTTTGGTTAACCATTTCAAAATATTTATCTAGCTAAATATGAGAAATTAGATTTCTTCTTCTTCTTTAGGCTTACTAATATTCTCATGTGTTTCAAAGCAGGTGGTTCTCGTATGTGGTGAGACTGGTTGTGGAAAGACCACACAGGTTACCAATTCTTTGCTTTGTCTCTATTATAGTACAATTACAATTAATGTATAATTGTTAGCAACCCCGTTTCAAAATGATCTTTTTTTTTTATGTGGTTATTTGTTCTTGTGATTGGTCCATTTAGGATATATTTTTGTGGTTTGATGGCATCCTCCCCTCACCCCCTAAACCTATTTTTGTTTTTTATTTTTATTTTCCCCAGCAGTTCTGTTCTTTATACTTAAAAGTATGTTGAACCTAACTATTACAAAAGAAGATTTTTTTATTTTTTGATAGAAAAAGAAGATTTTTTTTATTATTATTAAGATGCTTTGTAAGGTCTCTTCAACATCATAGTTGTCTAATTGAAGCTTACTTTTCAATTTCATTTTAGAATTTTAATTTGTTATTTGCTAGGAAGCTGATCACTATGGTCATTTGACCGTATTGGAGGTATGGATGATCAGGTTACATTCAAGTGAGTCAACCAAGTTCTTTCAATGCGTCTTGGATTGATTGAGTCAGTCTTGATGGATCCTATTGTCCATATTTTATTTTGGGAATAGAGCGATTAATCTGCTTTTTTTTAATATTTTTATTTTTAAGATAAAAACTTTTTCTTGCTTTAAATATATTTTATGATTATCCTAATGGATGATAAGTGATAACAGAATAACAGATGATACTTGAGATTTATCTAGGTCTGTCTGGGTGGGTTTATTAAAGCATAGCCTGACTGTTATGCATTGGGGTTGCTAATAATTGAGCCTAGCATGGGGCAAGTTGACTTGGTTTGCTAATGGGTTGAAGTGATAAGATCCTTGTTCTTGTTTGAAACTTTGTAGGAATTAAAGATTTTTCTTATTATTAATTATATACATAAGAAATGGGTAGATATGTAATACTGATATTTCAAAACCGTGCCTTTTTAGAGCTAGGTAGATCAAAGAAAAAAGAAGTAGAGAGGTAATGCATGTTAGTTTTGGAGATTCACTGCATCTTAGATTTCTTAGGGAGCATATGATTTTCAATTTGATTGTTTCTATACAACAAGGTCTTATACTTTTCATCTTCTTCCTTGTACAATTTCTAAGAAAAGTCATGGGAGGACTTTGATGAAGTGAGTAGGAATTTTAGAGAGTAACTAGTAAGGCATTGACCGGTTTGATCGGTTGAACCGGTGGTCGAACCGGATGACGTCATAAATATAAAAATAATTTTTGAATAATTTTTACATATATATATATTTATATTACAAATATTATATTTTTACGTGAATTTTAAATATAATGAGTAATTTATATGATTCAACTTGTATACAAAAAATAATAGGCTCAAATAATAATAATTAAAGCATTTTTATCATTTTCACACTAAATTATTTTTCATAATCATATAAGATTTAAAATTGTAAGATACACAATGCATATAGTCTTTACCACACAAAAAAATGTATATAATTAAGTTTGGCCCAAATTTCAAGCCCACAAAAACAGCAAAAAAAGGGTCAACAAATCCTGTCCGGTTCCCAGTTATTTTCCGCGTTTCCGTTTTTGACTGGTCTAAACCGTTTTAACCTAAAAACGGTTTTTTAGCATCAACCAGACTGGATGGTCCGTTCCGGGTTTCAAAACATTGCATGATACACTGGTGACATGTGTCCGACATGCGTTTTGTACGTGTTGCACATAGCGAAATGATTTTTTTTTAGAAAAAAGAGGTAAAATGTGTCGGCTTGTAATGTTTCTTGTATTGTTCCAATTCTTTTAGGATGACGACTGTAATGTTACTCGAGTTATTCCTTGGTGTTTTCTTTTGTTGGTTTAGTTTTTCCTCTTTTTTTCTTCCTCAATAATATTTCTTTTTCTATAAAAAAAAATGTTACTCGAGTTATAAAAAGCTTCCCCTGTTGTGCTTAAGTTTGCCAACTCAAATTCTTATTGGTATATTATAACTCATTCTTATTTATTTATTTATCAATATACATATGCCGTGTCATGTCATGTGATTTTAAGAATTTGTTGTGTCCTGGTGTCCATGTTGTGTCTCGTGTTCATGTTAGTGTCTGTGTTTCATAGGCGTCGACTTTCTAAACGTCAACCATTTGGTCAATCCAAAGTCACTAGACCAAATAGAAGGGGAACTGTGTCCTTGGACTCATGTCCACGAGCTAAGTCAGGCATAACTGCATTTCATTTAATTATGATGTTACCTATTAACTGTGAAAATCTTTGTCTTAGTGCTTGAAATTTGAAAACTTGAACACTCTCCAAGACCAGAAAGAATGAATTCCTTTATGATGATTCATTCACTATGAAAGTCTGATACACATTTAAAAGCTTCTATGAAGGGTATGCGACTATGTTTAGCATAATAATTAGTCTACAATCCTTATAATCATGCTAATAGTAATAGGTCATTTGTATAATTAATGCATATAAGGCATATCTGTAACACTCCCTCTCAAGCTGGAATATTGATGTTAATCATGCCTACCTTTTTGCAAAGATATTCAACCAGTGACCCATTTAGTGCTTTTGTACATATATCCCCCAGTTGCTCTCCAATCTTCACATATCCAATGGAAATTAAGTTCTCTTAATTCTTCTCTCGAATAAAGTGACAGTCAACCTCAATATGCTTAGTGTATTCATGATATATTGAATTTGAGGCAATATGGAGAGCAACTTGATTATCACACCAAAGTTTTGCTGGTGAGAAGATGGGGATGAGGATAGTATGGGATGTTCCTAGGATAGTACGGGCTTCCCAAGTCCCACATCGGGTAGAATGAGATGCTTGATGAGGTACTTAAGTGGCTTGGTTCTTCCCTTTTAACAGCTAGCCTTTGAGGGAGGGTTCCCCAAGTCACTTGGGTTCCATCACAATTCACAAACCAACTTCAACTAATGGGTGATATATCCGCAAGATCCCACATAGTCACATGTAGATTGTGCCAAAGCCCTGTATCAAATTCTGCATTGGATCTAGATACAACATTTTGTTTCTTACTCCATGATACTAAGTTTCCTCCTACAAAAATACAATAGCCTATAGTTGATTTTCTATCACTTTGGGATCCAGCCCAATCAACATCTGCAAAACACTCAATACTAGTGTGTCCATGATTGCTATATAGTATACCCCATCCAAGAGCTTCTTTTAAGTATCATAAGATCTGTTCTAGGGTTGCCCAATGTTTGACTGTAGGTGCAGACATAAATTGGCTAACAATAACTGCATATGCAATATTCGGGCGAGTTACAATGGGATAGTTTAGTATATGTTGAGCTGTTTGGACAGCTTTTTCTACTAAGAAGTGCGAGAAATCATTAGGCACTGTGGCATTGTTTGTTCACTTTGGGCATTGAGATTTGTGGGGTTGGAGATGAGAGTTGACATAGAGGGAAAGGAGAGGATGATGCAGCAGTGAGATGTGAACTGAAGATCTATCTACTTACAGCACTTGGACTCTTTGGCTTTTGGGAGATGGGAATCTGTGAGGAAGGGGATTCTATGACTTAAGGGAATGATACTGCCAAAACTCATTGCATTTTCTTGAGTTTTTTTACATTTGAGTGGCAGGTTTGGTTTGGATTTTTCCTCCTCGAACCAATAACTAACCAAACTGATTAGTTCATACGTTTTAAAAAACAACCTGAACCAAACCACTATCAATGGGTTTATATTTGTTTTTAGGGCTGGGTTGATCGGTCTAGATATGTTTTGAACAGCCTACGGGAATGATAACTAATATGTGGGACCTAATCCTGGTCTAAGATGGATGATTGATAAGGGAGTAAAGAGTATGAAGTGGGAGATAAGAGTGCATCTTGGTAAGGAATTGCTGTCTGCTTGATTTATGATCTTGTGCATTTTTTTGGGATAAAAGAACAGTCACCTGATTGGTTCCTATATATTCCAATAGTAGTTATGAATTATGATTAACTTTAATATCTGGATTTTATGCATTTAATTGTGGATATGCTACTGAGTTCTTGATATTTTGTGATCTTGTATTTGCCTCATAACTGCTTTCCTCTCTATGTATGGGCAATGGTCTTCCTATAAACTCTTTTGCTTTGTGACACATTTCCTTTTTTATTTCTTATTGTCATGTTTAACTTAATACTGAATATGATTCAGGTCCCGCAATTTATTTTGGATGATATGTGGGGTAAGGGTGAGGCATGTAAAATTGTTTGCACTCAGCCTCGACGCATCTCTGCAATTTCAGGTGTGCAATTCTTGATAACTATGCTATTCTAGTTTGTTTTTTTTTTTTTAAATTTTACGATCTTTATTGAAATCTTAATTTTGGTTTCCTTGTTTTTGTATCTAGTTTCTGAGAGAATTGCAAGTGAGAGAGGAGAGATTATTGGAGGACACATTGGATACAAGGTAATTTCTTCAATTATCTTTGTTAATGAACGTGCTTATAAAAAAATATAACATATCATAAATTTAATGTTTAACTTGATTTTCAAATATAACAAACCATAAAAACAAACTATCTGATTGCATGCTTTATTGTTATTTGCTTTTCTGAAATTTGGTGTGCTATATCAACATGGTATTTAATTCTAATTTAACAGTTGGATCAATGAAAATTACATCCCATAATATGATATTGAGCTATGCAAGTATCTCGTTCTATACATGTGTGAATGCATTGTCTGTGTTTATACTAATATGGCTCTGTGACCTTATTTCTGTATTTCTGAATAGAATTTTGCTAGCTCTCAACATTCCATTACTTTAACTATTTTTTCTTCTTTTTAATTAAAATATAGATACGGTTAGAAAGTAAAGGTGGAAGGCAATCGTCAATTGTGCTATGTACAACAGGAATTTTGTTGAGACTTTTGGTTTTGTCTTCGAAAGCTTCTAGTAGATCACGGACAAAAACCATGAAGGATGACGACTTAGAGGTACAACAACAAATAAAGCCTTTTTCTACTAGGCGGGATCAGCTTGATGACAACATAGAGATCACTCATATAATTATGGTACTTCTTTTGCTTTCATTTACTTCTTTTTTCTCATCTAGAAGTAGAATACATTTTTATCTCACTTAATTTTGTCTATGCTTAAAAATTCTTAAATATTGGATGCTCTTGCTTGTTTCCATTTTTATTCATTTCAGCTATCAGGATTGCTGTACCAAAAAAATATATTAAATGGAATTCGGGTAGTGGAACATATTTGCAACATCTAAGATGCATTGGTTAATTGAAGCTTTTTTTTTTGGTTAGAGTCAATTGAAAATTTAAATATGGCTTGTGTTCCTGCTAGAATTTGGGTGCCATTTTTGTTGTGTTATAATTATACTGAAGAGTTCGAACCTGCATTCTAAAGGGGAATACCTTATTTAATTGGAGGTTTAAATATACCTGCTAATTTCTGAGACAGCACTTAGCAAATGTGATGCTTCATGTGTTATTGCAAAAACTTGAGAGTTGAGACAGGAGGGGCAGATATGCATTCTTGATTGCGGGTGGGCCTGCTTCATGGCTTCACTTCACCTATATGCTTTCTGATGACATATGGAAGTGAATATATATTTATATAAATTATTATTTCTAATTTGTTAGTTTCTTTGTTAAGTATTTGTTTTCTGATTTTGTAAGAACTTTTAAACAAAACTATTCATGAGATTTCACTTAACAGTTTAAACTTTTGAGTCGAAATGATTTTTGACATGATTAGTTATTTAGTATAATATTATAAGTGTAAAATTTTTAAAACTATTTTTAAAAGTTATTCTTTTTAGGCCTTATAAAGTTAGAGCTTTGTTTAATATATGGCAACATGAAAAAGTCAAGTTAGCATGAACCAAACCGACTCTAAAATTGAACCAAATTGACCTTAATACTGAACCAAACAAACCGATTAAAGACAAAACTGACAAGGCTTGCTCATTTTTATAACTGATTATATTGGATCAATTGGATTTTAAGGCAAAACCGGACCAAACCAAGCCTTTGAACACCCCTGCATGTATGCAAGAGTAGTATTTTCTGGTTAACATCCTTATTCACTCCTTTATTAACTCGGTAAAATGTCTGACCTAAGTCTTGAATTTCATCCAACACATACATGCTATCATGCAGTCTACCACTTCTAATCCTCCTCCATGTTTGAAGATCCTGAAAAGAAAATTTTGGCAATGCTTAGTACTGATATGATCATTTTGCATTTGATGAAGAGGAATTGGTTGATAACTTGGTATCTTAGGATAAAGCTTAGGCTCAGAAACTTTGTGAAACTATGATGTATTTAGGATTTAAGTACTTGATGTTGATGTAGCGATTTGTGCATGATTGTGATGTTATGAGGAAGATTTTTTTTTTTTTTTTCCAAATGTGATTTTGGTTTTCTATTTATTTTAGGCACTTTCAATTTTTGTTTGAATGTTATAAACTTGTGCTCTTTATTTTCATGTAGCTTGAACAACGTTATGTGTTATGTGCTATTAATAACAATGAGAATTTTTTTCTTTTCTTTTGTTGTTTTCTTTTTCCCTTTTAGTGGACTTCTTGTCCTCATCCATTGTACTCTCTTCTTCAATAATATTTCTTTTTCTATCAAAAAATAAAAATAAAAATAACAATGATACTGACATTGGCTGATGGCTATTAGGTTGGAAGCATAGTTCAATTATTGAATGTTTGTTTTTGGGTAATTTTTTTTCAGCAATGGGTATCCAGTTATGTTATAGCCGACCCCGGGAATAAACTTTGGTTGTTGTTGCGTATCCAGTTATATTGATACTAGTAATACAAGGAGTTGAATTTTTCTTACTTAAAGCCTTTGTTCTGCCAAGTGAATTCAAATGTTTCTGTATATTTTCTTAGTCTTTTGATACTTACGGATAATGAGTTGTGCATGTGCCTTGGCAAGCGCCAGTTGTAGAACTGATAAATGTCATTACTTATTCAGGATGAAATTCATGAGAGGGACCGGTACTCAGACTTCATGATGGCAATTATCAGGTACAACTTAATGGAACATTTTGACACTTTATCTTTAGAGTGGTTTTATTCAATATATATGTATAATTCTGTAATATATAATTGATATTAAAGTTGAGTTTTAGGTTATAATATGCAGGAAATACCTTTTTACAACAGATATTAAATTCTAACTTTGTTTACAAATGCTGGAATTACTTTCAATTTCATGGTTTTTTAATTGATGCAACTTATTATTACTGTTGCTTCTCTTTTTCTGAGAGATGATGAATTCCTTTTCATTATTTTCTTTTATTTTCCTTCTTATGAGATCCAGCTGAAAGGTGATATCATGGGTTGAACTCCTGTGTAGTTTTTATTTTGATCCCAAAATAAATGTTCAGTGATTATGTGAATATCAGTCATTTAGAATGTTTCTATTGTAAATTTGGAATAATGTATCTGTCACTGTAACTTATGCAGAGACATGCTTCCTTCATATCCTCACCTGCGGCTGGTTAGTTTGACATTCTTATATTTATCTTTATTTCTCTGTCATCCAGTCAAGTGATGCTGGAGTACATTGCATATTACATCTATTTTTTCATTAAAATTTCCTTACTTCACAGATACTAATGAGTGCTACCGTTGATGCTCAAAGATTTTCCCAATATTTTGGTGGATGTCCAATTATTGTTGTTCCAGGGTTCACTCATCCAGTACGTATATAATTATAGATTGTGAATTAATATTTTTCAATCACTTCATATAATAGTTTGCCCATATTCTTTCTTCAGGTCCGAACTTTCTATTTGGAGGATGTGCTTTCTATTGTAAAGTCCAACAAAGATAATCATCTTGGCAATACTAAATCCAACAAAGATAATCATCTTAACAATGACGACCATGAGTTCAGTGTGGAAGATAAGCTTTGTCTTGATGAAGCTATTGATTTGGCTTGGTCTAATGATGACTGGGACCCACTCCTGGAGTTAATTTCCTCTAAAGGATCCCCAGAGATCTTTGATTACCAGCATTCGTTGACTGGCTTTACTCCATTAATGGTGTTTGCTGGAAAAGGAAGAGTGGGTGATCTGTGTATGCTCTTATCTATTGGAGCAGACTGCCAGTTAAGGGCCAGAGATGAAAGAACGGCACTGGACATTGCTGAGCAGGAAAACCAGCTAGAAGCTGCTGAAATACTAAAGAATCACATGGGTAATGCCTCTTCCAACTCCAAAGAAGGGGAGACGTTACTTGATAAATATCTTGCAAGAGTCAACCCTGAAATTGTTGATGTTGTTCTGATAGAGCAGCTGATACGAAAAATATGTACTGAGTCCGAATCTGGAGGTATCCTTGTTTTTCTTCCAGGGTGGGATGAGATAAATAAAACTCGTGACAAATTGCTACAATCCCCATTTTTCAGTGACTCAAAGTTTTCAATCATATGTCTGCATTCAATGATTCCATCTACAGAGCAAAAGAAGGTTTTTTTGCGCCCTTCTCCTGGTTGCCGCAAAATTGTTCTTTCAACTAATATTGCTGAGACTGCTGTTACTATTGATGATATTGTGTATGTCATAGACACCGGCAGGATGAAAGAAAAAAGTTATGATCCGTATTGTAATGTCTCGACTCTTCAATCTTCTTGGGTTTCAAAAGCTAGTGCTAAGCAGCGTGAGGGACGTGCTGGCCGCTGTCAGCCTGGAATTTGCTATCATTTGTATTCAAGTGTTCGAGCAGCTTCCTTGCCAGATTTTCAGGTTCCTGAAATTAAAAGAATGCCTATTGAGGAGCTTTGTCTGCAGGTATTCCTTTTCTATTGACTTGAGAACGCTGTGCTTGTTATTGGAACTAATTTGATTTTATATTGTTAGTAAATGAAATGTTACTACATTTTCTTATTATTTATATTGAATAGAATTATATTTTTTTATTAATAAATTTAAATATGCAAATTTGTCCCCTAGTGCTTGTTAGACACTCCATGATAAGATGTAAAGACTCAGGCTCTCAAAATGGTAATCATGAAAATATAAGAAGGATGACTAAGTCGGTATATTTTTATAAAACATGATGGAATTATCATTTGGTTCACCAGTTGTTCCATGATTTACTTTTTTCTGATGGTCTCTTTTTGTCTTATCAGGTAACGGATATTTTTTGGCAGTTGGCACTTCAATATTTTGCTGAACAGTGAACAGTTGATTCAATAAAATTTCCAAATTAATTTTGTATTTGTTGATGATGTCCATGGCATGTGATTTTTGTTTTAGTTTGAATGATCATAGACAAGTGATGCTTTAACCTGTCATTGCTTAATGTTTACTGGTTAGTGAACAAATAAACAAATTAATGACCTTACTGATGTTAAATGTGTCAGGATTCTGAATTTGATGTTAATTTACATACATCTTGAAGATTTTGTTACAGAAAAGAATATGGTGATTGATAAAGATTAATGAAACAACAATGGGTGATAGTTTCAACATTTATCAGAAGGGGCAAAATCATCATATTTTGAAGGAAAAAAAAAATTAAGACAAATGCTGTTACATGATTATGAGAAAAAATCATGGTAATTAATTGATTCTATATTAACTAGATATTTTCCCCCCTCAGGTGAAGATGATTGATCCAAGCTGCAAGGTAGAAGAGTTTTTGTTGAAGACACTAGATCCTCCAGTTTTTGAGTCTATACGAAATGCCATCCTAGCCCTTCAAGATATTGGGGCTTTATCACGTGATGAAAAGCTCACGCTATTAGGAGAGAAGCTAGGTTCTCTTCCTGTTCACCCTTTCACGAGCAAGATGCTTTTCTTGGCTATATTGATGAAGTGCCTTGATCCAGCTTTAACACTAGCCTGTGCATCTGATTATAAAGATCCATTCATAATTCCCATGTTACCTGATGATAAGAAGAAAGCTGCAGCTGCCAGATTAGAGCTTGCTTCTTTGTATGGAGGGTGTGGTGATCAACTTGCTGTAATAGCTGCATTTGAGTGCTGGCAAAATGCAAGAACAAAGGGTCTAGAGAAAAAGTTTTGTTCTCAATATTTTGTGTCCCCAGGTACAATGTTTATGTTAAGTGGCATGCGTAGACAACTCCAAAATGAACTAATTCGAAACAGATTTCTTCGCGAAGACGTTGCAGAATACAACCATAATGCACACTGTCCTGGTATACTACATGCCATTTTGGTAGCGGGGTTGTATCCGATGGTTGGAACATTGTCTATGCTCAAAGGTGGAAGTAGGGTTATTGTGGAGACTGGAGGTGGTGATAAAGTTCGCTTGAATCATCACTCGGTAAGTTGTAAGTTTCTATTCAAAAAAGGTGTACGTCGCCATTTAATTGTATTCGATGAGATCACTCGTGTTGATGGGGGTATGAAAACAAGGAACTGTACTCTTGTTGCACCACTTCCTCTCTTGCTGCTTTCGACAGAGATTGCTGTTGCTCCAGGAAAGGATAATGCTAATGATAACCATACTGACACTGAAGAGAATGATGGTGAAGGGGGTGATTTTGATGGTGAAGGCGAAGATGCCATGGAGTTGGATAAGAAGTCCAGTGAACATTGTGAAGATAAGAAGTTCAATGATCAGCCTGAAGATAAGAAGTCCAGTGAACATTGTGAAGATAAAATGTCCAATGATCAGCCTGAAGATAAGAAGTCCAGTGAACATTGTGAAGATGAAATGTGCAATGATCAGCCTGAAGATAAGAAGTCCAGTGAACATTTTGAAGATAAAATGTGCAATGATCAGCCTGAAGATAAGAAGTCCAGTGAACATTTTGAAGATAAAATGTCCATTGATCAGCCTGAAGATAAGAAGTCCAGTGAACATTTTGAAGATAAAATGTCCATTGATCAGCCTGAAGATAAGAAGTCCAGCAATTTAATGTCCTCTGCAGATAATGCTGTTACAGTCATTATGGACCGCTGGCTTTATTTCAGCTCAAAGGCACTCGACGTAGCTCAGTTATATTGCTTAAGAGAACGATTATCAGCTGCAATATTATACAAGGTAAGCATTCCCATTGAAAAAAAAATGATATATTTTCGACAGAATTATTGGTTTCTGTCTTTGAAAGATTTCGTTTGTCTCAAACGGGACAAAATTATGATACGCAGTATATTCCAGGGATTAAAATTTGGTATTTTCATGATTGAGAGACTAAATAAAGACATTTGAAATCTTTTAAGGATTAAATTTGATAACGGCGATGAAAGGAATTGTGTTTCAAGTCTAGTAGTCTAGTCCAGTTTGTGTCTGGTTACTATTCTTTTCTTCTGTGCATGACACATTGGTTTAATATTTGTAGGTAACATATCCAGGGGACCCTCTTCCCCCAACACTAGCAAACTCTATACATGCTATAATCTCCATTCTGTCCAGTGATGGACTCTCTGGCATGGTGCAAATATCAGATGCAGAATCGAAGCAGAACGCATGCTCAGACTCAACGAATAGTCAACCAGTCGCCCCTGTACCCGTACCTGTATCCACAGAATATGTGAATCGTCCTGTTGCCCGCGCCATGGCCAAAGCCAAAGCCCTAGCTCGAGCTCAAACTCAAGCAAATAAGAGAAAACAAAAAAAGAATGCACGAATTAACCAACTTGTAAAGTCCTCTTGAGTAGTAACATGGTGGTGGGATTTCTATGGGATTGCGAGTGATATTATGATTTTATTCTTAATTAAATTGTGTTGTAGGGTATAGAACTGTGTTTGCCAGCAAATCTCAAGTTTGTTTTCACCAAAATGGTAGATACAAATCCAATCATACATGCTAGGTTTCAGGTAGAGAAATGAATGAATTTATTATATTATTTATTGGAAGTAATTTACCTCTCCTAGTGAGGATTTAGAGATTTGAATTTGGGCTCATCACGTTGTGAAGGATTAGTTTTTTTTACTATACTCAATAGTCAATACATAGAGTTTTTCTTGATCACTGTTCAACTAGAATGACTTTCATTTAAAATTCTATTCACATAATGACATAAATCACATAATGAAGCAGTCCCTTGATTAGTAGCCTCAAAACAATTTGTTACGCCAACGACTTGTAGTATCCAATGCATTCCTTTGTGCAATTGTGCACTCTGCGCCATTATTCAGCAAAAAGGAAAAAAAAAGTAAAATCTTATTTTATATATGATGGGAGCCTTCAAGATTAAAATAAAACAATTAGATGAACATAATTGTTAGTCATTAGGAGTATTGTTCCAATTATAGAATGAAAGATATTATAGTGTGAATATGGATATCGATTCTCATATATTAGTCGAGATGGTTTAGTTTATGTACTTGAGAATATATGGAATAGCATACGCATGTATATGTAATTTGAATTTCATGGTGACCCTATGAAGTGCAAAATATCAAAATTCAAATGGATAACAGTTAGCAAGTGGTAGTTCTTCACATCCTCAGTATATATTAAGAGAAATGAAATATGAGAATTCACAGGAGTGGTAGAGTTGGTTAAGGTTCGGATTCTACCTTATAAAGGCGAAGGTCAAACTCTATGATTGATGTAAAAGTTTTATTAGTAGGTGATATCTAAATATTTTCAAAAATCCTCAAAAAAGTTAAGAGATCTTCCCTGATTCTGGTGGGATACCGATAATTATCTATTTCAAATGCATATAATTTTTTTTTTAATTTTTCTTCAGACGAGTCTATATATGACTTTGATTTGAATAGGCCCACTAATGCTCTTTGGCGTTTCAGCAACTTTGAACTCCCAACTCAGCTTCAAGAGTCCCTTCATCCATGATTCTCTCAACAAGAGCACCAAATGCTATACTCAAAAAATTAAGACAAAAATAAAGAAGAAAATGGACAGGTTCAGAAGCTGGAAAATATGGATGAATTAAGCATCAAATCCAGAAGTTGGAAGTATGTTTAACGAAACCCTCTTTTCGAGTAAGAGAGAAAACTCCTAAGCCAAAAGACTTATCAAATTATACACTGAAGAAACAAAGCATTCCCTTAGGTAGTTAATATACTAGCTTCTCATTGCTGAAGTCACGCCGGATGTGCTCAGCATTTTCCATTTCTTCTGCTCTATTAATTGGGCTGGGTTGAAACATTGGAAGTCGGCCTATTCATATCAATAATGATACAAGTCCTACATTGGGGAGGTTACCTTTAAGGAAAGGCCTTATAAGACCTTGGGCTCTCCCACTTCAATAGCTAACTTTTAGGGTGTGGTTCTCCCAAGGACTTGTGCATGAATTTATGCCCATAAAATCAAGTAATCACCTTATCCTACACTCATTTAATCTAAAGATAACATGATTTTCTTAACTTTAAATTAGATTATACGTGAACATGTAAAAGCTGAAATTAAGATACCTTAATTGTAATGTGGCCTCTCATTGTGCATTAGCATTTTCTATTTCTTGTTTATTAGTAACAATACAAAATCACCTCTTTTTATTAAAGATAATTCTGATCAAAATATTGTTGGATAGTAAATTTAAAATTTAAATACCTCTTCTAACAAAAATTCGAACTTTATTTGTTTTTATTTGGCTTCCATTATTTGTTTGTGATTCCTTCAGTTTCCAAACTTCCTCTCAATGGTCAGCCTCTTCTTCTATTGTTCCACATTTCAAGACAACAGAAAACAATTGAAGAAAAATTAATACCACACATTGCTAAAAGCCAGATCTTACACAATTAAACTAACCAAAACGAATTTGAGACCTTGTAAATACAGTTATCCTATTGAGAGACTCAGCCAAGTGTGCGACACGAGTCCCGATAGGATGTACTATATCCAATTCGAATCTTTTGCAGTTGAAAATTAATATATAATTTTTCTACAGAAGAAAGAGATACAAGAAAAAATTGACTCATAATTCATTTTTTATTTTATTTTCTATTTTGAATGCATCGGATTTCATAATATTGACTCAAAGAATTTACCATAAGTTAATTTCAACAATCTTGATAATTAAAGACAATTCGATTTTCAACATCTATAAATAATTGATATTCTTTCAATTGAAATTGAGAAAGTGTGACTCAGGAATTCCAATGGACTATTTGGCTAAGTTTATTTTAGTGTTAAAAGTACTTAATTTTTTTAAAAGTGCTTACTTTTTAAAAATGGAGTGTTTGACAAATAATCTAAAAATGCTTTTGAATTGTAGCAGAAACTTGGAACTTCTGCTACTGGCCAGAAGCAGAAACTAAAATTTAATTATTTTAGAACAAAAATACTTTTACTAACATTTTAAAATTCTCATTTTATCCCACTCTAAAACCTAACCCATACCTTTACTAACATTATTTTAGTAATACAAATTTGCCAAACATAAATTGTTTTTGAAAAGTACTTTTCAAATCAGTGTACAAAACACAAATTGTTTATCTCTCACAGCATTTTTTCTCAAACTCCATTTTATAAAAAAAGTCATTTAAAAATAAATAGTTTTCAAAATCAATTCCAAACGAGCCCAAAGTGTTGTTAGGTTGCAGTTTATAAAAAAAACAAAAAACTAAGGTAAAGTTCATTAGGTGCTTGCTATAAAGTTCACGAATCATAAATTGTATTTTTACTCTCTCTCTTCTTTGATTGGTTGTGTAATTTATTGTCTTTTATATTCTCTCTCTATAATGATTGGTTATACAAATTTTTTTTGACACGTGTAATTTTTATTGGAGAACTTGACAGCAAGCACCTAATAAACTTTACCTTAGTTTAGTCCCATTATGATCACTTAAGAGCCCTCCACACACCTGGAAGAATTAAATTTCCTGCAAACAACACCATCAACATTGATTTTTTATCAAACCTTTCTCTGAAGCTGCGTCTCTGACTATTTAAATCTGGTTAGGCCTCATCCAAGCACTAGGATGGATTATGGCAAAGTGGAGAATAATTTCATGAGACTTCTACGGGAAAATAAAGTTCTTAGTTTTGATGTTCTTGTTTCCACTTCCATATGAAATCGCAGCTTATAGCAAAAATATAGGCCAAGGAATGCCACTGGACTTGCTGGATGTCTTCAAGTTCCATACAATCCATGCCTTCATAGGAAGGAAAAAGAAAGTTGCTCGATTCCTTGGATTAATGAAGACTTTCCATATTGAAGAGAGTTTGTGACAATTTCTTAATAGATGAATGATGGAATCGAAACAGCTGCTACACCAAGAACAAAGGGGGCTAGAGGATGTCCAACCCGCAACCTACCTTTAGTAGGAAGTCTCTTATGACCCAACTGCCAAAGGAGAAACTTAAGTCTATGTTGGATCATCCTTTTCCAAATTAGCTTCCAAATCAACTTAGCATTATCAGACTTTAGGTCACTTATCGCATAGTATGCATTTTTACAATAAACACACCATTGTTTCCAAGTTGCCAAGTTGGAGTATCATCACCTAACAGGGCGTCAGGTGGGTTAATTTTCATAATACTTGATTTCACCTCCTGATTTAAAATATCCGAGACATTGTCCAACTTCCACTGGCTAAGCTCATTGACAAAATATTTTAATTTAAAGTTGTGCTAGCTTTAGTTGTGGTCCTTCCTTTGTTCAAAGTGTCTCTTAAATTTGGAATGTTTGGGATCCAGTTATTTTCCTCAAAAATTAATTCTTTGGCCATTGCCAATGTTCCAAAAAACATGTTTGTTGAAATCATGCCAATTTTTCACAAGATCTCTCCACCAGAATCGGGAGTCCGTGGACTTGGAGACCATCGAGGATGTTGAGAGATTGCTAATAGTATATTTTCCCCTTAGTACTCTGACCCCAATGTGTTATGATTACTTGTTAAATGCCAAGCAAGTTCGAAGAAGAAGATCTTGTTTCAATTGATTTGGTGAATATTCTTCTTATCAGGAGTGCTTCCCTAGAGAAAGGCTCACTCAATTTTTTTTGACTTGATTAGTTATGCCTTTTGGAAGCATGTCGTGTTGCATATGGAATAAAGGCATCGTGGAAAGCATAGACTGAACAAGTGTTTCCCTCCCAGACAAAGACAAGCAGCTAGCTTTCCATCCAGATAAGTGGGCTTGAATTCTCTCGATGATGTGGATAAAGCTGTTTCTGGTTTGTCTACCATGCATTATGTTCGCTACAAGGTACTTCCCAATCTCTTGGGATCTCCTGAAGCAAGTCAAACACAGAATTTTAGTAATATCATCAAGAGGTATATATTTTTTGAAAAATAAATACTACTTTTGGAAGCATTTATCGCTTCATTATGTTTTATTTATATGCATTTAAAAATTCATAAAATATTTACAGAAAGTCAATAGTAACAAGTTTTGTTCTTTTATAATTAAAGATTAATCAATATTGATGACGTTGGGAAAAATAAACAATTAGTTCAATTAGTAAGTTGTTCAGTGTCATTGTTTTAATATGCTATCAATGAATTTAATTACGTTATTTAATGTCCTTTAAATTAAATTTAATACATGTAATAAATGTGTGTAATCAACTATAAATTGTGGCATTTCTTCATAAAATTCCTCAATTCAATCCAAAATGGAGAACGCAGGTGAGAAGATGAGGTTCATTGAAGACCCCATAGCTAGAAACGAAACCTTCTTGAAGTTAAAGGCTGAACTTTTGAAAGAAGCCAGCGAGCTTTCTACCTTGTGTGGAGCAGAGGTAGCCATTTTCTTCGATTCACCTTCGGGAGAAACTTACGCCTATGGCTACCCTTCTATCGAGACCATTATTGGCAGGTATTGTTCTACAAACCCCGTTACTACCGAAAAAGAAGAGGACCATGGTTCTTGTTCAAGCTTCTCTCATTTGCAAACTACACAATCCAACTTTCAGACTCCGATTGGTTCTGATAAAGGCAAGAAACCTGTTGTTGATATGTAAAACTATGACTCGGGTGCCCAAGTGGAAGATGAGAACAGGAAAATGAAGCAACTTAGTAAAGAAGATTAAATACTAATTATTCTCATATTTAGAAGATGAACATGGGTGACTTATTGATTAATTAGATTATCCATCATCCATAGTTTTGCAATATTGTAATTTGATTTTGTTGTTGGATATATTTTCTATTTTGTAGTTTGAATCCATCTCTTGTTCCTATATATGATGTGTAAGAGTTTGAAAATCTACAAATAACTCCCTTTTAAAAAAATATATGGATGTTTTAAAGTTTTATGAGAAATCAATTATTTTATTGTACAACTATCCTATACTTAATTAACTAAGGTTATCAAACTCGATATTTTAAGTAAATTCGTAAATCAATAAACTTATAAACTAGTATTCAATTTGAATAAAATATAAATAACATAAATTCAAAGGGAGGGATACTTAATTAATGATAATATCACGGCTAACTAAGCCTGAATTGGGCCTAAACACACTATGGGCCTCTACGTTTCAAGCCCCTGCCCTATCGAGCCCCTGGCCCAAAGCAACCTCATCGGCTTACAAACATGCCTCCTTGGCCTAACCGTAGGCACAATCACAACAAAACTATCTCTCTCTTTTTCTCTCGCATGTTGCATGCCCACAACATCCTACCTGCTCCCTCAAGAATTGACTCCTTAAACCCTAGGTTGCTCTTTGCCTCCTCAGCCCCCATGGCTTCCTCCATCTCTGTGGTCTTCAACTAACCTATATGTTGTGAAGATCCCGACATCGGCGGGTCTCGTCGAGTCGCCACCAAGTTTTCCATATAACTTGGAAAAGGAAAAAATGGTTCAAAATTTAAGTAAAAATGAGTTTTAATATCATTTGGGTTTGAGAGTCTGTTTAAGATGAGGGGACGGTGTTAGGCACCCCTCATCCCCCATCTGAAGACGGTTACCCCAAAAACTAATACTTTAATTGTTTGTCCTTAAAAGAGTTGGATTGAACACGTAACACAGAATAAAACAAAGATGGACTTGACTTAGGATGAAAGCCTAGGGCCTACGTACCCTCAAAGAGGGACCAAAGTCCACGTAGTTCGTGTGGCACACATGTGTGTGTGTGTGTGGGGGGGGGGGGATATTCACCAAGCAAAGGCTCGGGTGGTGTCTCAGTGCAATGTACGTAAAGAAGCACAGGCTCCTCGGTACCTATCTACCATGCATTTTACAAATACACAAGTAAAGTGTGTGTGCGATGCTCATCAGGCGGCGCACCCAGATGGCGTGTAAACCAGTGTTCCTTTAGAATTAAAGGCTCCTTGGTGACACGAGTTGAACAAATACATAGAGTTACAACACTTAATAAACAAGCTAGAGGAGGCAGAAACCTCGCGACCATATTTAAGATAGGTCGCAACCCTCTGCCTCTGACACTGGGCCGAGGACAGGGGTGAAGCAGAGAGGTTGCGACCTACTAGATTGGCCCGTTTAACCCACCAATTTGGTGGGTTGGGTTGCAAAATCCCAACCCATTTAGTAAACAGGTTAGACAAACCCGACCCACCTAACCCGCAAGTTTGGTGGGCCAGTTCGTGGGTTAAGTGGGTTGGCCCGTAACCCACCTAATTATTAAAAAAAACTATCTAATATATTAATAAAAAATAAAAAGAAACCCTAAGCCCTAATTCCCATATCTCATATATTAAATATATTAAAAAAATTTATTTAATATATTCCATACTTTCATTGTTTTCTATTTAACTATTTGTTAGTGACATGATGAATCTTTTCTTTCATTTTATTATATTAAATTTCATAGTTCATAAAAAATGTATAAAAAAAGTATAGATTTTTTTTTAAAAAAATTAAATTAAAAAATTTTAAAAAAAGAAGTGGGTTAGGTGGGTTAGCCTGTCGGGTTGAGATTTTCAACTCATTTAACTCTTCCAACCCGAGTGAGCCAACCTGTGGTGGGTCAACCCGTGTGGGCCGAGTTGGCCCACTTTGACACCTCTAGTCACAACCTATATATCAAATCTAGAAAAAAGATAGAAAGGAAACTGTGGACACCCTATTTTGCCCGGGCCTAAATTGTGCAAAGAAAATTTAAAAATAATAAAAATAAAAAATTGCAAAAATTATTATTTTTGTCAAAGAAAACAAGAAAAGATGAAAAGTCTTAGATGGCCTACTCTTAGCTCTAATGGGCCAAGCCCAAAGGACTTAAGAGAACCCTAGCATATAAAATAGAGAAGCTTTGGTCAAGAAATGGAGAGAGAACAAGAGTGGCTAGGTGAAAGGGGGAGAGGAGGCTAGGTCAAAGAGAGGTGGAGGAGATCAAAGAGGCAAGAGGCAAGAGGAGGAGAAGGAGTCAAGAATGCATGGAGATGGAAGGGAAACCTAGAATTAAAGGTGGAAGAACCAATTGAGGGAGTACTCTTCACTTTGACACTTTTCTGTTTTGGTTGAATGTGATTGCTCGCCTTCTCCGTTTTGTTTTTTGTTGTTTCGACATCTATAATTGCTTTCTTGCATTTCTCTCTTGTTTATGCATACCTTTAGAGTATCTCTGAATTTTTTCATGAATTTAGAAATCTTTTAATGGAGTTAAACAATTTTTGTGAAAACCTCTGCCCGAACTAATTTTGAGTTCGGGCAGTGTTCCTTCGACGCAAGATTTTGATTTCAATTTTAACTCCAAATGGAATGATATATTTTTTTCCTGAAACTAGACATCCATATCTTTCTAACCATAGGTTTTTTGTCAAATTCTATTGGGTAATTTACTCTCAGTAATTTTTATAAAATCAAATTTACAAAACACGTTGCAGAGAAGTAGGTCGCGACCCCCTGACTTTTAAAGGTAATTTCACGTTGGGTAATTTCACGAAATAGAGTGACGTCCTGAACATCACTCTATTTCATGAAATTGTTTCTCCATCTACACAACTTCGTTTTAATTGATTTTTGTCCCCCTATAGAAGTATGTCACGACCCCCTGACTTTTAGGGGTAGAAGCATGTTTCTTTCTTCTCTTTTTGTGCCGTTTTATAAAAATAAAAATAAAAATAAAATATATAATTTATTTTAGGAAAAAACTTATGTCCATTTCTTTATGTCCATTTCCTCCAATTCCACCAATCATATATGGTATTTACACTCTCTCTCTTCTATTATTGGTTATATAAAAGGTGATCTTCTATATTCTCTCTCTACTGTGATTGGTCATTTAAACACTTTTTGCCACGTGTCATATTTATATTGGAGAACTGTATGTAATGGACATAAGGAAATGGACCTAAGTTTTTTCCTTTATTTTATATGAACATGTGTAACCTAGTGCCAACGAGGAGCCTTTGCTTCTATAGGAGCACTAGTATTCACGCCATCTGGGCGCGCCACCTTATGAGCATTTACACACACACTTTTGTCAATCTTATTGTCTGTCTGTAATGCATGGTAGATAGGTGCCGAGGGGCCTTCATCTCTTTAGGCACATTGCACTGGGAGGCCATTTGAGTCTTTGCTTGATGAGTCTCCCCCCACCCACACACTTGCATGCCACGCAAACTACGTGGACTTTGATCCCTCTTTAAGGGTACGCAGACCCTAGGCTCTTATCCTAGGTCAAGTCCACCTTTATTTTCTTCTTTGTTTTGTATTTATGTCTTTTACCAATTTTTAAGGCCAAATAATTTAAATAATTAATTTTTAGGGTAACCGTCTTCGGACAGGGGAAGAGGGGTGCCTAACACCTTCCCTCATCTCAAGCAGACTCTCGAACCCAACAATTTTTAAATTTTAAAATCTATTTTTCTTTTCCAAGTTTCATGGAAAACTTGGTGGCGACTCCGTTGAGCACGTGGTCATCATAGAAACCATCATAGAAATGGTGTTCAATATTCGAAAAGGGGTCGCAACCCCAACACCAGGAGTTTGCGACCCTGCTCACCAAAACAGAGAAAAACAAAGTTTTAGGGTTTTTGACCCCGGATCTAGGATGTGGAGGGAAGCTTAGTCAACCCCTAAGTGGGATAAGGCCTGGCTCCTATCCCATGGATCCAAAAGAAAAATAAAAGAAGTTTGAAAAAGACAATGATGGAGTCGGAATACTGCAAACAAAAGAAGATGGAAGAAAGCCTTACCAATCACTTGTGATTTCGGCAGGGTTTCATTACTTAGAGAATCCCCCCAGACAACAGTGGTTAAGCCTACTATTTATAGTGATCTTGGAGGATCATATAAAAGGAAATTTAAATCTCTGGCCATTAATGGCCAATAGGTCGCGACCCTTTGCAGATCTGGGTTCGATCCTGATCTGGGTCATAAATGCTAAGAGGTCGCAACCCTTTATGCCTGGGTCATGACGTGTGCTGACTCAGCTATGAGGTCGCCACCTACCTCTACAGGGGTTGCGACCTCTTATTAATTTTGAGGATTTTCCTTTAAGAAAAGCAAAGAAATATTTTTTATGTGTATTTTTCTGATTCTAGATATTAAATAAAAATCAGATTAGGCCACTTTGGAACCATAAAAAATTACCAAAACCTAGGGTATGAAAGATTTGAATCTCCCTTACACATCCCCACTAACCTTGTCCCAAAATCCATAGTAATTTGTAAGATATAGTCTATGAAAACATAGTTGCTCAAAAATTGCTTAAAACGATACTTTGGGATAAATAAATATGCCGTAAATCATTATGAATGAATTAGGTCATGAAATTTTTATCCTTTGTTCTAGGGACTAAGAAGAAGACTTAGGGACAAAAATATGTGAAAAAGAACTTGTGTAGAGGGATAACTAATTTCATGAATTGGAGTGACGTTCAGGATGTCACTCTGCAATGTGTTCTGTCAAACCGATTTTGTAAAAATTACTGGGAATAAACAACCCAATGGATTTTGACGAATTACCTATGGCTAGAAAGCCCTAGATCTCGAGTTTTGGGAAACAAATAAATCACTCCATTTAGAGTTTAATTGAAATCAGAATCTTACGTCGAAGGCACACAACCCGAATTCAGAACTAATTTGAGCATAGGTCTTCATAAAAATCATTTGACTCCATTATAAGACTCCAAAATTCATGAAAAAAAAATTCAGTGATCCTCTCAAGGTATCTACAAACAAGAGAAAAATGCAAGAAAGCAATGATCTATGTCGAAACAACCATGAAGAAAACGGAGAAAGCAAGCAACCACATTTAACCAAAACAAGAAAGTGTAAAAGTGAAGAGTACTCTTTCGGTTGGTTCTTCCACCTTTCATTGTAGGTTTCCCTTTCCATCTCTATGCATTCTTGACTCCATCTCCACTTGTTTTCTCTTGCCTCCTCTTGCTCTCCCTTGCACTTCTTCTTAACCTAGTCTCCTCTCTTTAACCTAGCCACTCTTTCTTTTATAAGCTAGGGTTTTCTTAAGTGTTTTGGGCTTGGCCCATTAGAACTAGGAGTAGACTATTTATCGCACCCAAAATCAACCTAACTTTAAGGTGTTAAATAGCATAAATTATAGATAAATATATATATGATTTTACACTAAAAAGGTTGAATATTTTGACATAAGGAGTACAGCAAAAAATGTGATAAAATGCCCATAAAAAGCACTATTTATTGATATTTTTGATTATCCGTAAAACATGTTGAATATTGGATAGGTGCGTTTGATGTTTGTTAAGTACTGCAGGCTTAACAAGGATCAATTGAAATATGTATTTCAAGTGTAGGAACCGGAACCAAAGTAGGAACTCGTAGTAAGGCCTAGGAAGAGATCAAAGTCAAGAGAAAAATGGAGCATTTACCACGGCAAGTAGTTTCCCTCACCACAGCAAATAGAGGGACACTCGCCACGGCGAGTAAACAGCACTCTCCACAGTGAGTAACCAGCAACTCGTTGTGGCGAGCGAATTCACTTGCTGCAGCAAGCTGTGTAGCATATATGGCAGAATGATGTGGACAACAACTTAATGGACGAATTTAAGAAGGATCTCAATCATTTAAGGAGTTGGAGATGCATTGAAATTGGTTTAAATTCAAAAGTTAAATTCCATATTAATTGATAGTTATCTCCATTCCATTCCTAATCAAACTAGAGGTTCCAGAGCAATATAAATAGGTGTCCCACAAGGTTGAAAAGGTATTCAGTAATTCCCATACATTTAGTATAGTTAGAGTGTAGAAAGAGAATATGAGCGGCTAAGTTCTTCTTGGGTTTCCAAGAAAAACTAGTGTAGGTATGAGCCGATGGCTTTTCACTAAGGTTTATTAATTCCATTATGTTTTTGTATTCATCATTTCTGATTAATTGATTGTATTTTGGTTCGTATCACATGTCATTAGTTTATTGGATTCTTCCACTATACTCAATTGTTAATGCCATTACCATTCATAATTAATATGTTAACGTTTGTCTAAAGGGTAGGCGATTTTTACCAACTACTACGAAATTGAAGAAACATCATCTCAATATTTCAGCAGTCTGTGTTTTTTGCGGTGGAAATATGGAACTGGATTCGTTGAAGTGCACTGTAATACAGTGCAGTCACAGTGAATATCTTCACAATTCATTCAATAAAAATTTGATTGTTGACGTCAACAATCAAATTTCCTTCTGCAACGTCTTGCGAGGAGAGGATGCAGTTTTATAGAATCTAATAAGGTGTATGATGCAAAACAAAAGTTTCCTAGTGTCCAGTATATTATGTTAGAGGAACAAGTCAAATCTTATTATCTTCTTAATAGGTTTCAGAATTTATTCCTTGGAATGTGATATTTTAAAACATTTTGCCTTGTATAAAAAAATCACTTCTCTATCACAATGCATAAAACTTGTCTTTAAAAGATTATACATTTTAGATTCTCAAAAAAAAAAAAAAGATTATACATTTTAGTGTTTGAAATATAATAAAAGTCAAAATGTTAGCCCTTGAATTGAGTCATTAACTTCAAAGTTTAAACAATGTTAATATAGAAAATTCGCTAAACGTCTATTTTGGTCCTCAATGTTTGCATGAAGTTTAATGTTAGTCCTCAATGTTTCATAAATTTAATGTTGGTCCTCAAAGTTTTTTATTTTGGTCGATTTTGATCCTCGAGCGTAACACCGTTAACTTTTTGGTGTTAAATGATGACGTGGCATGCTTATATGGCACACCATCTCTCCTACATGTCATATTTTAATGACGTGGCATGATAAATCACTGCCACGTCACCCCACATTGCCATATCATCATCTTCTCTCCTTCATCATCATCATTATCATCATAATCTGGGGTGACGTGACGGTGATGTGTCATGTCACGTCATTAAAATATGACACGTAGGAGAGAGGGTGTGCCATATAAGCATGCAACGTCATCATTTAACGGCAAAAAGTTAACAGTGTTACGCTCGAGGACCAAAATCGACAAAAAAAACTTTGAGGACCAACATTAAACTTTTGAAACATTGAGGACCAACATTAAACTTCATGCAAACATTGAGGACCAAAATAATACTTTAGCCTAGAAAATTTAATAGCCTGGCAGATCAGTTTTTAATAATTAAATCTATTTTGAAATTTATGTAAATTTTTTTAAAATTTATAATAATTATCATGACTCTATGCTAAATGATATATTTATTTAGCTATTAATGTGTATTAATTGTTTTCACATCATTGTTACACGGCTACTACATCATTATCAAGTCACTATCACTTTATCATGTGGCATTAACATGTCAATGACCTTGATAGTAACATGGCTTTGGAATAAAAGTTCAATGGTACCATATCACTAAACTTTAGTGCATCCTTCAATTATGTAGTGTCATTTGTTAATATTAATAAAAACTCACATTAATTAAGGCCCACCTTGAATGATTTAGGGACCAATTGATTGGAGAGATGTACTAAAATTCAGTACTACCATATCACTAAACATCTACTCCATGGCTGTGATATGATAGTGGTGTTGCAATAATGTGAAAATAACATGAGAAATTGACAATTATGTAATAAAAATTAGTATAAATTTACTAAATAGGCAACTAATTAACATTTTTTGTAGTATTGAACGGATATATTTACCAATATAACAATATAGACTTAGTGACTAATACCTCAAATATTACAAATTTTATTGTTAGATGTGACTCTTCCACTGATCCACATATCATTCTCATCCCTCTAAAGATTGTTGGACAAGTGGATTTTTAATTCATTGCCAATTCTGCCTTGGGATCTTCAATATGATAATGACACTTAAACCTGGTCCTACTCTGCTTAATTTTATTGTGAGAGAAGGATACGTTCAAAATATAAATAATTTGATTTCTTTTTTTTGTGGAGAGAGAAAGAGAATTATGATCATAAGAGGAATAACTAATATTTATACAATAGGTCAGATCCAAAGGGGGATCCAAACACCATATTTGGTTTCTGCTCCATCTTTCAGTGAACATGTCATTTAACAAAGGAGATCAGAAAGATGCAAAGGTTAAGGTAGGCGGGGTATCAACAGTGGTAGCTATACTCTGTTCTCTTTCAAAAAATTTCACCATTCACCAACCCACAATCTTCTTTGATTTATTGCCTCTTCGTCAATGTCTTCCTCAACCCTTTGATAATCTTTGAAAACCAAGCCAAGTTCATGATCGCCAGCACTAATGGCACAAATACTACTAACAATTGCCCAAACGTGTGCATCAACTTAACCTGTTGAATAATTGAACAATAATATGTCATATCAAGTATGAGGTCCTTCAGCTTAGTACATTTTCTCTGGGATTCAACATGAACAGGATATAATACAATATGTAAACCAATCAGTATGCTTGAGGTGGGCCCCACTGAAAAAATATGCCTGACATGCTTATGTGTATTTGAAAAAATATGCCTGACATATTTAGTTGTATGTTCTTGATAAGTTTTGTCTACTAATTTTTTTCCAGTAAGATGGGGAAACCAAGTCTATACAACAACAATAACAACAAACAAAGCCTTTACTTTTCTCTCCCCACTTCTCACATCGGATATTTTCTATTACTATTATAAAATAGCTATTTTGAGTGATCATTGACCAAGAGACCCTAGAGTCATATTAATATATTAATATAGATGTTCAGCACAATTTCCAGAGGGACTTCAATCTGAGATTTAAATTTCATTACACTAAATTTTGGCCAACAAATTGAAATTCAAGATTTAATAATGACAATAGTTATTACCTGATCATAATGCAAGTACACGTGGTAGAACATGTAAATGAACAAAAGTATTCTGGCAACCTGCAGATAGAACATTTCAGTACGCATGTCCATTGATGGCAATTGTATATGCTTAACAAGATATGAGATTGACATTATTATTGCCTTAAATGACATGATCAGAGCTACAGAAATATATTTTAAAATGCAGTGAAAAGACCCACCAGCCAAGCAAAGAATATTACAACCCCATTTATAAGATAAGCTCTGGATCTTTTCATTCCAGCTGCATCGAGATACCTTCACAAATGTAACATGCGACTTAGCAAAGAAAAATGTTTCATAAATTCAATTGAGCCGAAATATTAAAGTAAGATTACCATCTCAAATTTATCCCTGGAGTAGTTGTCTCAGAGACGAGGACCATGTACGTGTAAAGCTGTCCCTCGCCACTCATCATTGAATATGCTACTGCTACTAAAGAAAATAGATGATGGATCACCTGAATCGGTGTTAAATAAAACAAGGTTAAATACCACTAGACATAACAGAGTTTAAATTGATGAGTTTGGTTGGTTTAACTTTATACTACGCAAGTTAGAAGGTATAATCCTTACATACTCATATCCACCAAGAGAAGGATAAAACCAGAATATCATCCCAAGGTCAACAATGAAATAACCAACAGAAATCTGCAACAAGTTAAAAGATAAGAAATAAAGATTTCATGAACAGAATAAGAGATATGCTACAAAGGTCATACAGGTCATGAATGTATAGATAAAATAAAAATTGGATCGTTATGATGTAGATAAATGAAATCACCTTCATTTATTTTCTTCAGCAAAAATTATTAACAGCTAAAAGAAAGAATCTGGAAAGAAGCAGCAGGCTACTTGCCGCAGAAGGCCTAGAGCATTTGTGTGTTGCTATTCGACCATTATGTAATATTTTTATCTGATGTGTTATTGGAAACATTCCAACGACTTAAGGCTCAAATCTGGACAATATCATCACTTGGTAAATACTACACTTCCAAACATCACCTTGATTGTCATACTCGTCAAATTATAAACTGATTAATGCACACTATAACAAATGACAGATCTGTGTATCCCGTATCAGCTGGATATAAGACACAAAATTCTAATACAAAGATAGGGTTATCCCATTCTATCAGACTAGCTTTGAGTGGTGGGTTCTCGCCTGAATCAATAATGCAGGTCTCTCACAATCTCCGGTCTCAACTAGTCATTACATGCAATTCTAATAGATCTCAACGAACCAAGCCAAATGGAATGCCAAATGCCCAAATGACATAAAATTACCCAACTATAACTATGCATCAGAGCAAGGAATACTAAAGGAGAATGAGAAATACACAAGACATAAACTAGAGTATAGGCAGCCGCAACAACTGGGGCTGGTTTCAAGTGCTAAAGAGAAATACTCGGACTTCAAATGATTTCAGAGATGCTTCTGCATCAAGGACTTCAGTATTTCATAATGATTTAAAGAAATCCACAATATTCTTTCCCCCAATTTATTTACATCATTACTTGAAAGTCCCAATAAGGAAGGGTTTGAGAATGTTTCTCCATCAATCAAAGTCCCATTCCTCATATAAATGAGAAATACAGTGTTAAAACACTGCATCAACCTGCTAGTACTTCATGAATTGCTTACTTAAGGTACTTGCATCTGAATTCAGAGCCATAAAAGTTTCTGACATTGTCTACTAAAATTGTACTTGATCTTTTCTTCATCGGTCCAACATCTAAGAAATAGAGGGACACAACTATTTTCTAGTTTCATAAGTTAAGATTTCCTGTGTTCTTCAAGATTGTTTCTTCTTCATCTCGCTATACAGGTATTTTGTTTATTGTCTCAATGTGTCATCTATTGTCTTACTAGATAGCTTAAGTTTCAATGTCAAAAAGTAAAAGTGACTGGTATCATACAGATTATATATAAATCCTACATAGGGTATACAAAGTAAATAAATAAACTCCATCTACTCATTCCAAGTTGTTATGCGAACTTGATTCACAGAAGTGCCTTCAAAATTGCATATCTATATGTGATTATCATTTTTGTTCTTATAAAAGAAGAAAGAAATTATATCAAGAAGAAAGGTACAAAAGGGGAAAACAGGAAATCCTCCTAACGTAAAAGATCATAACAGATCAAGGTAATAAAAGCAAATAAAATATAGACTTAAACAAGCAGACAAAGCTGCTCAGTCGTCAGTCCTCTGCATATCTAAGAGTGACACTCCCTTAAATAAACCCTGAGCTGAAGGCCGAAGAAATCAAATCATATAAGTGATTAATTTTGATCAAAATTGTTTTGTAGGTGATCGATCATAAAAGATTAAAAAGATAGTCTCAAGCTTGTTACCAGATCAAGTTTTAACTTGTTAATTTTTATCCTAAAATTTTAGTATAAAAGAAAACATATATCTCAACACCAGTACACCACTATGGAATCTGATATTTTTCATTCCATACATAAATCAGAAGAAGTGAACTAACTAACGCACGAAAAAATAAACAAGCAATATTCATTAATGCACTATTAAGATTTTCATTTCCTTTGAACCATGTAAACCCTTTATCACAACTTGCTAGCTTTTTAGCTCCGATTGAAGAATTACTCAAATCCATGTAAGGCGGAATAGAAAAGGCACCCATGAATCTATTTCGGATGACAATTACAATAGAGAGCTGAAAATCCAGTGGTGGCTTAAAAATGATGAGAAAAGGAGAATTAAAAAAAATATATATCTGAAGTGCTTACCCCAAGTCCAAATGTAGACAATGCAGAACTTCGAAGAGTAATTTCAGCAGACTGGTCATCAGAATAGAGATTTGAGCAAAACACCAAGTACAAAGACATAGTTGTTATAAAAATGGCATGGACAGTTGATATAGCACTGCACCGAGAATGAAGCAAACTTATAAACATCTCACATCAAGAGACAAAATAAATTTTGACAACATGGAAAGTCCAGTCACCGGTTATTCCACTCAATACGTTGGATTTTTGAGAGGCTGGAATAGCTCTTAAAGTATACTGTACTGATCAGCTGTGTAAGATCATAGACCTGGAAAAACAAATATGGAACATTAAGAGATATATATAAAATATAAGATACATGGTATTACATAACAGAAACTAGGGTGACTTTACAATGTCATAAACGACCTAGTCTAGAATGAAAACACAGCTTAATATAATACAACATACCATCTTGCAAATAAAAATGCCACCGACAATGGAAGTATATGGAATCAGAGGGTCAGCTAATAAATATTCCTTCACAAACAATTCAGCCTGGTTCTGGTATGATTTAAATGCCAGCATTTCGTCAGAATTCAGCATTGTATCTCTTACTGATGGTTGAGAAGCCTTTTGAAGATTGTATGTGCTTTTTCACACTTAACCTTTTCTTAAGTTACCTGTAATATGATCAAATACAAGTTTGATGAGAAGATACTAACCAAACATAAATCCCAACAGGGCTAGCATTAACTTCAGAAGTTATTTAAGGACAACAACTAATAGTTGGGTGCCAATATAAATAACAAATGACAAGATAAACCGTATACTTGATAAGGTTAGGAGATAAATAAATGATAATATATTACTTTGGTAATATACTATTACAATTGGGTTAATATAAACTAATTAGCATCATACCCTCCTAGTTACTCTTGATATCAATAATGCTGAAGAACTCAAAGGAGAAAAAATAACAAAACACCAAAATGAAAGTATAGAAACTCCCAATTTGAGTCCATGCAGGGTGTTCAAAGCAAAAGATATTGTAATTTCCCAAACAGAATCATTTGGGTCAACTACTGCGCAGGAATTTAAGGAAGAGCTTCATGTGATGTTTTGTTTTTTCTTTTAATTTCTCTCAAATAATTCTTCTGTTTAGTCAGCTTCCAAAGCAACATACTAGGAAAGCAAAATCATCAGCAATCTGTTACCAGAAAGCGCTATAGAAGGCAAGAACAAATAAAAAGGAAAACAAAAAGTAACAGAACCCAAATCCCTAAAAGGAAAACTGTATAGCCAATCACGAAATAGACCTGACTGAAACAGAAAGAGAGTTTTGTTCCGTTCGGGAATCAAAAACCGTAAACACAATTTGCATTGAATAACAGAAAGGAATGTAATTATTTCGCAGAGAAAAACGTTTGGAGGAATAAGAAAATCAAAAAGAGGATTCCTTTTCGTTCCAAAGAGTGTTTACCCGAATTAGAGGGAAAGGTCACCGGAGGTTCCTGGGACGGAATCGGTTGGTGGAGAGAGACAAAAAGGGCATGAGGCTTCGTGCTTACAGGGTAACAAACAATAAGCTGGAAGATTGAGAGAGAGAGAGAGAGAGAGAGAAGAGAGAGAAACGTTGGGCTCAAGAAATCAAGATGATGTTGCTTCGTTGTCACGTGAATCTACGATGAGGAAGGCCCAACATCTATCAGATGAAGGGAAGGATATATAACGAGAGAAACCCGATTTTGGTCCCTCATTTTTACCATTTTTCTCAATTTGATCCCTATTAATATTTGGTCTCTAGCCTTTGTAATTAGTCTTAATTTGGCCCCTCTCATCAAACTTATTTAAATATGTGTACTTTTTTTTATGGGAATTTAAATATGTATACTTGGATGACACATTTTATGAGAAGATGTTGAATAGTACCTCTAATCACATGCTTATTAATTCATTCAAGGTGAGTCTTTATAAGTGTGAATTTCTTAATCATATTGAGAGCGGCCAGGTGGTTTCCTCACCTGGCCTTAACCAAGCGGTGGAGGTTCGAATTCCACTCTTGGGCATGAAAAGCATTATGTAGTCAATCGTTTACCTTTAAGTGGAGGGCCCGCGGCGAGGAGATTAGTCACTATTGTCGGCAGTGAATACCCTTTCTTACGAAAAAAAATACCACTAAGTGAAAAAGATGTATTAAAGTTCAATACTCTTATATTACTGAACATTTATCCTACATTTACATGAGCATCTTTCTACCTCCATATTTATTAATATTTTTTTAAAAATTAAAAGTAAAATAAATGCCCTAATTAATAATTTTTTAATTAATTCAATAACGTGGGGGAGGGATGCCCTCTAAGTATATATATATATATATATATATATATATATACACACACACACTAAATATTTAATTAACGTCAATATTTTGTTAATTATTCTAACATTTGAATAAAAGAGGGACCGAATTGACACCAATTAAAAATATGAGGGTTCATATTAAAAAAATGGTAAACATAAGGGAATCGATATATAACCCCATAAGCCACATTACATGGACAATTTATTTTCTTTTTCAATGTTTAAATAGAGTATATTAATGATGTAATTCTTATAAGATCTTGTTCTCTAGTTCTTGGAAAATAAAATATATTAATATGATTATTGAAATATTACTCTTAAGAGGCCTAACTCATCCTAAAAGAGATTTTAAGGGAGAGGATTAATTGGTGTCAATTCATCCACACATATCCAACCTCGTTCTGATATCATTTTAAGAGGTCTAACTCACCCCAAAAGAGCTCTCAAGGGAAGAGGATTATCTTAGCCTATATATACAATTTATTAACCATTTAACTAAGCAATGTGAGACTTCAACAATTACTTCTCAATTACTTTGTTCCTTGTTAATATATGGTTGATAAAAAGTTAATTGATAAATACATCAAATTTACAAATGGCACCACACATTAAAAAAAAATTAAAGTGCCTTTTCACAATGACTAATTTGTAAAGCTTCTTTATGAATGAATCCCTCAAAGTATATATAATAATTAACATATGGTCATATTATTGCGATTTAATTTTCATTCTTCTCGTTAACCAAAGAATCATTTAAAAAAAGCATACACCTATTATTTTTACTCTTTAAATTATTTGATGTTTTTTTGGCGAAAAGAAATTGGAGCCTAATAATGAAATTTATATTAAATTGTTGGCCAAAACTCCAAATTGGTCCTTTATATTTGCACGAAGTTTTATATTGGTCCTTAATGTTTCAAAAAGTTTAAATTGATCCTCTATGTTTGCAAGAAATTCCAAATTGGTCCTTCCGTCCTAGTCCGTTTATTTCTTCCGTTAAGTGCTGACGTAGCGTGCTGAGGTGAACATATCATCTCTCCTACATGTCCATTTAAGATGATGTGTCATGCCACATCATCATCTGTTATCTTATGCAATAACCTGGCATGACATGTTAACTTAGATATTCTTCTCGTTAACCAAAGAATCATTTAAAAAAAGCATACACCTATTATTTTTACTCTTTAAATTATTTGATGTTTTTTGGCGAAAAGAAATTGGAGCCTAATAATGAAATTTATATTAAATTGTTGGTCAAAACTCCAAATTGGTCCCTTATATTTGCACGAAGTTTTATATTGGTCCTTAATGTTTCAAAAAGTTTAAATTGATCCTCTATGTTTGCAAGAAATTCCAAATTGGTCCTTCCGTCCTAGTCCGTTTATTTCTTCCGTTAAGTGCTGACGTAGCGTGCTGAGGTGGACATATCATCTCTCCTACATGTCCATTTAAGATGATGTGTCATGTCACATCATCATCTGTTATCATATGCGATGACCTGTCATGACATGTCAGCTTAGATAGACACGTCAGCCCGCCACGTCAACACTTAATTTAAGAAATTGATGGAAGTGGACGGAAGGACCAATTTGGAACTTCTTGCAAACATAAATGACCAATTTAAACTTTTTGAAATATAAAGGACCAATATAAACTTCGTGCAAACATAAGGGACCAATTTAGGTTTTGACCTAAATTATTATTTTAGTTCTAAAAAAAATTACAAATTTCTCTGTTTAATGCATAAGGATAAGGTGCAAGCCTTTCAATTTCATCACCTCCATTAAAGTTAGTTTGTCTCTTTGTTAAATTAACATGAATATTTTTTTTTATGATCAAGGTATCCATCTGAGTGAGCATAATGACTAATCTCTTGAGTACTGCAGGGTCCATTATTGGAGGCGACCCTTCCAAAGGATGACGCTCTATTCCTATCACTCTAATCTTTAGGGATCGAATTCAAGAGATGATAGTTAAAATAACACATACCTCTCACTATCAGTACCGCAATACGTTAGTAATTAACATTAATATAAATAATGGTTTGTTTGAAAATTTATTTTGAAAATTACTTGTTAAAAATTACTTTTTCTAAATAGAGTTTGGAAAAAAATATTGTAAGTAAGAAATAATTTTTTTTGGCAAATTGATTTGTAAAGTATTTCTATCAATAGCTCAGAGACGGTTTTTACTTGGTAAATTTTATAAAAAGTATTTTTGACTATAAAATTATCAAGAAAAGTATATATAAATTTAAAGTGTTTAATGTTATTAAATAGATGAATAGGTATAAAAAATTTTTGTTTATTTTTATTAAAAAATAAATATTAAATTTTAATTAGCTTATTAATTTAATCAAATTTTATTTAAATATATTATTAATTTTAATTAATGTAATTTCATTATTCAATATTTTTTATTTTTTAAATATATAATAATGTTATTTAAATTGAAAAATAATTGTAAATAATAAGTATTTTTATTTATTTTAATCAATTAAATAAATTGTTGATTAAAAATTATAAAATAAATAAAGATATATTAGAAAATACAAAATTTTAATAAAGACATTTTTGTCCTATAATAATTAAATTTTAACTTCTATTTTTAGTTAGAACTAAAAGTAAAAGTTCTAATTTTTAACTTCTATTATAACTTAAAAGCACTTTTTAAATAGTTTAATTTTTTTAAATAACTGTTCCTGAAAAAAATTAAATACTTCTTTCTTCAAAATAAGCATTACCAAACCAGCTATAAATTGGCAATTTATGGTGTTTGTTAAGGAGAAAAGGGAAGGAAATAAGAATGGGAATATGAAAAAAAAGGAGGGAATGAAAATGTCATGCCAATGTGATGTGATGTAACATGAATGAAATAAAAGTGGATAAAATGACTATTTTGTCCTTATTTTAAAAGTCAAAATGGAAAAAAGTGCGTAAAAAAATAAGAACAAAAATATAATTTCATCACATTGCAAAAAGTGAGGTTTGTTTGGTAGGAAGAAAGGAAGAGGGAGAAGGCTTCTCCCTCCTCTTTTCTATAGTTGTTTATGGCTACCAAACATAGGTTATGTTCTTTAGCAATATTTGTTGATACAATGGGCCTTCTCCCTCTTATTTTCTTCCTAACAAACAAACTCCACTTTTTGCAATGTGATAAAATTATGTTTTTGCTCTTACTTTTTTACCCACTTGTATTCTATTCTCACTTTTAATGTAAGGACAAAATGGTCATTATATCAACTTTTATTCCATTCACACCACATTGACATGATATTTTTATTCCCTCCTCTTTTTCCATTCCCATTCTCATTTTCATTTTCATTCCCTCCTCTTTTCCACCGAAAAAAAAAAAAATCACAATAGTCTTAGTGTCATAAAATGTTGTTGGAAAACTTTGGAGTCTAATGTTTCGTTATCAGTGTCATTGTAGTTATAGTTGTTATAACAACCTTTATCATTATATAGTCATTCTTATTTATATTATCATCATCATCATCATCATTGTTACTATGACTATTCTCATAACCATTATCATTGTCATTAACTCATTATTATTATTTTTATATATAATTGTTAAACCCGGTTTAGCCCATCAGAATAACCCATTAAATTAGTGGCTTAAATTTTCTTCTTTTTTTCAACCCGCATAACCATTGAAAATATTTTAACGCAATGATCATTCATTTTTTTTTTCAATATATAATTTAATTATAGACTAATGTATAAAATAATTTTACATATTATATTAGCCCACAAATGAGTGAATTATAGAGAAGGAATCATAGGGAATCCGAGTTGTAATCCTTACAACTCCACCATTTTAGTGATTATTTGATTAAAATTAAAGACAAAAAATGCTGCTAAATCATTTAATAAAATATAATTAAGGATATCTTTTAGGCATTATACCTAGAAATGTAATAAAATAGTCATGAAAATATTTTAAACAAACAAAGCATATTTTCAGTAATTAGTCATTACATTTAAATAAGAGAATCTAATATTTATATTAATGACTGTATATGCGTTTCCTTGGGATAAATGGGACATCCTCATTGCGTGATTGAGTAGTAGGAATTCAATTATGTTTAACTAAATATTAAAAGTTTGATCTTTAATTTTAAGTATAGAGTAACTTTAAATTTTCAAACCAATTATTCCACTAAGTCAGCAAAGAAAAAAATTATTAGTCACCGTAATTGATGGATACTTGGGCTACGTTTGGTGTAAAATTCAAATAGTAAAATCAATAATTTTTACGGTTTCTAAAAAAATTTTACATCATATTTTTTACATACCAAACATACTTTTCATCATACTTTTTCTCTTTATCTCTCTCCTCACTTTTCTTTATAGTACTTTTTTTTACTCTACAATAATTTACCTCCCTTCCCTTACTATCTGTGTATTTCCACGTAGCCTGATTTCTACCAAAAATCCTGAGGACAAAATTGAGATTATAATGTACTTTTAAAATATAGAGTGGGACCCTAATTATACAATTATTATACAATAAAAACAAATTAAGCATCCTTGATTAAATATTCCGGACTCTTAAATAAATAAAGCGGGGAGGGGCTACAAAGCAAATAATGATTTAATATATATTTCCAAAAGATTCCCATGTGTTTGTTACTAGTTACTACTACTATTATTATTATTATTAATGCAAACATGCCTTATTATATTAATCATTCACAATGTTCAGAATGTTCCTTTAAGCCTCACACAAGAATTAAAAAATGTCAAGGGAAATCTTTTTGAATTATTAATAGATGTAATATGTTGTGTGGATTGAATTTTAAAGCTTGCTTCATATAAAAAAGGTGTTTTTCAAAAAAATAAAATAAAATTTGGGACTCATGATCAACTTTATTTCCACATAAAAAATTTTATTGATTAACAAAGAGTACTACTTCTCCAAGAAACAAATTAATAATCTTTAAAAGATACTTGTCTCAATGATTTAATTTTTAGAATATAAAAATATATGATTCAATTTCTTTTTTTTTTGGGATAAATTACAGTTTATTCTCTATAGTTTGGCTTAAAAATAATTTGTTCCTTTGTAGTTTAGAGTGTAACACTTAGCTTTACCATCCTGTGGTTTGACTGAAAATCATTGTACTCTCTATAATTAAGAGTGTGATACTTGACTCCTTGTGAATTGTTATGTTACCACTTACCTATCAAGCTAAGTGTTATTTTTTATCCAAAATTTAATCTAATTAATTGGTTATTGAGAATTTTATAAAATTAGTTTGTATCTATGCAATTTCAAAATTATTATTCAAGCATTTATGTTATTTTTATCATTCACCATTCTAAAATTATTAAGTTAATCAAAATAAAAATTTAAAAATAATAATATAATAATAAATTACATTAGCAATAATACAAACTAGAGGTTTCACACATGTATGTGCATGTCAAACATTTTTTTAATTTACAAATATAAAATAAAATATTATTATTAATTGTAAAATAATAAATTAAAGATTAAAAAAGTTATTTTTATAACTACCACAATTATTATTTTTTAAAAAACAAAAATACTACTACCACTATTCTCCAATTTTCTCTCTCCCATGATCTTTTCATATCATCTTTTTATTTTCTTTTTTAATTAATTAAATAATTATTTTGAAAGATCGTTGACGGGAAGAATCCAGAGCCATATAAATATAGATATAAAAGTTATAGCTATATCGTTAACGATGAAAGTATGACTAAAGAGAAGAAAAATTGAAATATATATATACAGATATTTTAGAAGTCATTAGCTAACAATATTTTAGAAAAATATCAAATTCATTCAATCGTGTGTTAATATTCCAGATAAAATAAATATAATTTAATAAAATAAATAAATAATTCAATTATTTTTAAGAAAATTCTTTATAATTTACATTAAATTTTGGATGAAAAATAACACATGATTGTGAAATGTTAACATAATAAACCACATAGAGACTAATGCGTCACACTCTTAATCATAGGAGAATACATTAATTTTAGTCAAATGCTCAAATTGAACCTAAAAATATATAGTAAGTTTCAAGTTAATCCTAAATGTTTCATTTTTTTCAAATTGGTTCTATAAGTTTCGATCGTGTTTCAAATTGGTCATACCGTTACAAACCGTTATATTTTTCTGTTAAGTGCTGATATCATCATTGCCCAATCAACAACAAAAAACTCCAAGTCATCAATTCTTGCCACATTATCCTCCTCTTTCATTTTTTTGCGATTCAGACTTTTAATTCAGTCTTCACACAATACCCCTCTTTCATTTCGAAACACAGAAAAATAAAAGAGGAAGATGATGAGGTGGCAAGAATTGATGACTTTAAAATTTTTTTTGCCGACTGGACAATAATGTTATTAGCACTTAACAGAAAAATATAGTAGTTTATAACGATAGGACTAATTTGAAATACGGTCGAAATTTATAGAACCAATTTGAAATTTACCCAATACTTTTAGGATTAATTTGAAAATTTGGCCCATTAATTTTACTACAAAATAATAAAGTGTCGAGTAAAACATCATTTTGGTCCTTTTTAGATAGCACATTTCTCAATTTGGTCCTTCTTAGATGGCCTTTTTCAATTTAGTCCTTTTTAGATTAATCTATTATCAATTTGGTCCTTACCGTTAAAATTAATAACGGAGTTAGCTGAAGTGGATAATTTGGGGTAAATTTATAATTTTAAATAATAGTAGGGATTTTTAATGTAATTATTTTGGGGCAATTTTGTAATTTTTACAAATTGAAAAAAACATGGTACCATTTTCAATTTGGGAAAATTATAAAATTTCCCAAAATAATTACATTAAAAAACCCTCTTAATATTTAAAAATTATAAAGTTATCTTAAATTATCCACCTCAACTAACTCCGTTAGTAATTTTAACGGTAAGGACCAAATTGATAACTGATTAATCTAAAAAGGACTAAATTGAGAAAGGCCATCTAAGAAGGACCAAATTGAGAAAAGTGCTATCTAAAAAGGACCAAAATAATATTTTACTCATAAATTGTCACATTTTAAACTAGGCAAAATGATTTGAAGTTAAACCATAATAAGCAAACAGCAGTTTGGCCACCTTTTTTTTTTTTTGTATTTATTACTTGGTACCTGTTACAAGAAAAACAAACAAAAGTAAGATAAATTAATGAACAGTTGAACACACTGCAAAATTTAATAAGGATAATTAAATTCAAAGATTCGAAAGACTTAAATCATGTATTTATCAGGTATAAACGGCCTCCACTTTTATTTTCACAAATACTTCAATAGTCATTACTCATTAATTACGATGCCATGTTTTGTAGCATTATTGTCAAATCATAAATCAAGACCCTATTGTTAAACCTAAGCTAAAATTTTGTAGATTTATGAATAGTAATTACTAAAATATCAATAAAGAAATAACTTATAAATCAATATCATAATTAAAGCAAAAAATGCTTATAACTAAAGTTTTCAATGATGTTAATACAATGAATCTTCTTGGCTGACTTGAATAAAAAATATATAGATTAAGATTTTGTAATAATTTTTTGGTTCTTTGCCCAGTTTTTGATGCTTTACCCAATTAATTTGAACTCAACTTGTATCACATACTTAGCTACAATGAAGAGTCTCCCAACAGGAATAATTGCATTCACAAGGTCTCAAACCCGAAATCTTGCGTAAGCGATACAAAATCGCTTACCACTTAGACTAACCCTTTAATTAGATCCTTCAAAATATATTAAATGATCTGTTTTGGTGCATCATATAGATTATAAGTGATGATGAATTATTAACATTACATGTATAATACCATATCATAATTTACCATTACTAATTTAAAAAGGTCAAAGGTTCATTTTGGTCCTCTATGTTTTACTCAAGTTTCAAATTAGTCCTTTAAGTTTCAGAAGTTTTAAATTAGTCCTTTATGTTTCCCAGAAGTTCTAAATTGGTCCTTCCGTCCAAATCCGTCAATTTCTTAAGTTAATTGCTGACGTGTCATGTCGATGTGGACACACAATCTCTCCTACGTGTATCAGATAGCTGACGTGGCCTTAGACACACCAAAAACACCCAAACGACTTCGTTTAAGCAAAAAATAAAACCATGCTGAGAGGACCATTATGAAATTCTAATGAAACATAAAGGACTAATATAAAACTTCAATGAAACATAAAGGATCAATATAGAACTTCAATGAAACATAAAGGACCAATATAGAACTTCAATGAAACATAAAGGACCAATATAGAACGTTCATGAAACCTGAAGGACAAATATAAAACTTTTGAAAAACATAAAGGACCAATATAAAACTTTTGAAAGATAAAGGACCAATTTAAAACTTGGATGAAACATAGAGGACCAAAATGAGTATTTGACCATTTAAAAATCATTAAAGATTGAGACAAAATCGAACGCAATTCTTAATTTTAATCATAATTTTAAGATAAAATTGACCATAAAAAATTTTAATGACAAAATTAAAAATATAAAGTTTGAGGACATAAGATATGTTTTCTTCTAATTATTTACTTTCTTATGTTTTACTTACTCTTACTCTTTTTTTTTTTCGTTCAGATGTTTTACTTACTCTTACTTATATAGTTCTATGAATATACATTCGGACCATCTTAAATATAACATTAAAAATAGACTCATAGGTATGTTTGGATTGGTTATCAAGAAGAAAAAGAAAGATAAGAGTATTTAGTGACCCTTCCCTTATTTGATTTTTAAAATTTTAAAGGAGAAGACAAGGATTTCATATTAACAATCTTTAATCCCCTTTGTTAATTTGAATTACTACAAATTAATATATTTTAAAGGATCCAAAAAGATAATCCATCATTTAACCTCCCCCGATTTAATTCTCAAACATACCCGTAGGCTCTCATGGTCAAAATATCTATTTCTCCACCCAGAAACTGTTTGAGATCTTTGTTCATATTATCCATATCTGGAAAATTCATAATTCACTTAAATGCTTCCCTCGTTTCTCTGAACATTCAATCGAACATGCAAATCAGATTCAGAGCATCAATGGTAAAGGTCACCTAGAACAGCTTCTTGTTGGGACATGGGACCCTTCTTCTCCAGTAGCAGAAGCATTTGAATTAACACACTGTAAAATTTTGTTAATAAATGCATTAGAAGATGGAGGAAAGTTCGAAACATTGCATCAAGCATTCAACTTATCCAGATATACTCAGCATATTGTGTTACTTGTGCACAAAGTTATCAATAGCAGCATCATATATATACCATAAAAAATAAATCAACAATTTGAAAAGTAGTGCCTAACTGCCTATTGCACAATATGTGAAGAAATTGGTAAAATTTGAAGAAGAAATGTTATAATTGGATCTTACCTTAAGATCTCCATCTCAACAATAAGGGAATACTTGTCTAAAATTGTAACACATGCTTCTTCTCAAGGTTCTAGATAAGATCAAACTCGAGTGAATTTTTCTTGACCATTCACTTTTATTTCAAAACAAAAGCCAAGGGAATCCGCAATAAGAGGTGCTTACATTTAATGTCTGTCAGTACATTGTGCACGATTGCCTCTTATAGAAGACACCTCTGAAAAAGCAAAAACCAAGCATATAAATGCACTGAAATTTTCAAAGCTGAAAGAGCATCATTCCTAGACAAATTCCAGTTCTCAAAAGATTCCATTCTCAGAATTTCTGCTTTCCTATATTAACGATAATTTACCACATTAAATCCCATTTTGCTAGCCAGAGTGCCAGACTTCACAAATTCAACCAACTTTTCAAGTTTCATAATTCATACAAGCCATATCTGGATATTTAGTTACCAACAAAGAAAAGATTGAAGCATTTGAATATCTCAGTTCTCTCAAAAGCTGTATCTTTGGAGCTAAATCATCTCCAACATTACACGACCATATTCCAAATTTCAAAGCTTTAAAGTTTAAATATTTCCTAATCTTCAAGAATATACTTCCACGGATACTGAAACAGTTATGTAAGCTCCTATTTAAGAGCATATAATTCCACCATGATAGCAAAGAAAGTTCCTGCGTATCTCTGCTTCCATGTATTAAAGCAACCAAAATACAGCACATGACATTATAACTTGAAGTAGAAGTACTGTCACCCTCCACTTCTTTAGTGCGTTGTAAGTATAGTTCACATTCTTGTGAAAGAAGGCAGACTCTCCAACCCCATAACTTAATCATGGGAAAATGCAGTAAGTGGACAAAACATACCAGAACAAGATTCTTAGATGTATTGTGTCGAAAAATGCTAACTCGTACTCCAGAAGCTCATTCTGCTGTTTTCTCTTTTCAACAAAAATTAACAGCAGATACTTTCCTTTCTTGCAATATGGAATCTTTTTAGGTGCCATTTGCATGTACTAAAAAACAAATGAAATTGAATTTTCCACATATTCGAGTTAGATGAATCTCCAAAACTATACATTTGAGTATTGTAGAAAAATTTATGCATGAGTGGATGCATCTTAAAATTATTTTGTGAATAGTTATAATAAATGTGTAGTTTAAAATGCAATTCTTCATGTGTTTGACTGAGTCATATTATTTCTGTTTATTCAAACCACAATTCATTGAACCAAAGCTAAAGCTAAAGCCAAAGAAGGTGCAACTTCTAAATCAATGTCAAACTCTATACTGATATATATATATATATATATATATATATAACTTTTTATGGAATAAATTTATCAAAAATGTTCTTGAAAGAAAATGAGGATGAAGACAAACTTGTCAGTTACTTTTAGCAAAAATTCTTAGAAGTTGTGATCTATGCATTTGAAGCTCTACAAAGAACAATTAATGTTTTTCTGGTATTCTAAAGTGTAATTTTCTTCAAAGATAGATCTTCTCAAACGCAAACCTTCTAGAAATGTCATTAGGCACCATAAGAATAAAGACACAAGAATTCCACCAGCATATCTCAAGGGCACAATAGCATCACATTCCTCGCATGGGAATAAACCAAAAAAGTTTGTCAAAATATTTTTCTAAATCAATTAGAAGATTATATTATCAATGTTAACAACAGAACCAAAACATCCTAAGCTTAAAAATCAAGAACTATAAATCAATATGCAGTCACTTAACTTTAGCCAATCATTATATAAATATTAAATATTTATCTTCCGTACAGCAGTGTTAAGAAAAAAACAACAAACAATTCGAGTCGTAATACTAGTGGCACTAGAATAAGTGTTTCAAATATATAAAACTTGCTGGCCAGAAAAAGGGAAGAGGTACTTTCCACTCAGAGTAGAGAGTAAGTAAGAATGACAACTGCAGAATAGATTAAACTTTCCCTTTTGGAATTCAAATTAAAAAGTGGGCAGATTTAGCAAATCCCAGGACAGGATCAGTATTTACCTTTTTAAATCCAACCTGGAAGTTTGACGAGTCCAGATCCTCTACTGTCCTCGGTTATGCTGTCACCGTGGCTCATTCTGGCCAGCATAACTGTGACAGCAGAGGATCCACGCTCAAGTTTGATTGCTAACCAACATGATTGAGAGAGTTCCTAGACAGAGTTTCTGTAGAAATATTATCATGTTATTAAAAAAAAGGGTTTAGACAGAAATATATCATAGATATAGTGCTATGTACTAGGTTTGTATAACTTATAACACACTTGAATTCATCATGGTGACACTTACTGCATCAGTGCAAGAACAAACCTATGTATTTAATTCCCTAATGTGATGGAATAATGCAAGGACACATCCCATAAATAATTAATTAAAAATTTTGTAACCTTCCCTTCTAAATTGCAGAGAAATAGTAGATAGCTGATTGACACAAAATAATCAGGAAAAATAATCAAGACTGTGCAGACCACACATTCAGATATACAACCAATGAGCCAAAAGGATATACCCTGATGACCTGACACATCAAATTCTAAGGACGTCTATTGCAGAGCTAAGTATCCTCCACAGTTTTGATTCGACAATAAAGTTATCTTATATGATTTAAAGCCTGTGGGGTTTAAGTCATTTAAAATCAGAATCATTATTATCTCTAAAATCAAAACTACAGCTTTGTCTAAAACACTAGGAAATCTTTGAAAGCTCAAGTGCTATCATGATTCTAAATTTCTAGTGTGTGCTGCTTACTTTTTAGTCTATGTTTGCAGTCTTCCTGCTTGTAGTTGCAGTACAGATAGAAAAAAAGGTTGGGGGGAGGGGACAAAAAGGGTCCAAGGGAACCCAATTTTCTTTTGACAAAAAGTGCAAGATAGAAACTTCGTCAAATTGGAAAGAAAGGAGAACTTACTTATAAAAAGTTCTCAGATTTTAACTTCTTCCAGCAGCTCAAACATACTTAAGATTTATTTAAATTTTAAAAGAAAAAAAATAATGATTTTACTGTCCAGTGAACAGTATGAAGGAAGCTAATGTGTGTGTATATATATATGCAAACAAACATGGGTCCATACGCACTCATACACCTGCAAAACTTAAGAACCTTCTATTTTGTCCACATTTATTCATCACAAATTCTTAAGTAAAACTCAAAATTGTCAAGAGCCTTTATCTAATTTCAGGTCTTGCAATGTTAACCATATATGTTCCTATGTATGGAAACATATAATACATTACAGAGCATGCAAGTAAAAACAAAAAACATGAAACTTACTAACAGCTATTACTACATGGAGGTTATTCTATAAATGTTATGAGTTATGATTATTCCCTTAGCAAGTGCAGTAGTAATGGGAATTAGAACTTTGAAGTAAAAAAAGAAAGATACAATAGTTGCCTCACCAAAACAACTAAGACTGAATAACACCTGAAGGGCCCATCTTGCCTTTATCGTGGTCTTGAAACCTGGCCACATAGCACTTAAAGTTTTTCTCAGTTTTTAAAAGGAAAAAACGAAGCCCCAAATCATTCTTAACCAAGCCCTTAGATTTCAAAGTCTGAACAACCAAGCATCTTGGGATAATCCTCTTCTCCAGGCTCAAAGGCAAAATTGATGGGACTGCAGCAATATCTTCTGGTGCATAACCCATTTGATTCACAAGAAAGTTCATCGTCTTATTGATCTTCTCTTCAGAAATTAACATACAATTTGGATGCCTTTTGAATGCTGAAAGAACCACACTTTTAGACCAACCCCACCTCTCATAAGTTTCCAATCTTGATTTCCACTTGTATGGCTTCGTCTTTGCAAGTACTTGGACGGAAAAGACAAATAATGATCTCCGAGGATCCAATCCCATTCCCTTCGCCGACTTCACAGCTTCAAAAAACTCTGTATGCTTCATAAATGCTACATCTGGAAAATACCTTACCATTAGAGAGATACTAGATTCAGCCACCCCAAGTTCTCTCAAAAGTCTAATGTTTGGAATTATATAATCTCCAACATTACCTAAAGACCATACTCCACATTTCAAAGATTTGATAACATCCTCATCATTTGAAAGCACACGCTTAAGTATTTCATAACGGGGCAATAAATACTCATCAATACTCCTTCCTAGTACCCTAGGATTAGAAACCAGGAATTCTGTGAGGTCAGTCCCTGAAATCCCTATAGACTGCAAAAACTTCAATTTGGGCAAAATTCTTGCCGTAGGATTAGTTGATAGGATCCTAGGGAGATGCTTCACAATTTTTGTTACCTGAGTGTCAGAAAATCCGTAGTCCTTCAGAAAACTAACAACTGAGTTGGGTTGTTCATAATTTTCCAATCGTAAATATTTTGATGCTTGGATAGCTGTCTTAGGCGAAAGCCCACACGAGTTGATTAAGTAGGACACTGTGAAGGAATGTCCCTCACTGACGGAAGTGAACGAACAGAAATCAAGGAAAGCATTCTGGATAAGAAAACCTAATTGCGTCTTCCTCGTAGTAATACATCGATTTGAAGCAATTAATCTTGGAAGGAGAAAAAGTTGCATTGTTAATTGACTCGCCGTCACCGAGTTGCCTGAGTCAGCCGCCGATGGACGTTGAGCTCGCCGGATGAAGAATTCCTCGGCCTCCGATTTTTGCGTTAGAGCCGTAGAGAGATCGGAGAAGTAGCTTAGTTATGCCTATGAGGCTAAAATCTAATTACACTCAACTTCAATGACCGCCGTGAAATGCATCAGGAAAGCCGAGGCCAAAATCTAATTACACTCAACTTCAATGAATCAATGGGGCTTATACATTTATTAATTATTATTCTATTGCCTCTCCAACTCCAATTTTGTTTTTTTTTTCTTCCTTTTGGTCCTTTATAATTATGATTGGTTGATTTAATTTTTCTTCATCACCAAATGTGATTAGTATTCGGAAGTATCACGAGTTTAAGCTTACCAGTTATAAATTATTTGATTTGTCTTGAGATTTATGTCATCTTATATTTTAAAAAGAAAAAAGCATTTTAATACAGATCTCTAGACAAATTCAACGATTGACATATGATAATCTTAAACTCTTAATAGTTTTATAGCATTACCCTAGAGTAATAGTTCATTGGCCCATTTGGGGACTCTAAACTATATATTTTTAAATGTTTCTTTAAAAGGCTAAATTATTTTTTTGGTCCTCAACGTTTTTTTTTATCAAAATTGGTCCTCTAGCCTAACATCCGTTTGGTTTTGCCATTAAATGCTGACGTGGAAGGCTTATGTGGCACACTCTTTCTCCTACGTGTCATATTTAAATGACATGACACATTCTCTCACTCCAATTCAGCAAAACGACATTGTTTTGATTCATTTAAATGACTAAGAGGGGGAAGAAGATGGTGTGTGAATGAGGAAGATGATGGAAATGATAGCGGCGGTGTGGCGGCGGCGGCGACGGCGGGGTGGTGGTGGTGGGGAAGAAGATGAAGATGATGTAAAGAGAGAGAAGGGATGAGATGATAATGATGATGATGAAGGGGGAGAAGATGATGATGTGACAATGTGGGGTGACGTGGTAGTGATGTGTCATGTCATGTCATTAAAATATGACACATAGCCACGTAGGAGAGAGGGTGTGCCACATAAGCATGCCACGTCATCATTTAACGGCAAAAGTTAACGGTGTTATGCTCGAGGACCAAAATCGACCCAAAAAAAAAACTTTAAGGACCAACACTAAACTTCATGCAAATATTGAAAACCAAAATAGTACTTTAGCCTCTTATAAATTAATTCGGCTAGTTCTCAATACTTTATCTTGGTTCTCAGATCAATTCTATGTCATCCGATTTCATCCGTATTTGATCTGGTCATCCCACTCCGATTGACCATCTAGGCCAATTGGTTGAACCAAACCAACTATTATTGTTGACAAAATTTGATCTGAGTCTTAAAATTAAACATTGGTGACAAGTGTCATATGAATTAATTTGGCTAGTTCTCAATATTTTATCTTGATTCTCATATCAATTCTATGTCACTCGATTTCATTTGTATTTGATCGGTCAACCCACTTTGATTGACCATCCAAATCAGAACCAAACCAATTATTATCGGGATAAAAGTTTAATGGTACTGTATCACTGAATTTTAGTGCATCCCTCCAATTATGTAGTGCCATTTGTTAATATTAATAAAAACTCACATTAATTAGGGTCCACCTTGAATGGTTTAAGGACCAACTGATTGGAGGAATGTACTGAAGTTCAATACTACCGTACCACTGAACATCTACTCCTATTATGGTTGACAAACCCTCCGATTTGATTTGAAAAATTGGTAGCAAGTGTCTTTTGGATAGAATTTAACATAATTATAACAAAAATTAAACAATTAAAACTAATTTAAAACTTTTAAAAATATCTAACTATAATTATTTTTATAAGAAAATATTTTAAAATAAATAAAATTATAGAACTTAACTTAAGAAAAAATAAAATTATAGAACCATGATAATAATTTATCCTAAATTTAAATATCCACTTCTTCTTCTCCACAAGCATCACATCATGAACCTCTCATATGGCGAAACCCCAAAACAAGTTTCAAATTCCATTAACGATCATAGCAATGAAAGGCCATCCCGGCTCTGGCAAAAGCACTTTGGCTCATTCCATAGCCTCTTCCCTTCGAATCCCTCTCATAGACAAAGACGACATCCGCGACTCCACCGTATCCCTCCAACACCTCCCCACACCCCCGCCTTCCTCCCTCCTCAACGACCTCTCCTACGACGCCATCTGGCGCCTCGCCTCCACTCAGCTCCGCCTCGGCCTCGGCGTCGTCATCGACTCGCCCCTCTCACGCCGCGCCCACCTCGATCGGCTCGTCAGTATCGCCGAGTCCTCCGGCGCGCGGCTTGTTGTCGTCGAGTGCAAGCCGAGCGACCGGGACGAGTGGCGGCGCAGGCTGGAGCGGCGCGCCGGGAGCTCGCACAAGCCGGCCACGTGGCGGGATTTGGAGAGGCTTGTGGAAGAGTACGGCGGGTGTACGGAGTACGATGTGGGTGATGTGCCGAAGATTGTGGTGGATACTACAGCGTCGGTTGGGAAGGAGGAGATGTGTTCTGGTGTGGTGGAGTTCATCGCGGCTCATGGTGGGGGCTAGCTGAATTAATAATTATCATGAGTTGTCCAAAGAGATTCTGCCACGTTTATGTGACACTTTAAAAAGATCAATAAAATGTATCCATTGTTTATTTGGTATGATGCAACAAGTTATATAGTACAATTGTAATTATTAATGTGATCCAATTGTATTGCATGATGTACTAAAATAATAAATGTCACAATTTTATTGATTAAATTGCATTTCATGATACAACAAATTACATCATAGATTCACCATATTTTTTTATATTTTTGCTTTTTGTTGATAGAGTATGGCATGTTCCTTCTGTATATAACTTCTTATATGAAAAAAAAAATCAGAAAATATAAGTCAAGAAAATGTATCATCTCCTCCTTTCATCATCCTATTCTTCTATCTCATTTGAATCCGTTTATATATATATATATACACATATATATGTTATCTAATATCGTCTATCTGTTTTTATATTTTTATATTTTTGTTTAATACTATAAATTCAAATTAAATCAAACATAAACGATCGATTTTGACGTGGATGATGAATGTGTATCTCTTTTGCGACCTCACATTTAACTTTTTTACTTTTATTAAAAAAATCAACCTAATCCAAATAAAAAAACCAAACTTTCACCCTAAAATATTTTTAAATTTGGATTAGGTTAATTTTTTTTAATAAAGGAAAAAGTTAAATGTGAGGTGGACAATGACGTGGTAAAAGAAATACACATTCATCGTCCACGTCAGCAAATTCCGTCAAGCAAGTTAATGGTGTTAGTAAAAAGATCAGGCATGAACAAAATTAAAAGTTTAGGGATAGACATGAACCAAAAAAAAGTTTGGGGGTAGGAATGAACATTGCTGTAAAGTTTGGGGGCGACAAGGTTATTTTACCCTAAAATTAAATTTTTAGATAGACAATAATTAATCTATCTTTTAAAATCAAATTTTAAACCTTGTTAATTGGAGATTTTTTTTTTTGGTACAGGGAGGGGCCCAGACAAACAACAGCAAACTACCCACCAGGGTCCCTAGACTTAACAACAACCCTAGCCTCACTCAGCACCACTTCTTTAACGAAAGGAGGGGGTTCATAAAACGAAGGAAACCCCTAGCACAAGAAAGACTTTGCTTAGCTAGGATATCTGCAAACTTGTTCCTAGCTCTAGGAGTGAAACTAAAACCATGCTCCCAGTCATGATTGATAAGATCATTGTTACATTGAATAGTTAGGTGGCTTATCTAGCTCCCACTTTAAAGTTTCTTAAATTGGTTGATAGCTGTCGAAGAGTCACTTTCAATCACAATTTTCATATGACTCAACTCCCAAGCCAAGGATAAGCCACAAAGGATACCCTATAGCTTAGCTCCTAGAGGAGGGGAAGTATCGAGGTTCTTCATAAAATCATGTATCCAAATCCCATTATGATCACTTAAGAGGCCTCCACACACCTAGAAGAATTAAATTTCCTGCAAACAACACCATCAACATTGATTTTTTATTCAACCTTTCTTTGGAGCTGTGTCTCTGACTATTTAAATCTAGTTAGGCCTCATCCAAGCACTAGTGTGGATTATGGCAAAGTGGAGAATAATTTCATGAGGCTTCTATGGGAAAATAAAGTTCTTAGTTTTGATGTTCTTGTTTCCACTTCCATATGAAATCACAGCTTATAGCAAAAATATGGGCCAAGAAATGCCACTAGACTTGCTGGATGTCTTCAAGTTCCACACAATCCATGCCTTCATAGGAAGGAAAAAGAAAGTTGCTCGATTCCTTGGATTAATGAAGGCTTTCTATATTGAAGAGAGTTTGTGACAATCTCTTAATAGATGAATGATGGATTCGAAGCAGCTGCTACACCAAGAACAAAGAGGGCTAGAGGATGTCTAACCCGCAACCTACCTTTAGTAGGAAATCTCTTATGACCAACTGCCAAAAGAGAAACTTAAGTCTATGTTGGATCTTCCTTTTCCAAATTAGCTTCCAAATAAACTTAGCATTATCAGACTTCAGGTCACTTATCACATAGTATGCATTTTTTACAATAAACACACCATTGTTTCCAGGTTTTCAAGTAGGAGTATCAACACCTAACAGGGCATCAGGCGGGTTAATTTTCATAATACTTGATTTCACCTCCTAATTTAAAATATCCGAGACATTGTCCAACTTCCACTATGGCTAAGCTCATTGATAAAATCTTTTAATTTAAAGTTGTGCTAGTATTAGTTGTGTTCCTTCCTTTGTTCAAAGTGTCTCTTAAATTTGGAATGTTCGGGATCCAGTTATTTTCCCAAAAATTAATTCTTTGGCCATTGCCAAATTTCCAAAAAACATGTTTCTTGAAATCATGCCAATTTTTCACAAGATCTCTCCAGAATCGGGAGTCCGTGGACTTGGAGACCATCGAGGATGTTGAGAGATTTCTAATAGTATATTTTCCCCTTAGTACTCTGACCCCAACGTGTTATGATTACTTGTTAAATGCCAAGCAAGTTTGAAGCAGAAAGCCTTATTGATGGAACTCGAGGATCTGATGCCTAAACCTCCTAAATTTTTAGGAACGCAAATCTTGTTTCAACTGAGTTGGTGAATATTCTTCTTATCAGGAGTGCTTCCCTATAGAAAGGCTCACTCAATTTTTTTGACTTGATTAGTTATGCCTTTTGGAAGCATGCAGCGTTGCATATGGAATAAAGGTATCGTGGAAAGCATAGACTGAACAATTGTTTCCCTCCCAGACAAAGACAAGGAGCTAGCTTTCCATCAAGATAAACGGGCTTGAATTCTCTCGATGATGTGGATAAAGCTATTTTTGGTTTGTCTACCATGTATTATGTTCACTCCAAGGTACTTCCTAATCTCTTGGGATCTCCTGAAGCAAGCCAAACGCAAAATTCTAGTTATATCATCAAGAGGCATTTTTTTGAAAAAAAAAAATACAACTTTTGGAAGCATTTATCGCTTCATTATGTTTTATTTATATGCATTTAAAAATTCATAAATATTTATTGAAAAGTCAACAGTAACAAATTTTGTTCTTTTATAATTGAAGATTAATCAATATTGACGACGTTGGAAAAAATAAACAGTTAGTTCAATTAGTAAGTTGTTCAGTGTCATTGTTTAAATATGCTATCAAGGAATTTAATTACGTTATTTAATGTCATTTAAATTAAATTTAATACAAGTAATAATGTGCCTAATCAACTATAAATTGTGGCATTTCTTCAGAAAATTCCTCAATTCAATCCAAAATGGAGAATGCAAGTGAGAAGATGAAGTTCATTGAAGACCCCAAAGCCAGAAACGAAACCTTCTTGAAGTTAAAGGCTGAAATGTTGAAAGAAGTTAGCGAGCTTTCTGCCTTTTATGGAGCAGAGTTCGCCATTTTCTTTAATTTACCTTCGGGAGAAACTTACGCCTATGGCTACCCTTCTGTCGAGACCATTATCGACAGGTATTGTTCTACAAACCCTATTACTACCGAAAAAGAAGAGGAGCCTCATTTACAAACTACAAAATCCAACTCTCAGACTCAGATTGGTTCTGATAAGGGAAAGAAACGTGTTCTGGATATGCAAGACTATGACTCGGGTGCCCAAGTTGAAGCTGAGAACAAGAAAATTAAGAAACTTAGTAAGGAAGATTAAATACTAATTATTATGATATTTAGAAGATCAACATGTATGAGTTATTGATTAATTAGATTATCCGTCATCCATGGTTATGCAATATTGTAATTTGATTTTGTTGTTGGATATATTTTCTATGTTGTAGTTTGAATCCATCTCTTGTTCCTATATATGATGTGTAAGAGTTTGGAAATCTATAAATAACTTCCTTTAAAAAAATATATGGATGTTTTAAAGTTTTATGAGCAATCAATTATTTTATTGTACAACTATTCTATACTTAATTAACTAATCGGGCTTATAATTTTGAACTTAAATACTGATAAGAATTGTCCTTGGGGATGCATTGGCGATTGTAATGAAATTTTGAATGAAGCTGAGAAGGATGGTGTGCGTCCTCACAACAATCGATAGATTGTAATGAAATTTTGAATGAAGCTGACGGATATATAGCAATATAATATGATAATGGTGCAAACAAGAACTTTCCAGCCAACATGGCCACTAGCATCTCATATGGTTGACGAACAACTTCCCTTAGGCTTCTTAGCTTCCTCTCTTCCCAAACACAAGGATATACTAAACTTGCAATATGCATCATCTCAATATACTGTACTTTTGCTTTTGCTACCCACAGTACTAAAGATGGTCTCATTCTCCTGCCACCAACACTCAAAATTCTAGAATTCTTCATTTCATGGTCATTAAGATGTGCATCATGATCTATCATAATACAAGAAAAATTATGAATTCCAGGATCAAAAACCATAATAGCAAATTTATTTATACCATTCTTACAAGATTTCTCAGCACAGTTAATGCATGATAATAGCAATTTTGGCAACTTGGAGAATACAAGAAGTAAACCCATTGGAGCCACTTTCTCTTGAAGAAGCCAAAAGACACCACCAAAATAATATATTAGAATAAATGACCCATCATAATTCCATACTAGCAGCTTCTCTAACCCATAACCAAGAAATGCATGTTGTAGTAGCATTATGAATGTCCAAGAAACAGTAGGAGAATCAATGAAGTTGTCAAGGGTTCCTTCTATATCACACAAGTGATCAAAATGGCTATACTGAAAAGTAACAAAATTATTTAAGCTCCCATCACCACCCAATCCCCTTTTGAGTACATAACTATGAACCCATTTAGTTAGCTTGAAAGAATCAAATTGGGCACATGCCTCAATTACACTAACGAAGGCCAATTTAATCCCTTCAATATACATATAATAAAACATTGCCAAACCTTCTCTTGCCTTTACATTCTCAACATAAGATGGGTTTATATTAGTCAATGAAACCACATCCTTTTCACCCATTTTGTCACGACCCCATTTCTAGGAGTCCGTGACCGGCACGGGAGTAGGATTTCACCCCTAAACCCGTAAGCCTTCCCTATTACCATTTAAAATAATTACCCTGCTATACAAACAACATACAATATTCACATAATAAATATTGGCCACGTCATTTACGGTGGCCTAAATAACCTGCAATCCACGGCGCTCATTGCCGCTTCAGCCCAATTCAAGTATATATATATATCCATTCACATAAGCAATCACACATAAATTTGTATATACGTAGTGATCAAACCACAAGGGAATGATCTATCCTATTCACACACAATATATATATATATAACCTGTTCAATCACCGATATATGAGCATCCACACTCGCATTTAAATTTACATATTGATCACACGCCTCAATGCGTGTAATCTATCCTATTCACATGCAGGTTTATATATTTGCAAACAATCACATACCAACCACACATATATACATATATAATTTACATATTGATCACACCCCATAGGGTGTGACCTATCCTATTCACATGCGGAAGCAATTCATACTCATCATAATATTCATATATCCTATATTCCCATCCATGACCTAATCTTTAAACAGTATGAAGCCGACAAGTTTAGATTTGTACATATATATATACATATAGCAATTGCCTATACATCAAAGGCTATACTCAAAATAATGTATACATCAATGAAATATAACAAAAGAATGTATACATCAAAAGATAAACCTCTCACGCGAACAATGCGTGAGGTCTCTAGGAATGTCCGCCTCCTTGAGAGGAAGTAGACGCGTGTCCGGTGCTCGCTACACCTGTATCTGTAACATGTAAAATTGGGGGGGTGAGTCAAACGGACTCAGTGAGAGGCTCTCCCATCCTTGGTGTAGTAGTGGGTACCACTACAACTGGGGAAAGGGAGCCAATCACATCCACATGCGCATATAACATTCCTTTTAACCTTTCATGTTTAAGTGATCATGCATTTAGCATATATAACACATATATTGACAAAATTAGGCATATATATCACATGTTCAATATCATCAAACACTTTCCAATATCATATATCGTTTTAAAATAACATAAACTGGCCCGAAGGCATATCTCCCTTTGGGGAGAGAACTGGCCCGAAGGCATATCTCCGTTAGGAGAGAATCTGGCCCGAAGGCATAACTCACGTGAGTGGCATCCGTTATGAGGTAAACTGGCCCGAAGGCATAGCTCACGTGAGCGGTTAGGAACCTAGTTGATCATTCTAGGAACCCCTGGCCCCAAGACTTTACTTGAGACATATCTGGCACCAAGACTTTACTTGGTACATAGCCGGCGACTCGTGTGACTTTGGCCTAACCAAAGCTTTAACCACAAAGTGGCAAACTCATAGAGTTTGGACTCTTGGGTGTCCGACTTCACGAGGACATACTCGATCTACCCGGTTTATTTAAAATGGACACCTCTTTTATCATAGACTCTACATGACTCCTATGAACCCCTACTAGTTCAGTTTTACTTTTCTTGGAAAAACTTATAAGTTTATACCCTTTCCCAAGTTCGAAAATAATTTCAAGGAAGAATATCCTAAGTTCGATTATTTAAAAAATTTCAAGATCAAACAATAGGTTTCCAACTTCATTTAACTTGTGAGTTTCTAGGACCATGAAATTTAGACACCGAAAGTAGACTCGATCCTACCCCCGATATCGTTCTAGGTTCCAAGAACCCTTTTTCCATATAAGGCTTCTCAAGCCATCATGATATTTCACATGTATCACATACACATATAACATGTAATTTCATATAATAACATTTAGGAATAACAATAGCATGTTTCTAACATACATATTCTAACAAAGAGGCAAATAATACAAACCATATTTTTCCACATCCTCATACAACCCACAAGAGGGCAAGGATGGGAAAGCCCCTCACCTGGTTGGCACTTCGGATCAGCTCTCGGTGTGCCCGAAGGTCCACTCACAGTATGGTGCCCTATACACATATATATTTAGGAAATTTAGAACGCGTAATTAAACATCTAAAAATGCGTGTGTCGTACTAATACTCATGTACCGTTTAGATATTTCTAAGAACTAATTATTTAATTCGTTACGTCGTCTAAATTTCTCTTTTTGAAAGTCCAGAATGCCCCATATTTGACTTTCACACTTTCGAGCCATTTAGAACATCTAATTGCTTAGGTTAGAGATTTCCACTTGTCTAAATTCCCCTTCATGTGTTCATGTGAAGTTCCCATTACCCAAGTCTTGAATTTATGGCTCAAGAGTCATAAATTCTACTTGTCCAAAATTTCCATTTATCAAAATAACCCTGAACACTTCACCTACACATGAATACGTATACCCGAATACGCGTAAAATTAGAAAATTGTCTCTTTTTCCCCGAACGGGGTTCCGGGTGAGACGGAAATTACTCGGGTTTTAATCCCTCGTACATTCCAATAATTTTTAATAATTATATAATTATTGTTCAACCTTTCAGTGCACCCCAAGTCATTCCGCAACACCCTTAAACCTTAACAATCACATTTTCCTACACTTTTTCGAACCCAGATAAATTCCATCAATTTGGTTCCGGTTCCTAAGCTTCCAACTCACTTCCTAGCATGCAAATACTTCAATTTAGGATCCAAAATACTCATATTGAATCAATTGAGGTCTTTCTAAAAATCCCTAAAATTGATAAAATTGGGGTTGGAGAGATTCGGGACTTTTTACCTCGATTCAATCAGTTAAGATGATGGAATGGGGTATAGGAAACCCCCGGTCACCTTCCTCGACCTCGAAACGGTGATTTTCCGGTGAAACTCCGGCCAAAATACTATTCCCATTCGTTTCTCTCTCTAACCGAGCTCTCTCTCTCTCTGGCCACGAAGACGGCGACCGGCTACAGCTTCCCTTCACGTCCGGCCACCACCACGCACGGTGTCCTCCTCCTTACTCCCGTCGACGTTTCTCCGTTTCTCCTTCCTCTCTTTGCGTTTCTCGGCTAGTGAAATGAGGGTGTGCGTTTTTTGTTCTTTGCTTTCTCTCTCTCGGCCCCTGATGCTATAATAGATTGGTCCTCTAATGTGATTTAAAGGGGGGTCACTCTTCTCTTTTCTTTTTTTTTTTGTAATAATATAAAATAAATATTGTATATAAGCATATACACCTATATTTAATATATATTATTATTTATTGTTAAAAAAAATCAATTTTTGGGGTTAATAGACTTACACCCAATATCCCGTTAGGTCCTAATTTTGGTCCAAATAAAATTTCATTTATTTAAAATTTTCTCCTTTTCCTTTCAAATTAGAATAAAAATTAAATTAGGACCTTAACGTTAATTGGAAAATTTTCGGGTATTACAATCTTCCCCCCTTAAGAAATTCGGTCCCCGAATTTCAATCACATACTAACCTTAGTTTTCAAATAGATGAGGATACGTCCTGCGCATATCAGCCTCGACTTCCCACGTAGCTTCCTCGGTCGAGTGATTTCTCCACAGAACTTTCACCAATGGTATTTCTTTCAATCTCAACTTCTTCAATTGACGATCTAAGATTTCCACTAGTATCTCTTCATACGTCAAATCTTCGGTTAGTTGTACTTCTTGGGGTTGGATCACATGAGAAGGATCTGGCAAGTACTTGCGAAGCATTGATACATGAAACACCGGATGAACTCCTTCTAGTTCCGCCGGCAACTGAAGACGGTAGGCAACGTTTCCCACACGTTCAAGGATCTCAAACGGTCCGATATACCTTGGACTTAGCTTGCCTTTCTTGCCAAACCTCATCACGCCTCTCATTGGTGAAACCTTCAAAAATACTAGCTCACCCACAGCGAATTCCAATTCTCTTCTTCGGTTGTCAGCATATGACTTCTGTCTACTTTGAGCCGTTAACAACCTCTCCCTTATTTCTTTTACCTTTTTCAAGGCATCTTGTAACAGTTCCGGGCCGACTAAGCTAGCTTCTCCGACCTCGAACCAACCAATCGGGGATCGACACCTTCGACCATAAAGAGCCTCGAAAGGTGCCATTTGAATACTCGCTTGGTAACTGTTATTATATGCAAACTCAGCTAGAGGTAAATACTTTTCCCAACTTCCGCCGAAATCCATAATACACGCTCTAAGCATGTCTTCCAGAATTTGAATAGTTCTCTCTGATTGCCCATCTGTCTGTGGGTGAAAAGCGGTGCTCAAATCAACTCTAGTCCCCAACACTTCCTGCATAGACTTCCAAAACCTGGAAGTGAACTGTGGCCCTCTATCCGATATTATGGATACTGGTATCCCGTGTAATCTGACGATCTCTGATAGATAGAGCTGCGCATACTGACTCACACTATAAGTGGTCTTAACTGGCAGAAAGTGGGCGGACTTGGTCATACGATCCACTATTACCCAAACTGAATCAAACCCACGCTGTGATCTAGGCAACCCTGTAACAAAATCCATTGTGATCCTCTCCCATTTCCATTCTGGTATTTCTATTTGTTGTAACATCCCGGCGGGTTTCTGGTGTTCAGCCTTAACCTGCTGACACACTAAACATCTAGCCACATAGTCTGCAACATCTCTTTTCATACCATTCCACCAATACAATTGTTTCAAATCATGATACATCTTGTTAGCTCCCGGGTGGATGGTATAAGCGGTCCGGTGTGCCTCTTCAAGAATTCTCTCTTTCAAATTGTCCACCATCGGAACACACAACCGTCCCTCCAAGCGAAGTACCCCGAAATCATCAATAGAGAATCGGAGGTCCTCCCTTTTCTCTTCGATTACTGTATTCTTAATCTGTCTGAGGTCGGCATCTTCATCCTGTTTAGACTTCACCTCTTTTACCAAAGAGGATTTAGCTTCTAGATGAGCCAACAATGAATTTGAACTTCCAATCTCAAACCGATTCCCGGTTTGTTCTAACTCATGAAGTTCCTTAATCAACGGTCTCCTCTCTTCACTTATATGAGCAAGACTACCCATGGATTTCCGACTCAGAGCATCAGCTACCACATTAGCCTTTCCCGGATGGTACAAAATCGTGCAGTCATAATCTTTTAACAACTCTAGCCATCGACGTTGTCTCAAGTTTAAATCTTTCTGCTCGAAGATGTATTTGAGACTCTTGTGATCTGTATAAATTTCACAAGTCTCTCCGTATAGGTAATGCCTCCATATTTTTAAGGCAAATACCACCGCGGCCATTTCAAGATCATGCGTCGGGTAATTCTTCTCATGTTTCCTCAACTGTCTCGAGGCATACGCAATCACTTTGCCGTGTTGCATTAATACACACCCCAACCCGATCCTTGATGCATCGCAATACACCACATACCCTCCGGTGCCTTCAGGAAGTGCTAACACTGGAGCGGTAGTGAGGCTTTCCTTCAACTTCTGGAAACTGTGCTCACATTTCTCATCCCATACAAACTTCACCCCTTTTTGTGTCAATTTGGTTAATGGCGCAGCCACCTTAGAAAAATCTTGCACGAATCTCCTGTAATAGCCCGCCAAACCCAAAAAGCTACGGATTTCTGTAACTGAGGTAGGTTGGGACCAATTCTTTACCGCCTCCACCTTACTTGGATCAACGTGGATTCCCTCTGATGATACCACGTGACCCAAAAAGGCAACTCTATCAAGCCAAAATTCGCATTTGGAGAACTTGGCATACAACTTCTTCTCCCTCAACCTTTGCAAGGCCAACCTTAACTGTTCAGCGTGCTCTTCTGAATTTTTCGAATAGACCAAGATGTCATCAATAAAGACAATGACAAATTGATCCAAGAAAGGTTTGAAGACCCTATTCATCATATCCATAAACGCTGCAGGAGCATTGGTCAATCCAAAAGACATCACCAAAAACTCGTAATGTCCATATCGGGTTCGGAAAGCGGTCTTAGGTACGTCTGATTCTCGAATCTTGAGTTGGTGATACCCAGATCGCAAATCAATTTTAGAAAACCGCTTTGCACCTTGTAATTGATCAAACAAGTCATCTATCCTCGGAAGTGGGTATTGGTTGCGGATCGTCACCTTATTTAACTTTCGGTAATCGATACACAACCGCAAGGATCCGTCCTTCTTCTTCACAAAAAGGACCGGCGCACCCCAAGGAGAAAAACTAGGCCGAATAAAGCCCTTGTCAAGCAACTCCTGCAACTGAGTATGTAACTCCTTCAATTCTTTCGGAGCCATACGATAAGGTGGTGTGGATATAGGTTGAGTACCGGGTTGCAATTCAATTTCAAATTCAATTTCCCGATCGGGAGGCAACCCCGGCAATTCTTCCGGAAATACATCTAAGAACTCACGCACCACCGGTACTTGATTCGGTGAAACCACTTCTTTCGTAGTGTCTCTCACAAAGGCCAAGTACCCTTTGCACCCTTTTTCAAGTAGCTTGGATGCCTTGATAGCTGAAATCAAGCTTGGGTACGAAGCGGCTCCGTCGCCCCTTATCACAAAAGGTTCTTCATTCGGCATGCTAAATTTTAGACACTTAGCTCTACAATCCACCACCGCATGACAAGATGCCAACCAGTCCATTCCCAGAATTACATCTAAATCAACCATAACTAAAAGACGAAGGTCTACTATAGTCTCATGACCATCGACCTCCACCACACAGGATTTATGCACATACTCAACTTGTACCGAATCTCCCATCGGAGTAGATACTAATACTATCTCTTCCATTCTAGATGGACTTCTCTTGAATTTAGAGGCAAATTCATGCGACACGTATGAATGAGTAGAACCAGAATCAAACAACACTTTTGCTTCAAGAGAACAAACAAGTAGAGTACCTGTGACCACTGCATTGGATGCATGAGCGTCCTGCTGGGAAAGTGCGAATACTCTGGCTTGACCGCCACTCACTGCCCCTGTACCTCTACCACTGTTACCCGCACCACGACCTCTAATTGCACCTGTGTTGGTTGTATGTGGTGGCACGGCTCTCACCGGTGGGGCTGGAATAGGAGTACTTCTCGGAGTCGGGTTACTCCTCACACTTGTACCTTCCCTCCGCTTAGGACACTCCTTAGACATGTGGCCCACCTCGCCACAAGTGTAGCATACACCGGTCAATTTCCGGCATACACTAAAATGACGTCTGTTACAGATTGCACATTGAGGCCATGTGTCACCGGTGTTTCTACTGCCTTGTACTCTCTGTCCACCTTGGGTGTTACTCTTCCCAGAACTTGTGGTGGTAATAGCAGACTGCCCACCAACTTGTCCTGCATAATTTGAAACTATACCAGAATTACCAGCTGTCTTTTGCTTCTTCTTCCACCCTTGGCCCTCATTGCCCATCAATAATTTATTCTTGGGATTTGCCGACGTCCCAAACTTCTTTCTATTTTCGATCACTCTTGCACAATCCGCAGCCTGTGCTAAAGTTTCAAATTGATTACACTGGGGTAGTAGCACTACGAACAACGGCTCTACCAGTCTGTGAATGAACCTTTTGATCAATTCCCTCTCATCAGGAACTAATTCAGGAGCGTATTGAGCTAGCTCTGTGTACTGCAGTTCAAACTCGGTCACAGACATATTCGGCGTCATCCACAAGTCTTCGAACTGTTGACGCTTGGCATACTTCATTCCTTCAGACAGAAACCGACCCAGGAATTCCCTCTGAAAATCTTCCCAGGTCATAGGAGCAACTCTCCTTGCATATCTCTTCTGTACTGACTCAAACCAAACCCGTGCAACGCCTCTTAACTGAAACGAGGCAAGTTCCACCATCTCTCCTCCTGGACACCTCAGTAATTGCCCAATTCTGATTATATCACGGAGGAAATGTTGAGGGTCCTCCTTGGTTTCGGTTCCACAAAATGTGGGCGGATTTAACTTCAAGAATTTTGTAATTGGCAATTCCCTCGGAACTCCCCTCGGTCTCCTGGGTACGTCCCTTAGTTGCCAATCCCTTCTAGGTTCTTCCTCCCTTGTTTCAGTTTCCTGTTCAACCGATATCACTTGCTCTTTTTCTTCGCCGATAACTAAACGACGGACTTGTTGAATTTGGCGGGTTATTTCGGCTCTTAATTCCTGAAATCCCGCAGTCAACATCTCAGCCACCGACGGAGCACCCGTCTCAACCTGTGGCTCTGGGTTTTGTTGCCTATGCACTTCTCTTTCTTGTGTCCTACCACGACCGCGAGCACGGCCTCTAGCACGGCCTCTAGCATGGCCTCTAGCTCGGCCCCTGGGAGGCACTCTCTCCTCCCGAACGGACTCCTCATCTATACGTGCAGGGACTCTACCGCCCCTCCTAGCCTGCCTAGTGGTTGGCAGCATCCCTGTACTGCACAAAGATCACACCTAATAAATACGCATATAACAATGATATATTTAAATATCAAAGAGAGTAGAAAGAAAGGATTGACACATTTTTCCTGGGTATTCCCACAAGTGCCCTTTTACTCCCACGTTGTGCCCGGGTACACAAAGAAGGGTAAACCGACACCCGGTCATACCTATGGCTTTATAGTATTTAAAAGAAACTTGGCTCTGATACCAACTTTGTCACGACCCCATTTCTAGGAGTCCGTGACCGGCACGGGAGTAGGATTTCACCCCTAAACCCGTAAGCCTTCCCTATTACCATTTAAAATAATTACCCTGCTATACAAATAACATACAATATTCACATAATAAATATTGGCCACGTCATTTACGGTGGCCTAAATAACCTGCAATCCACGGCGCTCATTACCGCTTCAGCCCAATTCAAGTATATATATATATCCATTCACATAAGCAATCACACATAAATTTGTATATACGTAGTGATCAAACCACAAGGGAATGATCTATCCTATTCACACACAATATATATATATATATATATATATATATATAACCTGTTCAATCACCGGTATATGAGCATCCACACTCGCATTTAAATTTACATATTGATCACACGCCTCAATGCGTGTAATCTATCCTATTCACATGCAGGTTTATATATTTGCAAACAATCACATACCAACCACACATATATACATATATAATTTACATATTGATCACACCCCATAGGGTGTGACCTATCCTATTCACATGCGGAAGCAATTCATACTCATCATAATATTCATATATCCTATATTCCCATCCATGACCTAATCTTTAAACAGTATGAAGCCGACAAGTCTAGATTTGTACATATATATATACATATAGCAATTGCCTATACATCAAAGGCTATACTCAAAATAATGTATACATCAATGAAATATAACAAAAGAATGTATACATCAAAAGATAAACCTCTCACGCGAACAATGCGTGAGGTCTCTAGGAATGTCCGCCTCCTTGAGAGGAAGTAGACGCGTGTCCGGTGCCCGCTACACCTGTATCTGTAACATGTAAAATTGGGGGGTGAGTCAAACGGACTCAGTGAGAGGCTCTCCCATCCTTGGTGTAGTAGCGGGTACCACTACAACTGGGGAAAGAGAGCCAATCACATCCACATGCGCATATAACATTCCTTTTAACCTTTCATGTTTAAGTGATCATGCATTTAGCATATATAACACATATATTGACAAAATTAGGCATATATATCACATGTTCAATATCATCAAACACTTTCCAATATCATATATCGTTTTAAAATAACATAAACTGGCCCGAAGGCATATCTCCCTTTGGGGAGAGAACTGGCCCGAAGGCATATCTCCGTTAGGAGAGAATCTGGCCCGAAGGCATAACTCACGTGAGTGGCATCCGTTATGAGGTAAACTGGCCCGAAGGCATAGCTCACGTGAGCGGTTAGGAACCTAGTTGATCATTCTAGGAACCCCTGGCCCCAAGACTTTACTTGAGACATATCTGGCACCAAGACTTTACTTGGTACATAGCCGGCGACTCGTGTGACTTTGGCCTAACCAAAGCTTTAACCACAAAGTGGCAAACTCATAGAGTTTGGACTCTTGGGTGTCCGACTTCACGAGGACATACTCGATCTACCCGGTTTATTTAAAATGGACACCTCTTTTATCATAGACTCTACATGACTCCTATGAACCCCTACTAGTTCAGTTTTACTTTTCTTGGAAAAACTTATAAGTTTATACCCTTTCCCAAGTTCGAAAATAATTTCAAGGAAGAATATCCTAAGTTCGATTATTTAAAAAATTTCAAGATCAAACAATAGGTTTCCAACTTCATTTAACTTGTGAGTTTCTAGGACCATGAAATTTAGACACCGAAAGTAGACTCGATCCTACCCCCGATATCGTTCTAGGTTCCAAGAACCCTTTTTCCATATAAGGCTTCTCAAGCCATCATGATATTTCACATGTATCACATACACATATAACATGTAATTTCATATAATAACATTTAGGAATAACAATAGCATGTTTCTAACATACATATTCTAACAAAGAGGCAAATAATACAAACCATATTTTTCCACATCCTCATACAACCCACAAGAGGGCAAGGATGGGAAAGCCCCTCACCTGGTTGGCACTTCGGATCAGCTCTCGGTGTGCCCGAAGGTCCACTCACAGTATGGTGCCCTATACACATATATATTTAGGAAATTTAGAACGCGTAATTAAACATCTAAAAATGCGTGTGTCGTACTAATACTCATGTACCGTTTAGATATTTCTAAGAACTAATTATTTAATTCGTTACGTCGTCTAAATTTCTCTTTTTGAAAGTCCAGAATGCCCCATATTTGACTTTCACACTTTCGAGCCATTTAGAACATCTAATTGCTTAGGTTAGAGATTTCCACTTGTCTAAATTCCCCTTCATGTGTTCATGTGAAGTTCCCATTACCCAAGTCTTGAATTTATGGCTCAAGAGTCATAAATTCTACTTGTCCAAAATTTCCATTTATCAAAATAACCCTGAACACTTCACCTACACATGAATACGTATACCCGAATACGCGTAAAATTAGAAAATTGTCTCTTTTTCCCCGAACGGGGTTCCGGGTGAGACGGAAATTACTCGGGTTTTAATCCCTCGTACATTCCAATAATTTTTAATAATTATATAATTATTGTTCAACCTTTCAGTGCACCCCAAGTCATTCCGCAACACCCTTAAACCTTAACAATCACATTTTCCTACACTTTTTCGAACCCAGATAAATTCCATCAATTTGGTTCCGGTTCCTAAGCTTCCAACTCACTTCCTAGCATGCAAATACTTCAATTTAGGATCCAAAATACTCATATTGAATCAATTGAGGTCTTTCTAAAAATCCCTAAAATTGATAAAATTGGGGTTGGAGAGATTCGGGACTTTTTACCTCGATTCAATCAGTTAAGATGATGGAATGGGGTATAGGAAACCCCCGGTCACCTTCCTCGACCTCGAAACGGTGATTTTCCGGTGAAACTCCGGCCAAAATACTATTCCCATTCGTTTCTCTCTCTAACCGAGCTCTCTCTCTCTCTGGCCACGAAGACGGCGACCGGCTACAGCTTCCCTTCACGTCCGGCCACCACCACGCACGGTGTCCTCCTCCTTACTCCCGTCGACGTTTCTCCGTTTCTCCTTCCTCTCTTTGCGTTTCTCGGCTAGTGAAATGAGGGTGTGCGTTTTTTGTTCTTTGCTTTCTCTCTCTCGGCCCCTGATGCTATAATAGATTGGTCCTCTAATGTGATTTAAAGGGGGGTCATGTGAGTGACCCCCATCCTCCACCTCTTCTCTTTTCTTTTTTTTTTTGTAATAATATAAAATAAATATTGTATATAAGCATATACACCTATATTTAATATATATTATTATTTATTGTAAAAAAAAATCAATTTTTGGGGTTAATAGACTTACACCCAATATTTCCCGTTAGGTCCTAATTTTGGTCCAAATAAAATTTCATTTATTTAAAATTTTCTCCTTTTCCTTTCAAATTAGAATAAAAATTAAATTAGGACCTTAACGTTAATTGGAAAATTTTCGGGTATTACACATTTTGTCAAACACATTTTGTGCATGACCTAAGGATTACGGACATAGCTAGTCGTGCTAGTTGCCCGGCGACCATAGCTGGTCTAGATGGGATCGCTGGTGGAGGCGCTGGTGCTGTTATCGACAGTCACGCAAATTCCATTGGTAAGGTCCCAAATTAGATTGCGGGCAGATTGGCAGGGTCGTTGGAGGTCCCTGTGTCATGTGGCACTAACGGCAGCTGGACGCTGGCGTTCGCTGGGGCGAGGTTCCTGCTCTCCTCCTACTGCTGTTGGCGCAGGGCCGCTACTTCTGCCTTGAGGCGGGCGATCTCTATGTCCCGTGAGTTTCTTTTTGGCTCTGTCATTTCTCGACCGCCGGTTATAGGTCAAGGAAAGTGTGGCATGCCATACGGGTGTTGAAGGCAGGTTTCCCCTCCGGGTGCCGGGTTCTGGACCACGGTCTCCGTAACAACTACCTGTGTCATTGAGGCGCTTTGAGGTTGGGTTGCGTTTGATCCACCTGCTTCGGTCGTGACTGCTTTGGTTGTCCCCTGCCGGTTCCTTGCGCTGCGCCTTAGAGCGCTTGCGTCGGCCATGGTTGCGGGGGCGTTCGAATCGGTCATGTTGTATTATATCATGTATAACCTGTAGACATGATGGAAAAAATGTGTGGGTTTCTGAGTCGTTAGGTACATACTCCTACTCCTCGAAAAAGAAATGCCGTTTAGCGGCAGAGTGCGCAAGGCATTGTGGTCTGAATAAGACTGCGGTGGGCGCCACTGTAACAGTCGTTTTTGGCTCAGACAATTGTAATTTATAATTAGGACCGCATGGGATCTTAACCATGGGGGACTTGTCCTTAGGTGATGCACCCAGGTGCCTACGTACCCTTCGGAAGGGATTAAAGGCCACGTAGTTCGTCATGGTGACGTCTGTAGGAGCTGTTAGGCAAGGTAGTTTACTTGTATCGGGCCGTGTGCAGCTAAGATGTGTTTAAGGTACTTCGGACGTGCGAGCCGCTCTTGGGAGATTGCCTTAGTAGGAGAGAGCTTGAGTCTTTGGGGATTGCTGAAAGTCCTGTACGGAGTAGTTATGGGATGGTGATGAGCTTGCAGGAGGTTTGCCTTGACGGTACCGACAGCAGAGCTTGAGAGGACTCGTGTGAGAGGTCTGAGATTGCTCAGGTAACTAAGAGTATGTGAGGGATATGAGATGAGGCGTTGTAATCCTTCGTGTTGCGTGTATATTTAGTCCCCCGAGTGAGGGTCTATTTATACCGAGTGTGGGGAGGTCGTGCTCGACCCATGATCTCGCGGGACGTGGGTCGTGCCATGAGGCTTGAGGCGTTTCCACGTCTGATTAATGAGATGTTCCGTGAAGTGACGTGGGTAGGGGCCATGTAACTAGCAGATTACTGGTGCCACGTGTCCCTAGCGAGTACCGAGGCTGGGCTTCTAGAAAGCCAGTGCCACGTGTCCCGAAGTGGAATATTCCGTAGTTACAGTAATAATTGCAAACAGTGCAGCTTGTGGCTTCAGTTATGGCTTATTTGGCTTGTGAACAGTGAAAATAGAGTGTGTGAACAATTTATGTACAGTTAAATTGTTATTTTTATTATATATATAAAAGATGAGTAAAATATCAAGTTGGTCATTTTTAGATGTCATCTTTCTCAATTTGGTCCTTATTAGATGCGCGTTCTCAATTTAATCCTTTTTAGATCATTCCGTTATCAAGTTAATCCTTGCCGTTAAAATCACTAACTGTGGGCTAACTGTGTAATTTTAAAACATTAGTAAGGTCTTTTAATGTAATTATTTGGACTAATTTTATAATTTTTATAAATTGAAATTAAAAACATAGTGAACTTCCTTTCAAGCTCTCTTTCTCTTCCTCTGCCAAGCAAGTGAAGAGCCCATTCAAGAATCTTCTCAAGCGCAAGAACAACCCTCCTTTGGTCATTTCCATCTTCCTTCAAAAATTAGCTATGTGGATGTTATCGAGTTTCTCAATCGAAGCAGCAGCTGGTGAAGCATCTATATCTTGAAATAGAGTTGATAAAGCTGCGGAAAATGACTACACAAAATTGACATGCTCGATTATTCTTGTTCTTAAGTGTTGAGTATTGAAAACAATTGAAGCACACCTTTCATCATCCTTCTTTTTATTTGTTATTGATATGAATAATTATCAAATATAGAGAGAGAGGGAGGTTGGACATGCTTATCAGTTGTGGAGTGTTGCAAGTGTTGCAATATAGAAAGAGGATTCAAATTGTGAAGAAATTAGAAGAAGAATTATCAAATAGAGAGGGAGGTTGGACATTCAAGAAACTTGAGACGGTTGGTAGGATCGAGCACCGAAATCTGATTAGTCTTCAAAGTCACACACTTCAACTTACATAATGGGCACAATCGGTTCTTGTGCTTGAGCAGATTCGGGCTCTTCACTTGTTTGGCATTGATGTCTTGGTAGAGCAAGAGGAAGAGGAAGAGACGGCTTGGAAGGAAGTTCAGAGCACTGTCTTTTTAATTTTAATTTGTAAAAATTATAAAATTAGCTCAAATAATCAGACCCTACTAATGTTTAAAAATTACAAAGTTAGCCCACAGTTAGTGATTTTAATGGTAAGGACTAACTTGATAACGAAATAATCTAAAAAGGACTAAATTGAGAAAGCGCATCTAACAAGGACCAAATTGAGAAGACGAGTATCTAAAAAGGACCAACTTAATATTTTACTCTATAAAACATTGATGAATTTTTTTTAAGAAAAACTTATATATATATATATATATATATATATATATATATATATATATATAGATGTCATCTAAAGTTGTTAATCTGTTTTTATATTTTTATATTTTTGTTTAATGTTATAAACTCAAATCAAACCAAACATTAACGATTGATTTTGAGCGATTGAGTTTAGAGATTTGAGACTTTTAAGTAGTCAAATTTGCATATTTAATTTAAGTTTATTAGTATAAAATAAAATTATATTAAATATAAATAATAAAAAAATTTAGTAACATTTATCTATTAAAAATTTTAAAATTAAATGTTTAGATAGACTATAGTTAATCTAATCTATTAAAAGCAAATTTTAAATATGTATTTAAATAATTTAAAAATATTTTTAAATTTAAAAAACAATAATTGGATCAACTGCAATTTCTTTTCTGCATTTTTTATGTACTTCCTTCAAAATGAACATTTTGACTTCAGTTATGAAATAATAATATGAATCACACTAATAAGAACTCACCATGAATGAATTATGAACCAAGTTAGTATTAATATTAACAAATACCATCACCTTGAATATATTACGAACTAAATTGTTATTGATATTGAATTTGGTGATAGTACTCTTTATCAATATTAATAATAATTTGGACCCTAGTTCATTCATGGTGTGCCTTTATTAGTGTGAGTATTATAACTCCACAAATGAAATAACAATGTGCATTTTGAAGGAATTACATAAAAATTACAGAGAAAAGAATTGCACATGATACAATGTCAACAAATTATAATGGAACTTAATTTTATGATAGTCAAACCAAAATTTATATATAAATTAAGTGTTTATGATATACTATCAAAATTATAATTTTTAGTTTGTGTTTTTTCAATTTAATTAGCCTAAATTACAAAATTTAAAAATAAAAAAAGACAATTAAAATATAAATAATATATTTTTAATTTTATAAAATACCACAAGCTACATGGTTGAAATCGTTTTTTTTAAGGAGTAAAAGCAGACACATATTGTAAGGACAAAACTTATATGATGTTACTTACATGCTTTTGGTAAGGTTAAGCAATTAAGAAAAGACATGTGTCAATTTTGAGAAGAAAATTGACACATGTCTTTTCTTAATTGGTTAACCTTACCAAAAGCATGTAAACAACAGCACATAAATTTTTTCCATATTGTAAAGGCAATTAGAATAGATAGACATTGGAAGAGGTGGACCAATGAAAGTGAAACGTTGGATTAAAAGAGTGTGTGAACAATCTATGAACAGTTAAATTGTTAGTTTTATTATTATATATAAAAGATTGATGAATTTTTTTTTATTAAAAACTTATATATATATATATATAGGGTGAGTTTATGATGCAACTTTTTACATGCATGCAATATCATTTCGACTACATATAAATAAAAGTTAAAACATTTGTGCTAATGTGACATTAGCTACAACGCAAATGTTGTAACTTATATATATATATAGAATAGATGTCATCTAATGTCGTCAATCTGTTTTTATATTTTTGTTTAATGTTATAAACTCAAATCAAACCAAATATTAACGATCGATTTTGAGCGATTGAGTTTAGAGATTTGAGACTTTTAAGTAGTCAAATTTGCATATTTAGTTTAAGTTTAGTAGTATAAAATAAAATTATATTAAATACAAATAATAAAAAAATTTAATAACATTTATTTATTAACAATTTTAAAATTAAATTTTTAGATAGACTACAGTTAATCTAATCTTTTAAAAGCAAATTTTAAACCTTGTTAATTGGAGATATTTTTTTGAACAGGGAGGGCCCAGACAAACAACATCAAACTACCCTCCAGGGTCCCTAGACTTAACAGCAACCCTAGCCTCACTCAGCACCACATCTTTAACGAAAGGAGGGGGTTCGTAAAACGAAGGAAACCCCTAGCACAAGATAGACTTTGCTTAGCTAGGATATCTGCAAACTTGTTCCTAGCTTTAGGAGTGAAACTAAAACCATGCTCCCAGTCATGATTGATAAGATCATTTTTACATTGAATAGTTAGGTGGCTTATCTGGCTCCCACTTTAAAGTTTCTTAAATTGGTTGATAGCTGTCGAAGAGTCACTTTCAATCACAATTTTCCTATACCTCAACTCCCAAGCCAAGGATAAGCCACAAAGGATACCCCATAGCTCAGCTCCTAGAAGAGGGGAAGTATCGAGGTTCTTCAAAAAATCATGGATCCAAATCCCATTATGATCACTTAAGAGGCCTCCACACACCTGGAAGAGTTAAATTTCCTACAAGTAACACCATCAACATTGATTTTTTATTCAACCATTCTCTGGAGCTGTGTCTCTGACTATTTAAATCTAGTTAGGCCTCATCCAAGCACCAATATGGATTATGGCAAAGTGGAGAATAATTTCATGAGGCTTCTATGGGAAAAATAAAGTTCTTAGTTTTGATGTTCTTGTTTCCATTTCCATATGAAATCACAACTTATAGCAAAAATATGGGCCAAGGAATGCCATTGGACTTGCTGGATGTCTTCAAGTTCCACACAATCCATGCCTTCATAGGAAGGAAAAAGAAAGTTGCTCGATTCCTTGGATTAATTAAGGCTTTCCATATGGAAGAGAGTTTGTGACAATCTCTTAATAGATGAATGATGCATTCGAAGCAGCTGCTACACCAAGAACAAAGGGGGCTAGAGGATGTCCAACCCGCAACCTACCTTTAGTAGGAAGTCTCTTATGACCAACTGCCGAAGGAGAAACTTAAGTCTATGTTGGATCTTCCTTTTCCAAATTAGCTTCCAAATCAACTTAGCATTATCAGACTTTAGGTCACTTATCACATAGTATGCATTTTTTTACAATAAACATACCATTGTTTCCAGGTTGCCAAGCAGGAGTATCAACACCTAACAGGGCGTCAGACGGGTTAATTTTCATAATACTTGATTTCACCTCCTGATTTAAAATATTCAAGACATTGTCCAACTTCCACTATGGCTAAGCTCATTGATAAAATCTTTTAATTTAAAGCTGTGCTAGCATTAGTTGTGTTCCTTCCTTTGTTCAAAGTGTCTCTTAAATTTGGAATGTTCGGGATCCAATTATTTTCCCAAAAATTAATTCTTTGACCATTGCCAATGTTCCAAAAAACATGTTTCTTAAAATCAGGCCAATTTTTCACAAGATCTCTCCAGAATTGGGAGTCCGTGGACTTGGAGACCATTGAGGATGTTGAGAGATTGCTAATAGTATATTTTCCCCTTAGTACTCTGACCCCAATGTGTTACGATTACTTATTAAATGCGAAGCAAGTTTGAAGAAGAAAGCCTTATTCATGGAACTCGAGGATCTGATGCCTAAACCTCCTAAATTTTTAGGAATGCAGATCTTGATTCAACTGACTCGGTGAATATTCTTCTTATCATGAGTGCTTCCCTAGAGAAAGGCTCACTCAATTTTTTTTGACTTGATTAGTTATGCCTTTTGGAAGCATGCCGTGTTGCATATGGAATAAAGGCATCGTGGAAAGCATAGACTGAACAAGTGTTTCCCTCCTAGACAAAGACAAGCAGCTAGCTTACCATCAAGATAAGCGGGCTTGAATTCTCTCGATGATGTGGATAAAGCTGTTTCTCGTTTGTCTACCACGTGTTATGTTCGCTCCAAGGTACTTCCCAATCTCTTGGGATCTCCTAAAGCAAGCCAAACGCAATATTTTATTTATATCATCAAGAGGAATTTTTTTTTAAAAAATAAATACTACTTTTGGAAGCATTTATCGCTTCTTTATGTTTTATTTATATGCATTTAAAAATTCATAAAATATTTACTGAAAAGTCAACAGTAACAAGTTTTGTTCTTTTATAATTAAAGATTAATCAATATTGATGACGTTGGGAAAAATAAACAATTAGTTCAATTAGCAAGTTGTTCAATGTCATTGTTTTAATATGCTATCAAGGAATTTAATTACGTTATTTAATGTCCTTTAAATTAAATTTAATACAGGTAATAAATTTGCCTAATGAACTATAAATTATGGCATTTCTTCAAAAAATTCCTCAATTCAATCCGAAATGGAGAATGCAGGTGAGAATATAAGGTTCATTGAAGACCCCAAAGCCAGAAACGAAACCTTGTTGAAGTTAAAGGCTGAAATTTTGAAAGAATATAGCGAGCTTTCTGCCTTTTGTGGAGCAGAGTTCGCCGTTTTCTTTAATTTACCTTCGGGAGAAACTTACGCCTATGGCTACCCTTCTGTCAAGACCATTATTGACAGGTATTGTTCTACAAACCCTGTTACTACTGAAAAAGAAGAGGAGCTTGATTCTTGTTCAAGCTTGTCTCAGATTGGTTCTGATAAGGGAAAGAAACGTGTTCTTGATATGCAAGACTATGACTCGGGAGCCCAAGTTGAAGCTGAGAACAAGAAAATGAAGAAACTTAGTAAAGAAGATTAAACACTAATTATTATGATATTTAGAAGATCAACATGGATGAGTTATTGATTAATTAGATTATCCGTCATCCATGGTTATGCAATATTGTAATTTGATTTTGTTGATGAATATATTTTCTATGTTGTAGTTTGAATCCATCTCTTGTTCCTATATATGATGTGTAGGAGTTTGGAAATCTATAAATAACTTCCTTTGAAAAAAATATATGGATGTTTTAACTGATATGTAACTTAAGGGATGCAGATTTACTTGATGTAATAATAGAGATGAAGGGTGTGTTAGGGAAAAGAATTGACAGATGCCTAATCAATGTGCTTGGAAAATTTCTTTTCACTCAGCTTGGTTAGAATCTATACCTGCGATGGAGTCTGACCATACTCCTCTTATTCTTATATTTTCCAACCATACTCCTAAAACCTGTAAGTCTTTTATGTTTGAGCAACTTTGGCTGGAGAATGAGCAGTGTATCCCTATCATTCGAGATGCCTGGTAAAAGAAGTATGCAACAAACACTTTGGGAGCAATTTGTCAAAAAATTAGCTCTGTCTCAAACCGTTTATAGGATTGGGAGAAGTACACTTTCAAAAGAGTGGATAAAGAAATCATCAGGTTAAAGAATCGTCATGCTCATATATCCAGCGAGATCTCGATTGAGGGTAATATGGATGAAATTAGATATTTTAAGAGGAAAATTGCGAAGCTCCGTAGACAAGAAGAACAATTTTGGCAATCTCATGCTTGTAATAAATGGTTGAGAAGTGGGGATAAGAATACACGTTTCTTTCACGCTGTCAAAATGCAGAGAAGGAGTATCAACCAGATTTCTCATATTTATTTGGAGAATGGAGAGTAGCAGAATGAGAGGCCCGTATTATGGAAGCTTTCTCAAATGTGTTTATTCAATCAATCAAGACTGAATGAAAAAGACTGTAAAGTGACCGAAACGGGGTTTTGAATGATTTGTTCAAATAAAAATTGCAAATAAATTAAATAAAAGCAACTTATTAAAAGTGTATTCAAGATTAAAGAACTCCTAAGGTTATGGTTTATCCTAGTACTTCATCTATGTTGTTGGGTTCATTTTAACAATTAATTTTAATACGTCAATGTTAGTCTTAGTCCAATATTCGTTGTATGGTCTGTCGATCCTACGCAAGCCCTAACTCAGTATTCGTCTTCTCATATGTCTACGTAGAAAATCAAAATAAAGAGCAGCATTCATTCAAGCCAACTAGTATAACTCTGTTAGGCTCTCAGGTATATGTGTATCCTCCGAGCAAATCTAGTAACTATACGAGTAATTAACCTAGATCTAACGATATTTACTTCCCGGACTAAACCTAAGCACCTCTTTCAAGATCAAGCAATTAGGGTTTAAGCACAAAACTAAATAAACATCGATTGCATTAATTTAGTTGTAAAAATCATCCAAAAAACATATTCGTACTAGGGAACCATAACCCTAGGTTAGAAAAGATCTAGCGTAGCATAATCACTGATACTACCACAAATTTCAGAAAAGTCATGAGATAAGTCATAGAAAAGAGAAGAAGAAGAATAAATCAAATCTGAAGCTTGAATCCGCTCTTCCTTTGCTTCGATCCACGAAACGGCCACCAAATTCGTGTTTTCTCTTAAACCCTAGCCTTCTCCTTGACGTAAAACGTGAATATAACTCAGAATACTCGATCCCCACTTTAAAAATGGCTTAAATAGGCGAAAAATGACGAAATCGCAACTCTACCCTCGACATAGCGCTATAGCGTCGTGCTTCTGCTCCTTTTCTGTCATGGCGCTGTAGGGCCGTTGGATGGCATGCCTCTGTTCCTCTGCTGCAACTGTACTGATTTGGTGCGCCATCCTTCTGCCCATGACTCCAAAATTAGCTTTTTAACATCTACATCTTGTTCTGCGTGCTTCTGATTGCTTTGGTGGTTTCCGAATAGCATTGAACTTCATTGCTTTACACTTTTTTATCCTTGAAAACACGAGGAATGTATCAATGATTACATGGATAACCATCAAGATGGTATGATAATAACAATTAAGAATTGACGGGTATAAGAAATGCTCTCTCAAATATGTATTAATGCAAAATAAGTCCAGCAAAAGTACATTTGGTAACGACAGAAAATAGTAAATAAGCAAAAGGACAGCAATAGCCACAATGGCATCAAAGTAGAAAGTAGAATAGAAGCAGAGCAGGAAGAAAAGGACGTATCAGAGAGGACGAGAAAGGCAGTATAGAGAGAAGGAACATTTCACAATAATCCACACCATTTTCCCCTTCCTATTACATCTTTATATTATGCTCTCTTGTGGGCCAACTTGATCTGCTAATTCTTTTGGGCCTGCTTGTACTCATGACATTGCCTCCCCGTTTTAAAACAACCTTGTCCTTAAGGTTGATGTAAGAAGAAAAATTCAGACCCCCATCTTCAAATATAATATGATGATGGTGTAAACAAGAACTTTCCAGCCAACGTCGCCACTAGCATCCCATTTGGTTGAGGAACAATTTCCCTTAGGCTTCTTAGTTCCTCTCTTCCCAAATACAAGCATATATTAAACTTGCAATATGCATCATCTCTATATACTGTACTTTTACTTTTGCTACCCACAGTACTAAAGATGGCCTCATTCTCTTGCCACCAACACTCAAAATTCTAGAATTCTTCATTGCATGGTCATTAAGATGTGCATCATGATCTATCATAATACAAGAAAAATTATGGTTTCCAGGATCAAAAACCATAATAGCAAATTTATTTATACCCTTCTTACAAGATTTCTCAGCACAGTTAATGGATGATAATAGCAATTTTGGCAACTTGGAGAATACAAGAAGTAATTAAACCCATTGGAGCCACTTTCTCTTGAAGAAGCCAAAAGACACCACCAGAATAATATATAAGAATAAGTGACCGATCATAATTCCATACTAGCAGCTTCTCTAACCCATAACCAAAAAATGCTTGTTGTAGTAGCATTATGAATGTCCAAGAAACAGGTGAATCAATGAAGTTCTCATGGTTCCTTCTCTATCACACAAGTGATCAAAATGGTTATACTGAAAAGTAACAAAATTATTTAAACTCCCATCACCACCCATTCCTCTTTTGAGTACATACCCATCAACCCATTTAGTTAGCTTGAAACAATCAAATTGGGCACATGCCTCAATTACACTAACGAAGGCCAATTTAATCCCTTCAATATCCATATAATAAAACATTGCCAAACCTTCTCTTGCCTTTCCATTCTCAACATAAGATGGGTTTATATTAGTCAATGAAACCACATCCCTTTCACCCATTTTGTCAAACACCTTTTGTGCATCACCTAAGCTGCATAGTTTACCATACATATATACCAAGCAATATATTTAATTATCCTCCCATGAAGTTTCAAACCCACACCCAAGTTACCAATTCCAAGGTCACACAGAGTAGGAACAACTGTCCCTATTTTAAACTTATAACCCAACCAGCCCAATAGCCCATTCTTATAAAATTCAACACTATCATCAAATTAGTCCTCTATCTCAAGTGCACATTCAGAACAAACAGCTTTGAAAATTGAAACTAAATACAGCAGCGAGAAGGGTAGGATCTTCCTAACCATACCTCATCATCGATCACCTCTGAGATTGCTTCTTCATGGTTTTCTACATGGTCGCTGTTAGTCCCAAAATCGAAAGACAAATTCTCACAGGGATCGAATTTGTCTGCTATCTCAAGTTCATCATCAATCACCATTGAGTGCGCGTGTTGATCCTCTACGTTAGTTGCCAATTGTGATGTGTGAGGAGCGAAGCAAATTTGAGAAACGCTCGCGACAGAGAGGAAGTCAACGATCGTGTCCGAGGCAGTGAACGGAGATAGTAGCTGTTGATGCTATGAGTGAAAGCATCCACCTTCTCCTTCATGGCTTCCACGGACGCTTCCAATCGATCCATTCTTGAGGTCGCCGATGCATCTCGATGCTCCACAACTTTTGGCAAGTTCGTGTCGACTGAGACTTCCATTCGATCAATTTTTGATCCATAACGCCGTTCCACGACTTCGATTAATTTATCCAACTTATCAGCCAATTCATCCATCTCGGTATTCTCATCTACAAGATTCAATGAAAGCACCTTTTATTATGATAATAACAATTAAGAAGTGACAATTGCTAATTAGGGTGTGCAAAATCGATTTAAACCGAATCAACCAATCCGATTCAAACTAAATCAATTAAAATCGACTACATAATCAGATGTATTGGTTTATTTTCTTGACAACCGATTTGGTTCTTTCGGTTGATGAATGAGGTCCAATCCCAACCGAACCAACCCAAACCAACCGATTATAATATTTTAAAAATATTAAAAATATTGGTTTTTATGATTTTATGATATTGGATTGTAATTTTAAGTTTGCAATGTTGGAATATTGTATTAATAACTTTAATTTGTTGGTTTCCAAGGTTAGGAATATTTATTTTTATTTTTTAGGGTTTAAATTGAAGAGAAAAAAATTGTAAAATTTTTTTAAATTGTGTCAAAAAACCGATCAAACCGAACCAAACCAAACCGATTATGATCGATTTGGTTCAGTTCGGTTGATGTCCAAAGAGAGGGTTGAATTGGATGACTTTTTTAGTCATCGATTGGATTAGTTCGGTTATCTAAATCGTCCAAACCGAACCAATCCGCAAATTTTCTCAACCCTATTGCTAACGATAGAAAATAGTAAATAAGCAAAAGGACAACAATAGCCACAATGGCTGCAAAGTAGAAAGCAGAATAGAAGTAGAGCAGGAAGAAAAGGACGACGTATGAGAGAGGAGGAGAAAGTCAGTACAGAGAGAAGGAACATTCCACAATAATTCATACCCTTTCCCCCTTCCTATTGCATCTTTATATTATGCTCTCTTGTGGACCAACTTGATCTGATAATTCTTTTTGGCCTTCATTTGGGCCTGCTTGTACTCATGACACAAAACATAATCTAAACACTTAAACTCATTTAAAACTTGGCAAAACTATGCGAAGCATTACTAAACAATTAAGTATCGCAAATTTTTCTAAAATCCAAACAAAATACGACTTAATGACCATTAACGCTATAAATTTGCCTGTAATGAATGCCAAATAACTCTATTTTATAGAGTTATCATGCTTCCTCTTCTCTTAACCTGGACCAGAATTTATGGAAGTGGATTTGGAATCTCAAAGTTCCACACAAGTTGCAATGGAGCATGACTAGTCTGATTGTTAACAGAATGGATATTTGGGTGTGGCAACGTTTGAAGATGATTAAAGAAGCTGGTGGGAATTGAAGTGAAAATAAGGTTTTTTTTGCTCTCATTTATTGGGTTGCTCGTGCAGCTTTGTGAAGATCATTGCCTCCTATGTGGTCTTCTTGCCCACCTTATGAACTTTCTCGTCTCCTCTCGTGAATTGTTTTCGGTTTCTTGTTGTTTGTTGCAGTTTTGTTTCTTTTGTTTTTTGAACTTTAGTTTTCTGGACTTTGGTTTGCATTTTGCTTTGTTTGGTCTTGTAGTTTTCTGTTTTGTTCAGGGGTTGGCCCCTTTAGTGGCTTAGGTTGCGCTTGTGGTTGTTTGCTTTGCCTTGTTAGGCCATATGTTATTTTCTGCGTTGTGGGCTGAAAAGAAAAACAAACAAACACATAAATATGAAAGTCATCTTGGTGACGTTTTGTTCGTCTCTCCGCTATCTTTCTAACGGGTCATCCCATTACCCGATCGGACTCCGCCACGGACGAATATTTGGTCTCCAAAACCCAACATAATAAATTTCCAATCTTCATGAATTAATAAAAATTATTATTAAAGTGAATTACTCTTTTACTCATTGGTGATTTAATTAATCACACCAAGAAAAATATCAATCACAAGCAGCATCACAACATTCATATGAAAGGAAAAAAAGAACATAAATGTGTAAATCAGTAGATAATATATGGTCCAGATAGGTCACCATTAAATTGGCTTAAATTTAGAAAGCAATAAAGATAACATTTATATCAATCTAAGGTTTAACACTAAAAACTCTAAACTTATAATTTGATGCCCAGTTAACACATAACAATCCGTAAAACTGTAAAAGAAAACGAATTTGTTTGAAATTATTTAGCAGTGATATGAGAATGAAGAAATTTTCACCTTGGCTTGATCCCAAGCTTGGAACATTTGGACACAATAGTACCTAATTTCCAATTAAATACCAAAAACTCTGTTATCATAAAAATATTATGTTATATTTTTAAAAAATATCCATAATATATATATATATATATATATATATATATATATATATATATATATATATATATATATATATATATATATATATATATATATATATATATACACATACATACATACATATGTGTGTGTGAATTAGTATTGTAACTTTTACGATCAAAGGCAGAGAGATCTTGCTCCATTTTTCCTTTGGCCGTCTTCTCGATCGATGATTGTTGAATACTCTTTTCGATTCACAATATCTATTTTATCAGAGAATTCATTATGTTTTAGAATAGGGTAAACTACAGTTTGCCCTCCTGTGGTTTGACCTAAATTCAGTTTGCCCCCATGTGGTTTAAAATTCGACACTTAACCACCCTGTGGTTTGGCTTAAAATTAATGTGCCCCCGTGGTTTAGAGTGTGACACTTGACCCCCTGTGGTTTGTTATGTTATCACTTAACTACCTTCACCTAACTTCTATCCAAATTTTAGTCAAATTAATCATCATTTAATACTTTTAATGTTTAAAATTTCTAGAATTATAAAATGATTAAAAAAATTATAATTAATATAAAAATAAAATTGTAATTTTAAAAAATTAATAAAATAATTTAATATTTATTGTTTACTCTATTGATTATTTATATTTAGTTATTTATTCATTTTATTGTTATTTTTTATCTTCAATGTTTTAGAATTATTAAATCAATGAAAATAAAATTGTAAAAGAATAATATAATACAAATATATAACTAAATTTAAGTTTTTTTATTGTTAAAGTTCAGAACATACATACCTAGATTGAATGTTAACATTATTGAGCTTAGAAACTCTAACATTAAACAATAATTTTCTTAGAAAAGTATCTTTAGACTAGGAGCATAATAGTACTCTTGGATATAGTGGAGAGATTAGAGGAAAGAAAGAGTTTGAAGGAAACACTAAAAAGAGTTGAAAGTAGAAGATTAGAGTTTATTATTATTATTTTAGAGATAAAATAAATACTTAATAAAACAATTAATTAATTTAATTATTTTTAGGTAATTTCTTTTATAAGTTATATTAAATATTAAATTGTGAGAAAAAAATAATATAGGGTAGTTAAGTAATAACATAACAAACCACAAGAGGACAAAGTGTAGTTTACCCTTTAGAATATCTATTGTTTTACAAAATCAAGAAAGCATTGGAAAAATTGACGCGTATGACAATGAGGGACGATAACAAAGGGGTGCAGGAAGTTAGAAGGGTGAAAGAAGTCAATGAATGTAATGGAATGGAGAAATTATTGATGAAAGAAGGGGTGGGAAAAGTAGAAGCAGAAAGTGGTAAAGAGGAGGATGCGAAGAACACAACACCAAAGGGAAGTATTAATACGACGTCATATCTTGGCCAGAGCGCACAAGGGATGGAGATCCAAGAAATTCAAAACTTAGATACGGGGGAAGGAGTGAAGATATACGAAGAGATAAAAGAGAACTTAATCCCGACGATGGTGCCATCAGGAGGGAAACAATGGAAAAGGATGGCACGTGGCGGAGTAATAATACCAAACCAAGGATTACCCGAGGAAAAAACAGGTAAAAGAAAAGGCACAATGGAGCGGATGAGGGAGGAGGAAGAGGAAGACCCATCGAGTGCAAAAAAATCAAAAAGCGGAGAGGTGATGACTGTTGATTCAACTATTTTATCGGCCGGTCTGTTTTCACAGGCCCCCCGGGAACAATGAAAATAATAGCGTGGAACTGCCGTGGTCTGAGAAGCGCACGGGCAGTGAATTCCACAAAGCTTCTCATCCGGCAGGCAAAACCGGATGTGTTGTTTATCAGTGAAACAAAACTATCATCTGGTGAAGCCGAAAGGAAAAAACAAGAGTTGGGATTTGAGAATGGAGTCTGGCACCCATGTAAAGGTCGTAGTGGAGGGTTGATGTTGGTATGGAAGAAGGATGTTATCATAGTATTGCGATCAATGTCAAAATACCATATTGACGTCAATATTGGGGAGAATGCTGATAAGTGGAGATTTACGGGTTTTTATGGTGAGCCAATAACGCACCTTCACCATCGCGGGTGGAATATATTGAGACGACTGAAAGAGAGAAGTGATACCTCATGGCTAGTAATGGGAGACTTTAATGAGATATTAAATGGTGGGGAACAGGTAGGGGAGAACGATAGACCAGAAAGACAGATGCAACAGTTCAGGGAGACTTTAAATGATTGTAATCTCACAGACATCGGGTTTATCGGTTCTCCATTTACTTGGTGTGGTAATAGGAGCAATGGACAGGTGAAAGTTAGACTTGATCGGGGCTTAGCAAATGACAACTGGATGGGAAGGTTTCAATATGCCCAATTATTCAACATGAATAAGTTTTCATCAGATCACCTGCCAATTCTATGTAGTTTGGACTGGCATAAGAAGGAAGAGAATAGAAGTCCTCACAGGGATAGAGGTTTCCGGTTCGAGCAACTATGGTGTGGATACGATGAATGTGGTGATATCATTAAGACCCATTGGAACAAATATGGGACAAATACAAATATGAATATGGTGCGTGGAAACTTGGAGGCAATTCAGGAGCAACTAAGCCAGTGGAGCAGGAGGAAGTTCGGGAATTTTGGCAAGAAAATCAAAGAGATACAAAAAAAGATAAACAAGGAGATCATAAAAGATGTGACCGACCTGCAAAAGGTGAGAGTTCTCGAAAAAGAGTTGAACACGCTATTAAGAGAAGAAGAGGTGTACTGGAGGCAAAGATCAAGAGTACAATGGCTAAGGGAGGGAGACAAGAATACTAAATTTTTTCATAACCAGGCAACCCATAGAAGGAAGAAAAACAGAATTAACAGATTGAAAAGAGAGGATGGTAGTTGGGCGGAAGATCAAAAGGAGATTCAAGATATGGCGATGGATTACTTCGAAGAACTTTTTACAACGTCCAACCCAGACAAAATAGATAAAGTGTTAGAAGCCACACCGAGAAGGGTTACAGATGAGATGAATTCGATATTGACGGCAACTTTTACAAAAGAAGAAGTTAAGGATGCGCTATTTCAAATGGGATCCACAAAAGCACCGGGATTGGACGGTTTCCCGGCTCTGTTTTATCAGCGCTACTGGGATGTGATTGGCAGCGAGGTTACGGATGCAGTACTGAATTTTCTAAATAATGGTAATTTCAATCAAGATATTAATATTACCAGGATAGTGTTGATTCCAAAAACGAAGGACCCGAATGATATGACACAGTTTAGACCGATCAGTTTGTGTAACGTCATCTATAAAATCATTGTTAAAACTCTAGCAAACAGAATGAAGAACTTGCTTCCTGATATTATTTCTGTAAACCAGAGCGCCTTTGTGCCTAACCGACAAATAACGGATAATGTTTTCCTTGCATACGAGCTTATTCATGCTTTAAGAGGCAATCGTTCAGGGAGGAAGGGTTCAATGTCTGTTAAATTGGACATGAGTAAAGCCTATGATAGAGTAGAATGGAGTTTTCTCGAACAGGTGATGTACAGGCTGGGTTTCCATACGGTTTGGGTGGAAAAGATTATGAAATGTATTATGACGGTGAGTTTCTGTGTAAGGGTGAATGGTTGTGATTTAGACATTTTTAAACCACAAAGAGGATTGCGACAAGGCGATCCACTGTCACCATATTTATTCCTTCTATGTGCTGAGGGTTTGAGCTCTTTGTTGGTAGCAGGCGAGGTAAATAATAAGATACATGGTGTGCGGGTATCTAGACATGCACCGAGTATTTCCCATCTGTTTTTTGCAGACGATAGTTTGATTTTCCTAAAGGCAAATGAAGAAGAATGTAGTAATTTCCAAGGAATACTACAAACTTATGAAAGGGCGTCAGGGCAAAAAATCAACTATGACAAGTCGGCGATTTTTTTCAGTCCAAATTGCACGGAGCATACTAGAACCAACATACAGAATTTGATGCACATCAACAAAGTCGCATACAACGAGAAGTATTTGGGTCTTCCAACTATGGTGGGGAAAAAAAGAGGTGATGCGTTCAAATCTATACAGGAGAGAGTGTGGAAAAGGTTGTAGGGGTGGAAAGAAAGGCTCTTTTCTAAGGCGGGAAAAGAAATCCTTATCAAGGCGGTGGCACAATCTATACCTACTTATTCAATGAGTTGTTTTCTGCTCCCAAAAGGCTTATGCGATGACTTGACGCAGATGATGGCAAGGTTCTGGTGGGGCGAAAATCACGATGGCAGAAGTATTCACTGGCTGAGTTGGAAGAAACTCTCAATGCCAAAAAGCAAAGGCGGAATGGGGTTTAAGGACCTCAAAACGTTCAATAAAGCCTTGCTTGCGAAACAGTGTTGGAGATTGTTGCAGAATGAAAACTCAATGCTATTTGAAGTACTTAAGGCACGATATTTTCCTCGAGGTAATTTCATGAGTGCGTCGTGTGGCCATAGGCCATCGGCCACGTGGAGGAGTTTGATGGCGGGGAGATCGGTGCTAAGTAAGGGGTTACGAAGGTCGATCGGGAATGGAAGGGCTACGGAGATTTGGCCAGACCCTTGGATACCGTCGGATGTGCCATTAGTCTTGCAAAGACCAGATCATATAGCATCCGAGAATGAATTGGTGAGTGATCTATTAACGGAAAATGGCACGGAGTGGGACGATGAGAAGCTTAGGGCGAGATTTGATGATAATACATGCATAAGAATAAAAAGCATTCCTCCTGACACGGATCAAGGGGAGGATAGGTGGGTGTGGGAACGTGATAGCAAAGGTATCTATTCTGTTAAAACAGGATACAGATGTGTATTGGCGGAAGTATGGAGTGGATTCGAGCTTGGGCTGGATATTGATGAAGGAGCCACAATGAGATTCTGGAAAAGAATGTGGAAGTTGCCTTTAATCTCGAGATACAAGGTTTTCTTGTGGAGGGCTTGTTTGGGTATTATCCGCACCGTCGAAGCACTTGAAAACAGGGGAATGAATATAGGTGAAGATTGCGGCATGTGTAACAATGAGTTAGAAGATGTGTTTCACGCTCTTGTGGACTGACCTGAACTCCAAGTTCTTTGGGTAATGGCGAAGTTCGATTATAGCAGCAGAATGTACCATGCCAACATTCTTGAGTGGCTTGTGGTGGAAGCAGTGGACTGGAGTGAGGAGCAACTGTCGACGCTGGCGGTTGCTATTTATCATGCGTGGGAAAGGAGGAATATGAAGAAGTTTGCGAATGAGGTGATTCGAGCGGAGGAACTATGGCCCCGGGTGGAGAAAGTGATGGATGAGCTTCAAACGGTAATGTTTAACGACGACCATAACAGAGCAAAGCCGACGAGTTTCAAATGGGAGAAGCCTGAGGTAATTTTTGCTAATTAATAAAGTTTCCCAGGTACCGTCCTGGTTCTCTCAAAAAAAGAAAAGAAAAAGAAAGCATTAATTATTTTTTTTACAATTTTATACTTACCTAATACCTATTCCCAAGAGAAGATTAATGGAGAAAGAATAAGTAGAAATAATTAATTAGTAAGGAGGTAATTTAGTCTTTTTATCTTATATTTTTCTAAGTTTAAAGTGAACTAATGATTTCTTTGGTCTGCACGCACTTACCTAACAAAAAAATATTGTGAATCGGAGAGAGTAATAAATAGAAAAAAGGTGAAATGAGTTATAAATATATAGCATAATAATATTGGGATTTGCACATGAATATGCACCTTTGTAAAAATATACACAAATTTAGTCACCTTTAAAAACTATCTACATAAATATACAACTTTTATTGTGCACGATATTTTCCTGAATTTCTGACAAGGAAAACGCCCTCAATGAGGACGTTTATAAGGTCAAATGATCAACTTTATAAATGTGACATATTTTGATAAAAACTCCCTCACTGAGGGCGTTTATAGGGTTGACCATTTGACCTTATAAACGCCCTTATTAAAGGCATTTTTCTTGCCAGAAATTCAAGAAAACGCCCTCATTGAGGGAATTTTTGATCGTGCACAATAAAAATTGTATATTTTTATAGATACATTTTAAAAGTGACTAAATTTGTATATATTTTTTAAAAAGTGCATATTCTTGTGCAAATCCCTAATAATATTCGATCTTCCAACGTAACAACTATAATTTGTGAGCCGTTGGATTTCACTTCAATTGCGTTCCTTCAACGTCTAAAACTTCAAATTCCCACATCAATAATATATTTCATAGTAAAACATCTTAATTATAACCGATAACAAAAAAATATTGAGTTAAATTGTTTTTCTAAATGAAATGAGTGGCATATCATATTGGTTTGGTTCTTAACATTTTTTTTAGTTTTAAAATTGTGTATTGGGCTTATAAAATAGATATACATACCCAAAATAAAGACAAAAAATGTTACAAATTTTTCATCAAAAAAAAAAATGTTACAAATTTGTCTTATGTTCTCAATATTTTATCTTGGTTCTCATATCAACTCTATGTCATTCGGTTTCATCTCTATTTGACTGATCAACCTACTCCAATCGATCAATTAGGGCGGTAACGGGTAGCTAAATTATGAGTATAATTTTGGCAAAAAAAAAAAAAATTACGGAGTACGATGTGGGTGATGTGCCGAAGGTTGTGGTGGATACCACAGCGTCCGTTGGGAAGGAGGAGATGTGTTCTGGTGTGGTGGAGTTCATCGCGGCTCATGGTGGGGGCTAGCTGAATTAATAATTATCATGAGTTGTCCAAAGAGATTCTGCCACTGTGACACTTTAAAAAGATCAATAAAATGTATCCATTGTTTATTTGGTATGATGCAACAAGTTATATAGTATAATTGTAGTTATTAATGTGATCCAATTGTATTGCATGATGTAATAAAATAATAAATGTCACAATCTTATTGATTAAATTATATTTCATGATGTAACAAATTACATCATAGATTCACCTTATTTTTTTATATTTTTGCTTTTTGTTGATAGAGTATGGCATATTCCTTCTGTATATAACTTATTATATGAAAAAAAAAATCAGAAAATATAAGTCAAGAAAATGTATCATCTCCTCCTTCATCATCCGATTCTTCTATCTCATTTGAATCCGTTTATATATATATATATATATATATATTATCTAATATCGTCTATCTGTTTTTATATTTTTGTTTAATGCTATAAATTCAAATTAAATCAAACATAAACGATCGATTTTGAGTGATTGAATTTAGAGATTTGAGACTTTTAAGTAGTCAAATTTGTATATTTAATTTAAGTTTATTAGTATAAAATAAAATTATATTAAATATAAATAATAAAAAAATTTAGTAACATTAATTTATTAACAATATAAAATCAAATTAGTTTTAAAATTAAGGGTAAAGTAATCTTGCTGCCCCCAAACTTTGCTGCAATTTTCATTCCTGCCCCCAAACTTTTTTTTTTGGTTCATGCTTGCCCCCAAACTTTCAATTTTGTTTATGCCTGCCCTTTTTGCTAACACCGTTAACTTACTTAACGAAATTTGCTGACGTGAATGATGAATGTGTATCTCTTTTGCCACCTCACTGTCCACCTCATTTTCCACCTCACATTTAACTTTTTTTACTTTTATTAAAAAAATCAACCTAATCCCAATAAAAAAAAACCAAACATTAACCCTAAAATATTTTTAAATTTGGATTAGGTTAATTTTTTTTTAATAAAGGAAAAAGTTAAATGTGAGGTGGACAATGACGTGGCAAAAGAAATACACATTCATCGTCCACGTCAGCAAATTCCGTCAAGCAAGTTAATGGTGTTAGTAAAAAGGTCAGGCATGAACAAAATTAAAAGTTTAGGGGTAGGCATGAACCAAAAAAAAGTTTGGGGGTAGGAATGAACATTGCTGTAAAGTTTGGGGGCGGCAAGGTTATTTTACCCTAAAATTAAATTTTTAGATAGACTATAATTAATATAATCTTTTAAAAGCAAATTTTAAACCTTGTTAATTGGAGATTGTTTTTTTTTGGTACAGGGAGGGGCCCAGACAAACAACAGCAAACTACCCACCAGGGTCCCTAGACTTAACAACAACCCTAGCCTCACTCAGCACCACATCTTTAACGAAAGGAGGGGGTTCATAAAACGAAGGAAACCCCTAGCACAAGAAAGACTTTTCTTAGCTAGGATATCTGCAAACTTGTTCCTAGCTCTAGGAGTGAAACTAAAACCATGCTCCCAGTCATGATTGATAAGATCATTGTTACATTGAATAGTTAGGTGGCTTATCTAGCTCCCATTTTAAAGTTTCTTAAATTGGTTGATAGCTGTCGAAGAGTCACTTTCAATCACAATTTTCATATGCCTCAACTCCCAAGCCAAGGATAAGCCACAAAGGATACCCTATAGCTTAACTCCTAGAGGAGGGGAAGTATCGAGGTTCTTCATAAAATCATGTATCCAAATCCCATTATGATCACTTAAGAGGCCTCCACACACCTAGAAGAATTAAATTTCCTGCAAACAACACCATCAACATTGATTTTTTATACAACCTTTCTTCGGAGCTGTGTCTCTGACTATTTAAATCTAGTTAGGCCTCATCCAAGCACTAGTGTGGATTATGGCAAAGTGGAGAATAATTTCATGAGGCTTCTATGGGAAAATAAAGTTCTTAGTTTTGATGTTCTTGTTTCCACTTCCATATGAAATCACAGCTTATAGCAAAAATATGGGCTAAGGAATGCCACTAGACTTGCTGGATGTCTTCAAGTTCCACACAATCCATGCCTTCATAGGAAGGAAAAAGAAAGTTGCTCAATTCCTTGGATTAATGAAGGCTTTCTATATTGAAGAGAGTTTGTTACAATCTCTTAATAAATGAATGATGGATTCGAAGTAGCTGCTACACCAAGAACAAAGAGGGCTAGAGGATGTCCAACCCGCAATTTACCTTTAGTAGGAAATCTCTTATGACCAACTGCCAAAGGAGAAACTTAAGTCTATGTTGGATCTTCCTTTTCCAAATTAGCTTCCAAATAAACTTAGCATTATCAGACTTTAGGTCACTTATCACGTAGTATGCATTTTTTACAATAAACACACCATTGTTTCCAGGTTTTCAAGCAGGAGTATCAACACCTAACAAGGCGTCAGGCGGGTTAATTTTCATAATACTTGATTTCACCTCCTAATTTAAAATATCCGAGACATTGTCCAACTTCCACTATGGCTAAGCTCATTGATAAAATCTTTTAATTTAAAGTTGTGCTAGCATTAGTTGTGTTCCTTCCTTTGTTCAAAGTGTCTCTTAAATTTGGAATGTTCGGGATCCAGTTATTTTCCCAAAAATTAATTCTTTGGCCATTGCCAAATTTCCAAAAAACATGTTTCTTGAAATCATGCCAATTTTTCTCAAGATCTCTCCATAATTGGGAGTCCGCGGACTTGGAGACCATCGAGGATGTTGAGAGATTTCTAATAGTATATTTTCCCCTTAGTACTCTGACCCCAATGTGTTATGATTACTTGTTAAATGTCAAGCAAGTTTGAAGCAGAAAGCCTTATTCATGGAACTCGAGGTTCTGATGCCTAAACCTCTTAAATTTTTAGGAACGCAAATCTTGTTTCAACTGACTTGGTGAATATTCTTCTTATCAGGAGTGCTTCCCTATAGAAAGGCTCACTCAATTTTTTTGACTTGATTAGTTATGCCTTTTGGAAGCATGCAGCGTTGCATATGGAATAAAGGTATCGTGGAAAGCATAGACTGAACAACTGTTTCCCTCCCAGACAAAGACAAGGAGCTAGCTTTCCATCAAGATAAATGGGCTTGAATTCTCTCGATGATGTGGATAAAGCTGTTTCTGGTTTGTCTACCATGTATTATGTTCGCTCCAAGGTACTTCCCAATCTCTTGGGATCTCCTGAAGCAAGCCAAACACAAAATTCTAGTTATATCATCAAGAGGCATTTTTTTGAAAAAAAAAATACAACTTTTGGAAGCATTTATCGCTTCATTATGTTTTATTTATATGCATTTAAAAATTCATAAAATATTTATTGAAAAGTCAATAGTAACAAATTTTGTTCTTTTATAATTAAAGATTAATCAATATTGATGACGTTGGAAAAAATAAACAGTTAGTTCAATTAGTAAGTTGTTCAGTGTCATTGTTTAAATATGCTATCAAGGAATTTAATTACGTTATTTAATGTCATTTAAATTAAATTTAATACAAGTAATAATGTGCCTAATCAACTATAAATTGTGGCATTTCTTCAGAAAATTCCTCAATTCAATCCAAAATGGAGAATGCAAGTGAGAAGATGAAGTTCATTGAAGACCCCAAAGCTAGAAACGAAACCTTCTTAAAGTTAAAGGCTGAAATGTTGAAAGAAGTTAGTGAGCTTTCTGCCTTTTATGGAGCAGAGTTCGCCATTTTCTTTAATTTACCTTCGGGAGAAACTTACGCCTATGGCTACCCTTCTGTCGAGACCATTATCGACAGGTATTGTTCTACAAACCTTGTTACTACCGAAAAAGAAGAGGAGCCTCATTTACAAACTACAAAATCCAACTCTCAGACTCGGATTGGTTCTGATAAGGGAAAGAAACGTGTTCTTGATATGCAAGACTATGACTCAGGTGCCCAAGTTGAAGCTGAGAACAAGAAAATTAAGAAACTTAGTAAGGAAGATTAAATACTAATTATTATGATATTTAGAAGATCAACATGGATGAGTTATTGATTAATTAGATTATCCGTCATCCATGGTTATGCAATATTGTAATTTGATTTTGTTGTTGGATATATTTTCTATGTTGTAGTTTGAATCCATCTCTTGTTCCTATATATGATGTGTAAGAGTTTGGAAATCTATAAATAACTTCCTTTAAAAAAATATATGGATGTTTTAAAGTTTTATGAGCAATCAATTATTTTATTGTACAACTATTCTATACTTAATTAACTAATCGGGCCTATAATTTTGAATTTAAATGCTGACAAGAATTGTCCTTGGGGATGCATTGGCGATTGTAATGAGATTTTGAATGAAGCTGAGAAGGATGGTGTGCGTCCTCACAACAATCGATAGATTGAAGTTTTCAGAGAATTCATGAATGGCGCGGGATTAACAGATATGTAACTTAAGGGATGTAGATTTACTTGGTGTAATAATAGAGATGAACGGTGTGTTAGGGAAAAGAATTGGCAGATGCTTAATCAATGTGCTTGGAAAGTTTCTTTTCCCTCAGCTTGGTTGGAAGCTATACCTGCGATGGAGTTTGACCATACTCCTCTTATTCTTATATTTTTCAACCATAATCCTAAAACCTGTAAGTCTTTTAAGTTTGAGCAATTTCGGTTGGAGAATGAGCAGTGTATCCTTATCATTCGAGATGCCTGGTAAAAGAAGTATGCAACAAACACTTTGGGATCAATTTGTAAAAAAATTAGCTCTGTCTCAAACCTTTTATAAGATTGGGAGAAGCACACTTTCAAAAGAGTGGATACATAAATCATCAGGTTGAAGAATTGTCATGCTCTTATATCCAACGAGATCTCGATTGAGGGTAATATGGATGAAATTAGATATTTTAAGAGGAAATTTGCGAAGCTCCGTAGACAAGAAGAACAATTTTGGGAATCTCATGCTCGTAACAAATGGTTGAGAAGTGGGGATAAGAATACGCGTTTCTTTCACGCTGTCACAATGCAGAGAAGGAGAATAAACCGGATTTCTTAGATTCAGTTGGAGAATGGAGAGTGGGAGAATGAGAGGCCCGCATGATGAAAGCTTTCTCAAATGATGCCATGTTCTTTGCTTTTGCCCGAGATTTGGTTGGAGGTTTATTCGTCGGTGAATGTCATAAACAATTTTACTACTTAATCGAGTCAAAAGCTTTATGTGCAGAAGTCAAGTAATATTTTTGAAAAGTCTACCCCTCAAGCTATCAGAAAGAGAATGTGCTCGATCTTAAATATTCATGAGTGGGATTGCCCTAGTAAGTATCTAGGGATACCCTCTCTTTGGGGAAGGTTGAAGAAGAACATTTTTTCTTGGATTAAAGAGAAAGTTGTTATTAAGGTCTAAGATCTCCAGGTGGAAAGAAAATTTTCTCAATAATGCAGGGAAGGAAGTCCTTATTAAGGTGATCATTCAAGCCATACCAAGCTATGCTATGTCCTTTTTGTGTTTTCCTAAATCTTTCTTCCATAATCTTAGTGCTCTGGTTGCTAACTTTTGGTGTTGTTCCTCTGATAAGAGTAATGGAGTGCATTGGTTGAGTATGGAAAAGCTCTCTAGGAACAAAAAGCATGGTGGCATGAGTTTCAAGAATTTCTACTGTCCAAATACAGCTCTCTTGGGGAAGCAAGCTTAGAGATTATGGGAAATTGCAGATGCTTTATGGGCTAGATTTTTTAAGAGTATATATTTCCCGAACTCAGATTCCTTAGAGGCAAAAAAGAAACCGAATTCTTCTTGGTGTTGGAGCAGCTTTTTTTATGGTCCCACTTTTCTTAAGTCTAATTTGTCCACGGTGTTCCGAAATGGGAGTTTCATTAGTATTTGGGATGATTATTGGCTTCCCTGTTGCTGCCCAATGGTGATGGATGGAATATATGTAAAGTGATGGCTCACTTTGATTGTTATACATCAAAGAAAATTCTGTCTATTCCCATTTCTAGAAGGGGCGGTGATGACTATAGAGTGTGGCATTTTAACTCCAATGGGGTGTATCCAATGAAGTCTGGATATTAGGTAGCCTTTAACACAGATTTAAATGTTTTCAATTTGGGTGCTTTAACGCGTGCCGAGCGCAATCAAATTAATATTAATACTTTTCTTACTTTCACTTAACACAAATTTATATATAGAGTAAGCAGGATCGAACCCACAGGGACAGGTAGAATTTTGATACTATTCAATCAACCAAGACTCAATCAAAAGAAATGTAAAGTGACCAAAACGGGGTTTTGAATGATTTGTTCAAATAAAAATTGCAAATAAATTAAATAAAAACAAATGATTAAGAGTTTATTCAAGATTAAAGAACTCCTAAGGTTATGGTTTATCCTAGTACTTCATCTATATTGTTGGGTTCATTTTAACAATGAATTTTAATACGTCAATATTACTCTTAGTCCTATATTCGTTGTATGGCCTGTCGATCCTACACAAGCCCTAACTCAATATTCGTCTTCTCATATGTCTACGTAGAAAATCAGAATAAAGAGCAGCATTCATTCAAGCAAACTAGTATAACTGCGTTAGGCTCTCAGGTATATGTGTATCATCCGAGCAAATCTAGTAACTATACGAGTAATTAAGCTAGATCTAACGATATTTAGTTCCCAGACTAAACCTAAGCACCTCTTTCAAGATCAAGCAATTAGCGTTTAAGCACAAACTAAATAAACATCGATTGCATTAATTTAGTTGTAGAAATCATCTAACAAACATATTCGTACTAGGGAACCATAACCCTAGGTTAGAAAAGATCTAGCATAGCATAATCACTGATACTACCACAAATTTCAGAAAAGTCATGAGATAAGTCATAGAAAAGAGAAGAAGAAGAATAAATCAAATCTGAAGCTTGAATCCACTCTTCCTTTGCTCCAATCCACCAAACGACCACCAAATTCGTGTTTTCTCTTTAACTCTAGCCTTCTCCTTGACCTATAACGTGAATATAACTCAAAATACTCGATCCCCACTTTAAAAATGGCTTAAATAGGCGAAAAACGTCGAAATCACAACTCTGCCCTCGACACAGCGCTATAGCGTCGTGCTTTTGCTCCTTTTTCTATCATGGCGTTGTAGCGCCATTGGATGGCATGCAAATGTTCCTCTGCTGCAACTGTACTAATTTGGCGTTATAGCGCCGTAATAATGCACTACGTCACTATCCTTCTGCCCATGACTCCAAAATAGGCTTTTTAATTTAACATGTACATCTTGTTCCGCTTGCTTCCGATTGCTTTCGTGGCTTCCCAATAGCATTGAACTTCATTGGTTTACACTTTTTTATCCTTAAAAACACGAGCAATGTATCAATGATTACATGGATAACCATCAAGATATTATGATAATAACAATTAAGAAGTGACAGGCATAAGAAATGCTCTCTCAAATATGTATTAATGCAAAATATCCAGCAAGAGTACATTTGCTAACGATAGAAAACAGTAAATAAGCAAAAGGACAGCAATAGCCACAATGGCAGCAAAGTAGAAAGCAGAATAGAAGCAGAGCAGGAAGAAAAGGACGTATCAGAGAGGAGGAGAAAGCCAATTTAGAGAGAAGGAACATTCCACAATTATCCACACCCTTTTCCCCTTCCTATTGCATCTTTATATTATGCTCTCTTGTGGGCTAACTTGATTTGCTAATTCTTTTAGGCCTTCATTTGGGCCTGCTTGTACTCATGACATTGCCTCCCCCTTTTAAAGCAACCTTGTCCTCAAGGTTGATGTAAGAGGAAAAATTCATACCCCCATCTTCAAGGTTTTGACGGATATATAGCAATATAATATGATAATGGTGCAAACAAGAACTTTCCAGCCAACATGGCCACTAGCATCTCATATGGTTGACGAACAACTTCCCTTAGGCTTCTTAGCTTCCTCTCTTCCCAAACACAAGGATATACTAAACTTGCAATATGCATAATCTCAATATACTGTACTTTTGCTTTTGCTACCCACAGTACTAAAGATGGTCTCATTCTCCTGCCACCAACACTCAAAATTCTAGAATTCTTCATTTCATGGTCATTAAGATGTGCATCATGATCTATCATAATACAAGAAAAATTATGAATTCCAGGATCAAAAACCATAATAGCAAATTTATTTATACCCTTCTTACAAGATTTCTCAGCACAGTTAATGCATGATAATAGCAATTTCGGCAACTTGGAGAATACAAGAAGTAAACCCATTGGAGCCACTTTCTCTTGAAGAAGCCAAAACAAACCACCAAAATAATATATTAGAATAAATGACCCATCATAATTCCATACTAGCAGCTTCTCTAACCCATAACCAAGAAATGCATGTTGTAGTAGCATTATGAATGTCCAAGAAACAGTAGGAGAATCAATGAAGTTGTCAAGGTTTCCTTCTATATCACACAAGTGATCAAAATGGCTATACTGAAAAGTAACAAAATTATTTAAGCTCCCATCACCACCCAATTCCCTTTTGAGTACATACCCATGAACCCATTTAGTTAGGTTGAAACAATCAAATTGGGCACATGCCTCAATTACACTAACGAAGGCCAATTTAATCCCTTCAATATCCATATAATAAAACATTGCCAGACCTTTTCTTGCCTTTACATTCTCAACATAGATGGGTTTATATTAGTCAATGAAACCACATCCTTTTCACCCATTTTGTCAAACACATTTTGTGCATGACCTAAGGATTACGGACATAGCTGGTCGTGCTAGTTGCCCGGTGACCATAGCTGGTCCAGATGGGATCGCTGGTGGAGGCGCTGGTGCTGTTATCGACAGTCACGCAAATTCCATTGGTAAGGTCCCGAATTAGATTGCGGGCAGATTGGCAGGGTCGGTGAAGGTCCCTGCGTCGTGTGGCACTAGCGGCAGCTGGACGCTTGCGTTCGCTGGGGCGAGGTTCCTGCTCTCCTCCTACTGCTGTTGGCGCATGGCTGCTACTTCTGCCTTGAGGCGGGCGATCTCTACGTCCCGTGAGTTTCTTTTTGGCTTTGTCATTTCTCGACCGCCGGTTATGGGGCAAGGAATGTGTGGTATGCCATACGGGTGTTGAAGGCAAGTTTCCCCTCCGGGTGCCGGGTTCTAAACCACGGTCTCCGTAACAACTACCTGTGTCATTGAGGCGCTTTGAGGCCGGGGTGCGTTTGATCCACTTGCTTCGGTCATGACTGCTTCGGTTGTCCCCTGCCGGTTCCTTGCGCTGCGCCTTAGAGCGCTTGCGTCGGCCATGGTTGCGGGGGCATTCGAATCGGTCATGTTGTATTATATCATGTATAACCTGTAGAAATGATGGAAAAAATGTGTGGGTTTCTGAGTCGTTAGGTGCATACTCCTACTCCTCGAAAAAGAAATGCCGTTTAACGGCAGAGTGCGCAAGGCATTGTGGTCTGAATAAGACTGCAGTGGGCGCCACTGTAACAGTCATTTTTGGCTCAGACAATTGTAATTTATAATTAGGACCGCATGGGATCTTAACCATGGGGGACTTGTCCTTAGGTGATGCACCCAGGTGCCTACATACCCTTCGGAAGGGATTAAAGGCCATGTAGTTCGTCATGGTGACGTCTATAGGAGCCGTTAGGCAAGGTAGTTTACCTGTATCGGGCCGTGTGCGGCTAAGATGTGTTTAGGTACTTCGGTCGTGCGAGCCGCTCTTGGGAGATTGCCTTAGTAGGAGAGAGCTTAAGTCTCTGGGGATTGCTGGAAGTCCTGTACGGAGTAGTTATGGGATGGTGATGAGCTTGCCGGAGGTTTGCCTTGACGGTACCTACAGCAGAGCTTGAGAGGACTCGTGTGATAGGTCTGAGATTGCTCAGGTAACTGAGAGTATGTGAGGGATATGAGATGAGGCGTTGTAATCCTTTGTGTTGCGTGTATATTTAGTCCCCCGAGTGAGGGTCTATTTATACCAAGTGTGGGGAGGTCGTGCTCGACCCATGATCTCGCGGGACGTGGGTTGTGCCATGAGGCTTGAGGCGTTTCCACGTCTGATTAATGAGATGTTTCGTGAAGTGATGTGGGTAGGGGCCATGTAACTAGCAGATTAGTGGTGCCACGTGTCCCTAGCGAGTACCGAGGCTGGGCTTCTAGAAAGCCAGTGTCACGTGTCCCGAAGTGAAATATTCCGTAGTTACAGTAATAATTGCAAACAGTGCAACTTGTGGCTTCAGTGATGGCTTATTTGGCTTGTGAACAGTGAAAATAGAGTGTGTGAACAATTTATGTACAGTTAAATTGCTATTTTTATTATATATATAAAAGATGAGTAAAATATCAAGTTGGTTATTTTTAGATGTCATGTTTCTCAATTTGGTCCTTATTAGATGCGCGTTCTCAATTTAATCCTTTTTAGATCATTCCGTTATCAAGTTAATCCTTACCGTTAAAATCACTAACTGTGGGCTAACTGTGTAATTTTAAAACATTAGTAAGGTCTTTTATTGTAATTATTTGGACTAATTTTATAATTTTTATAAATTGAAATTAAAAACATAGTGAACTTCCTTTCAAGCTGTCTCTTTCTCTTCCTCTGCCAAGCAAGTGAAGAGCCCATTCAAGAATCTTCTCAAGCGCAAGAACAACCCTCCTTTGGTCATTTCCATCTTCCTTCAAAAATTAGCTATGTGGATGTTATCGAGTTTCTCAATAGAAGCAGCAGCTGGTGAAGCATCTATATCCTGAAATAGAGTTGATAAAGCTGCGGAAAATGAATACACAAAATTGACATGCTCGATTATTCTTGTTCTTAAGTGTTGAGTACTGAAAACAATTGAAGCACACCTTTCATCATCCTTCTTTTTATTTGTTATTGATATGAATAATTATCAAATATAGAGAGAGAGGGAGGTTGGACATGCTTATCAGTTGTGGAGTGTTGCAAGTGTTGCAATATAGAAAGAGGATTCAAATTGTGAAGAAATTAGAAGAAGAATTATCAAATAGAGAGGGAGGTTGGACATTCAAGAAACTTGAGACGGTTGGTAGGATCAAGCACCGAAATCTGATTAGTCTTCAAAGTCACACACTTCAACTTACATAATGGGCACAATCGGTTCTTGCGCTTGAGAAGATTCAGGCTCTTCACTTGTTTGGCATTGATGTCTTGGTAGAGCAAGAGGAAGAGGAAGAGACGGCTTGGAAGGAAGTTCAAAGCACTGTCTTTTTAATTTCAATTTGTAAAATTTATAAAGTTAGCTCAAATAATTACATTAAAAGACCCTACTAATGTTTAAAAATTACAAAGTTAGCCCACAGTTAGTGATTTTCATGATAAGGACTAACTTGATAACGGAATGATCTAAAAAGAACTAAATTGAGAAAGCGCATCTAACAAGGACCAAATTGAGAAGACGAGTATATAAAAACGACCAACTTAATATTTTACTCTATAAAACATTGATGAATTTTTTTAAGAAAAACTTATATATATATATATATATATATATATATATATATATATATATATGTCATCTAATGTTGTTAATCTGTTTTTATATTTTTATATTTTTGTTTAATGTTATAAACTCAAATCAAACCAAACATTAACGATTGATTTTGAGCGATTGAGTTTAGAGATTTGAGACTTTTAAGTAGTCAAATTTGCATATTTAATTTAAGTTTATTAGTATAAAATAAAATTATATTAAATATAAATAATAAAAAAATTTAGTAACATTTATCTATTAACAATTTTAAAATTAAATTTTTAGATAGACTATAGTTAATCTAATCTTTTAAAAGCAAATTTTAAATATGTATTTAAATAATATTAAATTATTTTTTAATTTAAAAAACAATAATTGGATCAACTGCAATTTCTTTTCTGCAATTTTTATGTACTTCCTTCAAAATGAACATTTTCACTTCAGTTATGAAATAATAATATGGATCACACTAATAAGAACTCACCATGACTGAATTATGAACCAAGTTAGTATTAATATTAACAAATACCATCACCTTGAATATATTACGAACTAAATTGTTATTAATATTGAATTTGGTGATAGTACTCTTTATCAATATTAATAATAATTTGGACCCTAGTTCATTCATGGTGTGTCTTTATTAGTGTGAGTATTATAACTCCACAAATGAAATAACAATGTGCATTTTAAAGGAATTACATAAAAATTACAGAAAAAAGAATTGCACATGATACAATGTCAACAAATTATAATGGAACTTAATTTTATGATAGTCAAATCAAAATTTATATATAAATTAAGTGTTTATGATATACTATCAAAATTATAATTTTTAGTTTGTTTTTTTAATTTAATTAGTCTAAATTACAAAATTTAAAAATAAAAAAAGACAATTAAAATATAAATAATATATTTTTAATTATATAAAATACCACAAGCTACATGGTTGAAATCGCTTTTTTAAGGAGTAAAAGCAGACATATATTGTAAAGGCAATTAGAATAGATAGACATTGGAAGAGGTGGACCAATGGAAGTGAAACGTTGGATTAAAAGAGTGTGTGAAAAATCTATGAACAGTTAAATTGTTAGTTTTATTATTATATATAAAAGATTGATGAATTTTTTTTATTAAAAACTTTTATATATATATATATATATATAGGGTGAGTCTATGATGCAACTTGTTACATGCATGCAATATCATTTCGATTACATATAAATAAAAGTTAAAACATTTGCGCTAATGTGACATTAGCTACAACGCAAATGTTATAACTTTTATATATATATATATATATATATATATATATATATATATAGAATAGATGTCATCTAATGTCATCTATCTGTTTTTATATTTTTGTTTAATGTTATAAACTTAAATCAAACCAAATATTAACGATCGATTTTGAGCGATTGAGTTTAGAGATTTGAGACTTTTAAGTAGTCAAATTTGCATATTTAATTTAAGTTTAGTAGTATAAAATAAAATTATATTAAATACAAATAATAAAAAAATTTAATAACATTTATTTATTAACAATTTTAAAATTAAATTTTTAGATAGATTACAGTTAATCTAATCTTTTAAAAGCAAATTTTAAACCTTGTTAATTGGAGATATTTTTTTTGGACAGGGAGGGCCCAGATAAACAACATCAAACTACCCTCCATGGTCCCTAAACTTAACAGCAACCCTAGCCTCACTCAGTACCACATCTTTAACGAAAGGAGGGGGTTCGTAAAACAAAGGAAACCCCTAGCACAAGAAAGACTTTGCTTAGCTAGGATATCTGCAAACTTGTTCCTAGCTTTAGGAGTGAAACTAAAACCATGCTCCCAGTCATGATTGATAAGATCATTTTTACATTGAATAATTAGGTGGCTTATCTGGCTCCCACTTTAAAGTTTCTTAAATTGGTTGATAGCTGTCGAAGAGTCACTTTCAATCACAATTTTCCTATACCTCAACTCCCAAGCCAAGGATAAGCCACAAAGGATACCCCATAGCTCAGCTCCTAGAGGAGGGGAAGTATCGAGGTTCTTCAAAAAATCATGGATCCAAATCCCATTATGATCACTTAAGAGGCCTCCACACACCTGGAAGAATTAAATTTCCTGCAAGTAACACCATCAACATTGATTTTTTATTCAGCCTTTCTCTGGAGCTGTGTCTCTGACTATTTAAATCTAGTTAGGCCTCATCCAAGCACTAGTATGGATTATGGCAAAGTGGAGAATAATTTCATGAGGCTTCTATGGGAAAATAAAGTTCTTAGTTTTGATGTTCTTGTTTCCACTTCCATATGAAATCACAGCTTATAGCAAAAATATGTGCCAAGGAATGCCATTGGACTTGCTGGACGTCTTCAAGTTCCCCACAATTCATGCCTTCATAGGAAGGAAAAAGAAAGTTGCTCGATTCCTTGGATTAATTAAGGCTTTCCATATGGAAGACAGTTTGTGACAATCTCTTAATAGATGAATGATGGATTCGAAGCAGCTACTACACCAAGAACAAAGGGGGCTAGAGGATGTCCAACCCGCAACCTACCTTTAGTAGGAAGTCTCTTATGACCAACTGCCGAAGGAGAAACTTAAGTCTATGTTGGATCTTCCTTTTCCAAATTAGCTTCCAAATCAACTTAGCATTATCAGACTTTAGGTCACTTATCACATAGTGTGCATTTTTTTACAATAAACATACCATTGTTTCCAGGTTGCCAAGCAGGAGTATCAACACCTAACAAGGCGTCAGGCGGGTTAATTTTTATAATACTTGATTTCACTTCTTGATTTAAAATATTCGAGACATTGTCCAACTTCCACTATGGCTAAGCTCATTGATAAAATCTTTTAATTTAAAGTTGTGCTAGCATTAGTTGTGTTCCTTCCTTTGTTCAAAGTGTCTCTTAAATTTGGAATGTTCGGGATCCAATTATTTTCCCAAAAATTAATTCTTTGACCATTGCCAATGTTCCAAAAAACATGTTTCTTGAAATCATGCCAATTTTTCACAAGATCTCTCTAGAATTGGGAGTTCGTGGACTTGAAGACCATCGAGGATGTTGAGAGATTGCTAATAGTATATTTTCCCCTTAGTACTCTGACCCCAATGTGTTACGATTACTTATTAAATGCGAAGCAAGTTTGAAGAAGAAAGCCTTATTCATGGAACTCGAGGATCTGATGCCTAAACCTCCTAAACTTTTAAGAATGCAGATCTTGATTCAACTAACTCGGTGAATATTCTTCTTATCATGAGTGCTTCCCTAGAGAAAGGCTCACTCAATTTTTTTTGACTTGATTAGTTATGCCTTTTGGAAGCATGCCGTGTTGCATATGGAATAAAGGCATCGTGGAAAGCATAGACTGAACAAGTGTTTCCCTCATAGACAAAGACAAGCAGCTAGCTTTCCATCAAGATAAGCGGGCTTGAATTCTCTCGATGATGTGGATAAAGCTGTTTCTCGTTTGTCTACCATGTGTTATGTTCGCTCCAAGGTACTTCCCAATCTCTTGGGATCTCCTAAAGCAAGCCAAACGCAATATTTTATTTATATCATCAAGAGGAATTTTTTTAAAAAAAATAAATACTACTTTTGGAAGCATTTATCGCTTCATTATGTTTTATTTATATGCATTTAAAAATTGAGTAAAATATTATTTTGGTCCTTTTTAGATAGCACTTTTCTCAATTTGGTCCTTCTTAGATGGCCTTTCTCAATTTAGTCCTTTTTAGATTAATCAGTTATCAATTTGGTCCTTACCGTTAAAACTACTAACGGAGTTAGCCGAGGTGGATAATTTGGGGTAACTTTATAATTTTTAAATATTAATAGGGTTTTTTAATGTAATTATTTTGGGAAATTTTATAATTTTCACAAATTGAAAATGGTACCATGTTTCCTTTTCAAATTGTGAAAATTACAAAATTGTCCCAAAATAATTACATTAAAAATCCCTACTATTATTTAAAAATTATAAATTTATCCCAAATTATCCACCTTAGCTAACTCCGTTAGTAATTTTAACGGTAAGGACCAAATTGATAATGAATTAATCTAAAAAGGACTGAATTGAAAAAAGCCATCTAAGAAGGACCAAATTGAGAAATGTGCTATCTAAAAAGGACCAAAATGATGTTTTACTCTTTAAAAATTCATAAAATATTTACTGAAAAGTCAACAGTAACAAGTTTTGTTCTTTTATAATTAAAGATTAATCAATATTGATGACGTTGGGAAAAATAAACAATTAGTTCAATTAGTAAGTTGTTCAGTGTCATTATTTTAATATGCTATCAAGGAATTTAATTACGTTATTTGATGTCCTTTAAATTAAATTTAATACAGGTAATAAATGTGCCTAATCAATTATAAATTGTGGCATTTCTTCAGAAAATTCCTCAATTCAATCCAAAATGGAGAATGCAGATGAGAAGATGAGGTTCATTGAAGACCCCAAAGTCAGAAACGAAACCTTCTTGAAGTTAAAGGCTGAAATTTTGAAAGAATATAGCGAGCTTTCTGCCGTTTGTGGAGTAAGGTTCGCCGTTTTCTTCAATTTACCTTCGGGAGAAACTTACGCCTATGGCTACCCTTCTGTCAAGACCATTATTGATAGGTATTGTTCTACAAACCCTGTTACTACCGAAAAAGAAGAGGAGTCAGATTCTTGTTCAAGCTTGCCTCAGATTGGTTCTGATACGGGAAAGAAACGTGTTCTTGATATGCAAGACTATGACTCGGGAGCCCAAGTTGAAGCTGACAACAAGAAAATGAAGAAACTTAGTAAAGAAGATTAAACACTAATTATTATGATATTTAGAAGATCAACATGGATGAGTTATTGATTAATTAGGTTATCCGTCATCCATGGTTATGCAATATTGTAATTTGATTTTGTTGTTGAATATATTTTCTATGTTGTAGTTTGAATCCATCTCTTGTTCCTATATATGATGTGTAAGAGTTTGGAAATCTATAAATAACTTCCTTTGAAAAAAATATATGGATGTTTTAACTGATATGTAACTTAAGGGATGCAGATTTACTTGATGTAATAATAGAGATGAAGGGTGTGTTAGGGAAAAGAATTGACAGATGCCTAATCAATGTGCTTGGAAAATTTCTTTTCACTCAGCTTGGTTAGAATCTATACCTGCGATGGAGTCTGACCATACTCCTCATATTCTTATATTTTCCAACCATACTCCTAAAACCTGTAAGTCTTTTATGTTTGAGCAACTTTGGCTGGAGAATGAGCAGTGTATCCCTATCATTCGAGATGCTTGGTAAAAGAAGTATGCAACAAACACTTTGGGAGCAATTTGTCAAAAAATTAGCTCTGTCTCAAACCGTTTATAGGATTGGGAGAAGTACACTTTCAAAAGAGTGGATAAAGAAATCATCAGGTTAAAGAATCGTCATGCTCATATATCCAGCGAGATCTCGATTGAGGGTAATATGGATGAAATTAGATATTTTAAGAGGAAAATTGCGAAGCTTCGTAGACAAGAAGAACAATTTTGGCAATCTCATGCTGGTAACAAATGGTTGAGAAGTGGGGATAAGAATACGCGTTTCTTTCACGCTGTCAAAATGCAGAGAAGGAGTATCAACCAGATTTCTCATATTTATTTGGAGAATGGAGAGTAGCAGAATGAGAGGCCCGTATTATGGAAGCTTTCTCAAATGTGTTTATTCAATCAATCAAGACTGAGTGAAAAAGACTGTAAAGTGACCAAAACGGGGTTTTGAATGATTTGTTCAAATAAAAATTGCAAATAAATTAATTAAAAGCAACTTATTAAGAGTGTATTCAAGATTAAAGAACTCCTAAGGTTATGGTTTATCCTAGTACTTCATCTATGTTGTTGGGTTCATTTTAACAATTAATTTTAATACGTCAATGTTACTCTTAGTCCAATATTTGTTGTATGGTCTGTCGATCCGACACAAGCCCTAACTCAGTATTCATCTTCTCATATGTCTACGTAGAAAATCAAAATAAAGAGCAGTATTCATTCAAGCAAGCTAGTATAACTCCGTTAGGCTCTCAGGTATATGTGTATCCTCCAAGCAAATCTAGAAACTATACGAGTAATTAACCTAGATCTAACGATATTTAGTTCCCAGACTAAACCTAAGCACCTCTTTCAAGATCAAGCAATTAGAGTTTAAGCACAAAACTAAATAAACATCGATTGCATTAATTTAGTTGTAAAAATCATCCAACAAACATATTCGTACTAGGAAACCATAACCCTAGGTAAGAAAAGAAAAGATCTAGCGTAGCATAATCACTGATACTACCACAAATTTCAGAAAAGTCATGAGATAAGTCATAGAAAAGAGAAGAAGAAGAATAAATCAAATCTGAAGCTTCAATCCACTCTTCCTTTGCTTTGATCCACCAAACGGCCACCAAATTCGTGTTTTCTCTTAAACCCTAGCCTTCTCCTTGACCTAAAATGTGAATATAACTCAGAATAATCGATCCCCACTTTAAAAATGGCTTAAATAGGTGAAAAACAACGAAATCGCAACTCTTCCCTCGACATAGCGCTATAGCGTCGTGCTTCTGCTCTTTTTTTGTCATGGCACTATAGCGCCGTTGGATTGCATGCCTCTGTTCCGATGCTGCAACTGTACTGATTTGGTGCGCCATCCTTCTGCCCATGACTCAAAAATTAGCTTTTTAACTTGTACATCTTGTTCTGCGTGCTTCCGGTTGCTTTCGTGGCTTCCCAATAGCATTAAACTTCATTGCTTTACAGGTTTTTTATCCCTGAAAACACGAGGAATGTATCATTGATTACATGGATAACCATCAAGATTTTATGATAATAACAATTAAGAAGTGACGGGTATAAGAAATGCTCTCTCAAATATGTATTAATGCAAAATAAGTCCAGCAATAGTACATTTGGTAACGACAGAAAATAGTAAATAAGCAAAAGGACAGCAATAGCCACAATGGCAGCAAAGTAGAAAGCAGAATAGAAGCAGAGCAGGAAGAAAAGGACGTATCAGAGAGGAGGACAAGGCCAATATAGATAGAAGGAACATTCCACAATAATCCACACCCCTTTCCCCTTCCCATTGCATCTTTATATTATGCTCTCTTGTGGGCTAACTTGATCTGCTAATTCTTTTGGGCCTTAATTTGGGCCTGCTTGTACTCATGACATTGCCTCCCCCTTTTAAAACAACCTTGTCCTCAAGGTTGATGTAAAAGGAAAAATTCAGACCCCCATCTTTAAGGTTTTGAAGGATAGCAATATAATATGATGATGGTGCAAACAAGAACTTTCTAGCCAACGTCGCCACTAGCATCTCATATGGTTGAGGAACAACTTCCCTTAGGCTTCTTAGCTTCCTCTCTTCCCCAACACAAGCATATATTAAACTTGCAATATGCATCATCTCAATATACTGTACTTTTGCTTTTGCTACCCACAGTACTAAAGATGTCACAATCTTATTGATTAAAATTGCATTGCATAATGCAACAAATTGCATCATAAATTCACCTTATTTTTTTTTTATATTTTTGTTTTTTGTTGATAGAGTATGGTATATTCCTTTTTTATATAACTTCTTATATGAAAAAAAAATCAGAAAATATAAGTCAAGAAAATGTATCATCTCATCCTTCATCATCCGATTCTTCTAATATCGTCTATTTGTTTTTACCTTTTTGTTTAATGCTATAAACTCAAATCAAATCAAACATAAACGATCGATTTTAAGCGATTGAGTTTAGAGATTTGAGACTTTTAAGTAGTCAAATTTGTATATTTAATTTAAGTCTATTAGTATAAAATAAAATAATATTAAATATAAATAATAAAAAAATTTAGTAACATTTATTTATTAACAATATAAAATCAAATTAGTTTTAACATTAAATTTTTAGATAGACTACAGTTAATCTAATCTTTTAAAACTAAAATTTAAACCTTGTTAAATGGAGATTTTTTTTGGTACAGGGAGGGGCCCAGACAAACAACAACAAACTACTTACCAGGGTCCCTAGACTTAACAGCAACCCTAGCCTCACCCAGCACCACATCTTTAACGGAAGGAGGGGGTTCGTAAAACGAAGGAAACCCCTAGCACAAGATAGACTTTGCTTAGCTAGCTAGGATATCTACAAACTTGTTCCTAGCTCTAGGAGTGAAACTAAAACCATGCTCCCAGTCATGATTGATAAGATCATTGTTACATTAAATAGTTAGGTGGTTTATCTGGCTCCCACTTTGAAGTTTCTTAAATAATGGGCTTCGGGCATACCTGGAGTGTCGAATCCAAGTACCCACGCGAAGACCCGGTCACGAACTTGAACTCAGATCTACGATCTTCACAGCAAATGCACAAACACCAAGAGGAAGAGCAAAGAGCAGAGAGAAAGGGTTGATGGTCTCATCATGAATGAAAAATCAACATTTAATACACTTTCACCAACCATCAAAATAAACCACCTTAATATTATTCCCTCCTTAACTTTCAATTTGAATAAAACGGAAAATTACATTTCATAAACACGTTTATGTTATTTGCACTAGATCCCTAAACATAAATGGGATTGGGTCCAATCCACCAAGGGTGGACAGACCCATTTTCCTTCAGTTTGATAGCTGTCGAAGAGTCACTTTCAATCACAATTTTCCTATACCTCAACTTCCAAGCCAAGGATAATCCACAAAGGATACCTCATAGCTCAGCTCTTAGAGGAGGGGAAGTATCGAGGTTCTTCATAAAATCATGTATGCAAATCCCATTATGATCCCTTAAGGGGCCTCCACACACTTGGAAGAATTAAATTTCCTGCAAACAACACCATCAACATTGATTTTTTATCCAACCTTTCTCTGGAGTTGTCTCTGACTATTTAAATCTGGTTAGGCCTCATCCAAGCACTAGTATGGATTATGGCAAAGTGGAGAATAATTTCATGAGGCTTCTATGGGAAAATAAATTTCTTAGTTTTGATGTTCTTGTTTCCGCTTCCAAATGAAATCACAGCTTATAGCAAAAATATGGGCCAAGGAATGCCACTGGGCTTGCTGGATGTCTTCAAATTCCACACAATCCATGCCTTCATAGGAAGGAAAAAGAAAGTTGCTCGATTCCTTGGATTAATGAAGGCTTTCCATATTGAAGAGAGCTTGTGACAATCTCTTAATAAATGAATGATGGATTCGAAGCTGCTATTACACCAAGAACAAAGAGGGCTAAAGGATGTCCAACCCGCAACCTACCTTTAGTAGGAAGTCTCTTATGACTAACTGCCTAAGGAGAAATTTAAGTCTTTGTTGGATCTTCCTTTTCCAAATTAGCTTCCAAATCAACTTAGCATTATCAGACTTTAGGTCACTTATCACATAGTATGCTTTTTTTACAATAAAACACACCATTGTTTCCAGGTTGCCAAGTAGGAGTATCAACACCTAACAGGGCGTCAGGCCGGTTAATTTTCATAATACTTGATTTCACCTCCAGATTTAAAATATCCGAGACATTGTCCAACTTCCACTATGGCTAAGCTCATTGATAAAATCTTTTAATTTAAAGTTGTGCTAGCATTAGTTGTGTTCCTTCCTTTGTTCAAAGTGTCTCTTAAATTTGGATGTTCGGGATCCATTTATTTTCCCAAAAATTAATTCTTTGGCCATTGCCAAAGTTCCAAAAAACATGTTTCTTGAAATGATGACAATTTTTCACAAGATCTCTCCAGAATCGGGAGTCCGTGGACTTGGAGACCATCGAGGATGTTGAGTGATTGCTAATAGTATATTTTCCCCTTAGTACTCTGACCCCAATGTGTTATGATTACTTGTTAAATGCCAAGCAAGTTTGAAGAAGAATGCCTTATTCATGGAAATCGAGGATTTGATGCCTAAACCTCCTAAATTTTTAGGAACGCAAATTTTGTTTCAACTGACTTGGTAAATATTCTTCTTATTAGGAGTGCTTCCCCATAGAAAGGAACACTCAATTTTTTTGACTTGATTATTAGTTATGCCTCTTGGAAGCATGCCGCGTTGCATATGGAATAAAGGTATCGTGGAAAGCATAGACTGAACAAGTGTTTCCCTCCCAGACAAAGACAAGCAGCTAGTTTTCCATCAAGATAAGCGGGCTTGAATTCTCTCGATGATGTGGATAAAGTTGTTTCTGGTTTGTCTACCATGTATTATGTTCGCTCCAAGGTACTTACTTCCCAATCTCCTGGGATATCTTGAAGCAAGCCAAACGCAAAATTCTAGTTATATCATCAAGAGACTTTTTTTTTGAAATATAAATACTACTTTTGGAAGCATTTATCGCTTCATTATGTTTTACTTATATGCATTTAGAAATTCATAAAATATTTACTGAAAAGTCAACAGTAACAGGTTTTGTTCTTTTATAATTAAAGATGAATCAATATTGATGACGTTGGGAAAAATAAACAATTAGTTCAATTAGTAAGTTGTTCGTGTCATTATTTTAATATGCTATCAAGGAATTTAATTACGTTATTTAATGTCCTTTAAATTAAATTTAATACAGGTAATAAATGTGCCTAATCAATTATAAATTGTGGCATTTCTTCAGAAAATTCCTCAATTCAATCCAAAATGGAGAATGCAGATGAGAAGATGAGGTTCATTGAAGACCCCAAAGTCAGAAACGAAACCTTCTTGAAGTTAAAGGCTGAAATTTTGAAAGAATATAGCGAGCTTTCTGCCGTTTGTGGAGTAAAGTTCGCCGTTTTCTTCAATTTACCTTCGGGAGAAACTTACGCCTATGGCTACCCTTCTGTCAAGACCATTATTGACAGGTATTGTTCTACAAACCCTGTTACTACCGAAAAAGAAGAGGAGTCAGATTCTTGTTCAAGCTTGTCTCAGATTGGTTCTGATAAGGGAAAGAAACGTGTTCCTGATATGCAAGACTATGACTCGGGTGCCCAAGTTGAAGCTGAGAACAAAAAAATGAAGAAAACTAGTAAAGAAGATTAAATACTAATTATTATGATATTTAGAAGATCAACATGTATGAGTTATTGATTAATTAGATTATCCGTCATCCATGGTTATGCAATATTGTAATTTGATTTTGTTGTTGAATATATTTTCTATGTTGTAGTTTGAATCATCTCCTGTTCCTATATATGATGTGTAAGAGTTTGGAAATCTATAAATAACTTCCTTTGAAAAAAATATATGGATGTTTTAAAGTTTTACGAGCAATCAATTATTTTATTGTACAACTATCCTATACTTAATTAACTAATTTGGCCTGTAATTTTGAACTTAAATGCTGACAAGAATTGTCCTTGGGGATGCATTGGTGATTGGAATGAGATTATGAATGAAGCTGAGAAGAATGGTGTGCGTCCTCATAACAATCGATAGATTGAAGTTTTCAGAGAATTCATGAATGGCGCGGGATTAACAGATATGTAACTTAAGGGATACAGATTTACTTGATGTAATAATAGAGATGAAGGGTGTGTTAGGGAAAAGAATTGACAGATGCCTAATCAATGTGCTTGGAAAATTTCTTTTCCCTCAGCTTGGTTAGAATCTGTACCTGCGATGGAGTCTGATCATACTCCTCTTATTCTTATATTTTCCAACCATATTCTTAAAACCTGTAAGTCTTTTATGTTTGAGCAACTTTGGCTGGAGAATGAGCAGTGTATCCCTATCATTCGAGATGCCTGGTAAAAGAAGTATGCAACAAACACTTTGGGAGCAATTTGTCAAAAAATTAGCTCTGTCTCAAACCGTTTATAGGATTGGGAGAAGTACACTTTCAAAAGAGTGGATAAAGAAATCATCAGGTTAAAGAATCTTCATGCTCTTATATCCAGTGAGATCTCGGTTGAGGGTAATATGGATGAAATTAGATATTTTAAGAGGAAAATTGCGAAGCTCTGTAGACAAGAAGAACAATTTTGGGAATCTCATGCTTGTAACAAATGGTTGAGAAGTGGGGATAAGAATACGCGTTTCTTTCATGCTGTCACAATGCAGAGGAGTATCAACCGGATTTCTCATATTCAGTTGGAGAATGGAGAGTGGCAAAATGAGAGGCTCACATTATGGAAGCTTTCTCAAATGATGCCATGTTCTTTGCTTTTGCCTGAGATTCGGAGGTTTATTCGTTGGTGAATGTCATAAACATTTTTACTACTTAATTGAGTCAAAAGCTTTATGTGGACAAGTCAGGTATTATTTTTGAAAAGTCTACCCCTCAAGCTATCAGAAAGAGAATGTGCTCGATCTTAAATTTTCATGAGTGGGATTCCCCTAGTAAGTATATAGGGATACCCTCACTTTGGGGAAGGTTGAAGAAGAACATTCTTTCTTGGATTAAAGAGAAAGTTGTTACTAAGGTCTAAGATCTCCGGGTGGAAAGAAAATTTTCTCAATAATGCAGGGAAGGAAGTCCTTATTAAGGTGATCATTCAAGCCATATCTAGCTATGCTATGTCCATTTTGCTTTTTCCCAAATCTTTCTTCCATAATCTTAGTGCTCTGGTTGGTAACTTTTGGTGGAGTTCCTCTGTAATGGAGTGCATTGGCTGATTTTGGAAAAGCTATCCAGGAACAAAAAGCATGGTGGCATGGGTTTCAAGAATTTCTACTGTCAAAATACAGCTCTCTTGAGGAAGCAAGCTTAGGGATTATGGGAAATTGCAGATGCTTTATGGGCTAGATATTTTAAGAGTATATATTTTCCGAACTCGGATTGCTTAGAGGCAAAAAAGAAACCAAATTCTTCTTGGTGTTGGAGCAGGTTTTTTTATGGTCCCACTTTTCTTAAGTCTAATTTGTCATGGGTGTTCCAAAATGGGAGTTGTATTAGTATTTGGGATGATTATTGGCTTCCTAGTTACTTAAAAATCCCTTATAATACCTGCTTGGATAGAAATGCAAGAGTTTTTTTCCCTGTTGCTGCCTAATGGTGATGGATGGAATATATGTAAAGTGATGGCTCACTTTGATTGTTATACATCAGAGAAAATTCTGTCTATTCCCATTTCTAGAAGGGGCGGTGATGACTATAGAGTGTGGCATTTTAACTCCAATGGGGAGTATCCAATGAGGTCTGGATATTAGGTAGCCTTTAACACTGATTTTAATATTTCCAATTTGGGTTCTTTGATGCGTGCCGAGCGCAATCAAATTAATAGTAATAATTTTCCTACTTTCACTTAACACTAATTTGTATATAGAGTAAGCAGGATCGAACCCACATGGACTGGGAGAATTTTGATACTATTCAATCAAACAAGACTCAATGAAAAAGAATGTAAAGTGACCAAAACGGGGTTTTGAATGATTTGTTCAAATAAAAATTGCAAATAAATTAAATAAAAGAAAATGATTAAGAGTGTATTCAAGATTAAAGAACTCCTAAGGTTACGCTTTATCCTAGTACTTCATCTTTCTTGTTGGGTTCATTTTAACTATTAATTTTAATACGTCAATGTTACTGTTAGTCCTATATTCGTTGTATGGTCTGTCGATCCTACACAAGCCCTAGCTCAATATTCATCTTCTCATATGTCTACGTAGAAAATCAGAATAAAGAGCAGCATTCATTCAAACAAACTAGTATAACTCCGTTAGGCTCTCAGGTATATGTGTATCATCCAACAAACATATTCGTACTACGGAACCATAACCCTAGGTTAGAAAAGATCTAGCATAGCATGATCACTGATACTACCACAAATTTCAGAAAAGTCATGAGATAAGTCATAGAAAAGAGAAGAAGAAGAATAAATCAAATCTGAAGCTTGAATCCACTCTTCCTTTCCTCCGATCCACCAAACGGCCACCAAATTCGTGCTTTCTCTTTAACTCTAGCCTTCTCCTTGACCTAAAACATGAATATAACTCAAAATACTCGATCCCCACTTTAAAAATGGCTTAAATAGGCGAAAAACGTCGAAATCGCAACTTTGCCCACGACACAGCGCTATAGCATCGTGCTTCAGCTTCTTTTCTATCATGGTGCTGTAGTGCCATTGGATGGCATGCAACTGTTCCTCTGTTGCAACTGTACTAATTTAGCGCTATAGCGCCGTAATAATGCTCTATGTCGCTATCCTTCTGCCCATGACTCCAAAATAAGCTTTTTAACATGTACATCTTGTTCCGCTTGCTTTCGATTGCTTTCGTGGCTTCCCAATAGCATTGAACTTCATTGGTTTACACTTTTTTATCCTTGAAAGCACGAGCAATGTATCAATGATTACATGGATAACCATCAAGATATTATGATAATAACAATTAAGAAGTGACAGGTATAAGGAAATGCCCTCTCAAATATGTATTATTGCAAAATATCCAGCAAGAGTACATTTGCTAACGACAGAAAACAGTAAATAAGCAACAGGACAACAATAGCCACAATGGCAGCAAAGTAGAAAGCAGAATAGAAGCAGAGCAGGAAGAAAAAGACGTATCAGAGAGGAGGAGAAAGCCAATATAGAGAGAAGGAAGATTCCATAATTACCCACACCCTTTTCCCCTTCCTATTGCATCTTTATATTATGCTCTCTTGTGGGCCAACTTGATTTGCTAATTCTTTTGGGCCTTCATTTGGGCCTGCTTGTACTCATGACATTGCCTCCCCCTTTTAAAGCAACCTTGTCCTCAAGGTTGATGTAAGAGGAAAAATTCAGACCCCCTTCTTCAAGGTTTTGACGGATATATAGCAATATAATATGAGAATGGTGCAAACAAGAACTTTCCAGCTAACATCGCCACTAGCATCTCATATGGTTAAGGAACAACTTCCCTTAGGCTTCTTAGCTTCCTCTCTTCCCAAACACAAGGATATACTAAACTTGCAATATGCATCATCTCAATATACTGTACTTTTGCTTTTGCTACCCACAGTACTAAAGATGACCTCATTCTCCTGCCACCAACACTCAAAATTCTAGAATTCTTCATTGCATGGTCATTAAGATGTGCATCATGATCTATCATAATACAAGAAAAATTATGAATTCAAGGATCAAAAACCATAATAGCAAATTTATTTATACCCTTCTTACAAGATTTCTCAGCGCAGTTAATGCATGATAATAGCAATTTTGGCAACTTGGAGAATACAAGAAGTAAACACATTATAGCCACTTTCTCTTGAAGAAGCCAAAAGACACCACCAAAATAATATATTAGAATAAATGACCCATCATAATTCCATACTACTAGCTTATCTAACCCATAAATGACCCCTTTTGAGTAGACACCCATGAACCCATTTAGTTAGCTTGAAACAATCAAATTGGGCACATGCCTCAATTACACTAACGAAGGCCAATTTAATCCCTTCAATATCCATATAATAAAACATTGCCAAACCTTCTCTTGCCTTTACATCCTCAACATAAGATGGGTTTATATTTGTCAATGAAACTACATCCTTTTCACCCATTTTGGCAAACACATTTTGTGCATCACCTAAGGATTACGGACATAGCTGGTCGTGCTGGTTGCCCGGCGAACATAGCTGGTCCAGATGGGATCACTGGTGGAGGCGCTGGTGCTGTTATCGACAGTCACACAAATTCCATTGGTAAGGTCCCGATTGTATTGTAGGCAGATTGGCAGGGTCGTTGGAGGTCCCTGCGTCGTGTGGCACTAGCAGTAGCAGGACGCTTGCGTTCGTTGGGGTGAGGTTCCTGCTCTCCTCCTACTGTTGTTGGCGCAGAGCCGCTACTTCTGCCTTGAGGCGGGCGATCTCTACATCCCGTGAGTTTCTTGTTGGCTCTGTCATTTCTCGACCGCCGGTTGTGGGGCAAGGAACGTGTGGCATGCCATATGGGTGTTAAAGGTAGGTTTCCCCTCCAGGTGCCGGGTTTTGAACCACGGTCTCCGTAACAGCTACCTGTGCTGGGTTATGTTTGATCCACCTGCTTCTATCGTGACTGCTTCGGTTGTCCCTTGCCGGTTCCTTGCGTTGTGCCTTAGAGCGCTTGCATCGGCCATGGTTGCAGGGGCGTTCGAATCGGTCATGCTGTATTATATCCTGTATAACCTGTAGACATGATGGAAAAATGCGTGGGTTTCTGAGTCGTTAGGTACATAATCTTACTCCTCGAAAAAGAAATGCCGTTTAGCAGCAGAGTGCGCAAGACATTGTGGTCTGAATAAGACCGCAGTGGGCGCCACTGTAACTGTCATTTTTTGCTCAGACAATTGTAATTTGTAATTAGGACCGCATGGGGTCTTAACCATGGGGGACTTGTCCTTAGGTGATGCACCCAGGTGCCTACGTATCCTTCGGAAGGGATCAAAGTCCACGTAGTTCGTCATGGTGACGTCTGTAGAAGCCGTTAGGCAAGGTAGTTTACCTGTATCGGGCCGTGTGCAGCTAAGATATGTTTAAGGTACTTCGGGCGGGCGAGCCGCTCTTGGGAGATTGCCTTAGTAAGAGAGAGCTTGAGTCTCTGGGGATTGCTGGAAGTCCTGTACGGAGTAGTTCCGGGATGGTGATTAGCTTGCCGGAGGTTTGCCTTGACAGTACCTACAACGGAGCTTAAGAGGACTCTTGTGAAAGGTCTGAGATTGCTCAAGTAACTGAGAGTATGTGAGGGATATGAGATGAGGCGTTGTAATCCTTCGTGTTGCGTGAATATTTAGTCCCTCGAGTGAGGGTCTATTTATACCGAGTGTGGGGAGGTCGTGCTCGACCCATGATCTCGCGGGACGTGGGTCGTGCCACGAGGCTTGAGGCGTTGCCACGTCTGATTAATGAGATGTTCCTTGAAGTGACGTGGGCAGGGGCCATGTAACTAGCAGAATAGTGGTGCCACGTGTCCATAGCGAGTACCGAGGCTGGCTTCTAGGAAGTCAGTGCCACGTGTCTCGAAGTAGAATATTCCTTAGTTATAGTAATGATTGCAAACAGTGCAGCTTCTGGCTTCAGTGATGGCTTATTTGGATTGTGAACAGTGAAAATAGAGTGTGTGAACAATTTTTGTACAGTTAAATTGTTATTTTTATTATATATATATAAAAGATGAGTAAAATATCAAGTTGGTCCTTTTTAGATGTCATCTTTCTCAATTTGGTCCTTATTAGATGCACGTTCTCAATTTAGTCCTTTTTAGATCATTCCGTTATCAAGTTAGTCCTTACCGTTAAAATCACTAACTGTGGGCTAACTATGTAATTTTAAAACATTAGTAAGGTCTTTTAGTGTAATTATTTGGACTAATTTTATAATTTTTATAAATTGAAATTAAAAACATAGTGAACTTCCTTTCTAGCTCTCTTTCTCTTCCTCTGCCAAGCAAGTGAAGAGCCCATTCAAGAATCTTCTCAAGCGCAAGAACAACCCTCCGTTGGTCATTTCCATCTTCCTTCAGAAATTAGCTATGTGGATGTTATCGAGTTTCTCAATCGAAGCAGCAGCTGGTGAAGCATCTATATCTTGAAATAGAGTTGATAACGCTGTAGAAAATGAATACACAAAATTGATATGCTCGATTATTCTTGTTCTTAAGTGTTAAGTACTGAAAATGATTGAAGCACACCTTTCATCATCCTTCTTTTTATTTGTTATTGATATGAATAATTATCAAATATAGAGAGAGAGGGTGGTTGGACATGCTTATCAGTTCTGGAGTGTTGCAAGTGTTGCAATATAGAAAGAGGATTCAAATTGTGAAGAAATTAAAAGAAGAATTATCAAATAGAGAGGGAGGTTGGACATTCAAGAAACTTGAGACGGTTGGTAGGATCAAGCACCGAAATCTGATTAGTATTCAAAGTCACACACTTCAACTTATATAATGGGCACAATCGGTTCTTGCGCTTGAGAAGATTCAGGCTCTTCACTTGTTTGGCATTGATGTCTTGGTAGAGCAAGAGCAAGAGGAAGAGACGGCTTGGAAGGAAGTTCAGAGCACTGTCTTTTTAATTTCAATTTGTAAAAATTATAAAATTAGCTCAAGTAATTACATTAAAAGACCCTACTAATGTTTAAAAATTACAAAGTTTGCCCACAGTTAGTGATTTTAATGGTAAGGACTAACTTGATAACGGAATGATCTAAAAAGGACTAAATTGAGAAAGCGCATCTAACAAGGACCAAATTGAGAAAACGAGTATCTAAAAAGGACCAACTTAATATTTTACTCTACAAAACATTGATGAATTTTTTTTAAGAAAAACTTATATATATATATATATATATATATATATATATATATATATATATATGTCATCTAATGTCGTTAATATGTTTTTATATTTTTATATTTTTGTTTAATGTTATAAACTCAAATCAAACCAAACATTAACGATCGATTTTGAGCGATTGAGTTTAGAGATTTGAGACTTTTAAGTAGTCAAATTTGTATATTTAATTTAAGTTTATTAGTATAAAATAAAATTATATTAAATATAAATAAAAAAATTGGTAACATTTTTTTATTAACAATTTTAAAATTAAATTTTTAGATAGACTACAGTTAATCTAATCTTTTAAAAGCAAATTTTAAACCTTGTTAATAGGAGATTTTTTTTTTGTACAGGGAGGGGCCCAGACAAACAACAGCAAACTACCCTCCAGGGTCCCTAGACTTAACAGCAACCCTAGCCTCACTCAGCACCACATCTTCAACGAAAGGAGGGGGTTCGTAAAACGAAGGAAACCCCTAGCATAAGAAAGACTTTGCTTAGCTAGGATATTTGCAAACTTGTTCCTAGCTCTAGGTGTGATACTAAAACCATGCTCCCAGTCATGATTAATAAGATCATTTTTACAATGAATAGTTAGGTGGCTTATCTGGCTCCCACTTTAAAGTTTCTTAAATTGGTTGATAGCTGTCGCAGAGTCACTTTCAATCACAATTTTCCTCTACCTCAACTCTTAGGCCAAGGATAAGCCACAAAGGATACCCCATAGCTCAGCTCCTAGAGAAGGGGAATATCGAGGTTCTTCATAAAATCAGGGATCCAAATCCCATTATGATCACTTAAGAGGCCTCCACACACCTGGAAGAATTAAATTTCCTGCAAGTAACACCATCAACATTGATTTTTTATTCAACCTTTCTCTGGAGCTGTGTCTCTGACTATTTAAATCTAGTTAGGCCTCATCCAAGCACTAGTATGGATTATGGCAAAGTGGAGAATAATTTCATGAGGCTTCTATGGGAAAATAAAGTTCTTAGTTTTGATGTTCTTGTTTCCACTTCCATATGAAATCACAGCTTATAACAAAAATATGGGCCAAGGAATGCCACTGGACTTGTTGGATGTCTTCAAGTTCCACACAATCCATGCCTTCATAGGAAGGAAAAAGAAAGTTGATCGATTCCTTGGATTAATGAAGGCTTTCCATATTGAAGAGAGTTTGTGACAATCTCTTAATAGATGAATGATGGATTCGAAGTAGCTGCTACACCAAGAACAAAGGGGGCTAAAGGATGTCCAACCCGCAACCTACCTTTAGTAGGAAATCTCTTATGACCAACTGCCGAAGGGGAAACTTAAGTCTATGTTGGATCTTCCTTTTCCAAATTAGCTTCCAAATCAACTTAGCATTATTAGACTTTAGGCCTCTTATCACATAGTATGCATTTTTTACAATAAACACACCATTGTTTCTAAGTTGCCAAGCAGGAGTATCAACACCTAACAGGGCGTCAGGCGGGCTAATTTTCATAATAACTGATTTCACCTCCTGATTTAAAATAGTCGAGACATTGTCCAACTTCCACTATGGCTAAGCTCATTGATAAAATCTTTTAATTTAAAGTTGTGCTAGCATTAGTTGTGTTCCTTCCTTTGTTCAAAGTGTCTCTTAAATTTGGAATGTTCGGGATCCAGTTATTTTCCCAAAAATTAATTCTTTGGCCATTGCCAATGTTCCAAAAAACATGTTTCTTGAAATCATGCCAATTTTTCACAAGATCTCTCCAGAATTAGGAGTCCGAGTTGAGAGATTGCTAATAGTATATTTTCCCCATAGTACTCTGACCCCAATGTGTTATGATTACTTATTAAATGCCAAGCAAGTTTGAAGAAGAAATCCTTATTCATGGAACTCGAGGATCTGATGCCTAAACCTCCTAAATTTTTAGGAACGCAGATCTTGATTCAACTGACATGGTGAATATTCTTCTTAGCAGGAGTGCTTCCCTAGAGAAAGGCTCACTCAATTTTTTTGACTTGATTAGTTATGCCTTTTGGAAGCATGCCGTGTAGCATATGGAATAAAGGCATCGTGGAAAGCATAGACTTAACAAGTGTTTCCCTCCTAGACAAAGACAAGCAGCTAGCTTTCCATCAAGATAAGCGGGCTTGAATTCTCTCGATGATGTGGATAAAGTTGTTTCTAGTTTTTCTACCATGTATTATGTTCACTCCAAGGTACTTCCCAATCTCTTGGGATCTCCTGAAGCAAGCCAAACGCAAAATTTTAGTTATATCATCAAGAGGCATTTTTTTAAAAAAAATAAATACTACTTTTGGAAGCATTTAGCGCTTCATTATGTTTTATTTATATGCATTTAAAAATTCATAAAATATTTACTGAAAAGTCAACAATAACAAGTTTTGTTCTTTTATAATTAAAGATTAATCAATATTGATGACGTTGGGAAAAATAAAAAATTAGTTGAATTAGTAAGTTGTCCAGTGTCATTGTTTTAATATGCTATCAAGGAATTTAATTACGTTATTTAATGTCCTTTAAATTAAATTTAATACAGGTAATAAATGTGCCTAATCAACTTTAAATTGTGGCATTTCTTCAGAAAATTCCTCAATTCAATCCAAAATGGAGAATGCAAGTGAGAAGATGAGGTTCATTGAAGACCCCAAAGCCAGAAACGAAACCTTCTTGAAGTTAAAGGCTGAAATTTTGAAAGAATTTAGCGAGCTTTCTGCCTTTTGTGGAACAGAGTTTGCCGTTTTCTTTAATTTACCATCAGGAGAAACTTACGCCTATGGCTACCCTTCTGTCGAGACCATTATTGACAGGTATTGTTCTACAAACCCTGTTACTACCGAAAAAGAAGAGGAGTCTCATTTACAAACTACAAAATCCAACTCTCAGACTCGGATTCGTTCTGATAAGGGAAAGAAACGTGTTCTTGATATGCAAGACTATGACTCGGGTGCCCAAGTTGAAGCTGAGAACAAAAAAATGAAGAAACTTAGTAAAGAAGATTAAATACTAATTATTGTGATATTTAGAAGATCAACATGGATGAGTTATAGATTAATTAGATTATCTGTCATCCATGGTCATGCAATATTGTAATTTGATTTTTTTGTTTGATATATTTTCTATGTTGTAGTTTGAATCCATCTCTTGTTCCTATATATGATGTGTAAGAGTTTGGAAATCTATAAATAACTTCCTTTAAAAAAATATATGGATGTTTTAAAGTTTTATGAGCAATCAATTATTTTATTGTACAACTATTCTATACTTAATTAACTAATCGGGCCTATAATTTTGAACTTAAATGCTGACAAGAATTGTTCTTGGGGATGCATTGGCGATTGTAATGAGATTTTGAATGAAGCTGAGAAGGATGGTGTACGTCCTCACAACAATTGATAGATTGAAGTTTTCAGAGAATTCATGAATGGTGCGGGATTAACATATATGTAATTTAAGGGTTGCAAATTTACTTGGTGTAATAATAGATATGAAGGGTGTGTTAGGGAAAAGAATTGGCAGATGCTTAATCAATGTGCTTGGCAAATTTCTTTTCCCTCAGCTTGGTTGGAAGCTATACCTGCGATGGAGTCTGACCATACTCCTCATATTCTTATATTTTTCAACCATACTCCTAAAACCTGTAAGTCTTTTAAGTTTGAGCAATTTCGGTTGGAGAATGAGCAGTGTATCCCTATCATTCGAGATGCCTGGTAAAAAAAAAGTATGCAACAAACACTTTGGGAGCAATTTGTCAAAAAATTAGCTATGTCTCAAACCGTTTAAAGGATTGGGAGAAGTACACTTTCAAAAGAGTGGATACAAAAATCATCAGGTTGAAGAATCGTCATGCTCTTATATCCAGTGAGATCTCGATTGAGGGTAATATGGATGAAATTAGAGATTTTAAGAGGAAAATTGCGAAGCTCCGTAGACAAGAAGAACAATTTTGGGAATCTCGTGCTCATAACAAATGGTTGAGAAGTGGGGATAAGAATAAGCGTTTCTTTCACGCTGTCACAATGCAGAGAAGGAGTATCAACCGGATTTCTCATATTCATTTGGAGAATGGAGAGTGGGAGAATGAGAGGCCCGCATGATGAAAGCTTTCTCAAATGATGCCATGTTCTTTGCTTTTGCCCGAGATTTGGAGGTTTATTCGTTGGTGAATGCCAGAAACATTTTTACTACTTAATCGAGTCAAAAGCTTTATGTGGAGAAGTCAAGTAATATTTTTGAAAAGTCTACCCCTCAAGCTATCAGAAAGATAATGTGCTCGATCTTAAATATTCATGAGTGGGATTCCCCTAGTAAGTATCTAGGGATACCCTAGCCTCTCTTTGGGGAAGGTCGAAGAAGAACATTCTTTCTTGGATTAAAGAGAAAGTTGTTATTAAGGTCTAAGATCTCCGGGTGGAAAGAAAATTTTCTCAATAATGCAGGGAAGGAAGTCCTTATTAAGGTGATCATTCAAGCCATACCAAGCTATGCTATGTCCTTTTTGCGTTTTCCCAAATCTTTCTTCCGTAATCTTAGTGCTCTGCTTGCTAACTTTTGGTGTTGTTCCTCTGATAAGAGTAATGGAGTGCATTGGTTGAGTATGGAAAAGCTCTCTAGGAACAAAAAGCATGGTGGCATGAGTTTCAAGAATTTCTACTGTCCAAATACAGCTCTCTTGGGGAATCAAGCTTAGAGATTATGGGAAATTGCAGATACTTTATGGGCTAGATTTTTTAAGAGTATATATTTCTCGAACTCAGATTCCTTAGAGGCAAAAAAGAAACCGAATTCTTCTTGGTGTTGGAGCAGCCTTTTTATGGTCCGACTTTTCTTAAGTCTAATTTGTCCACGGTGTTCCGAAATGGGAGTTGCATTAGTATTTGGGATGATTATTGGCTTCCCTGTTGCTGCCCAATGTTGATGGATGGAATATATGTAAAGTGATGGCTCACTTTGATTGTTATACATCAAAGAAAATTCTGTCTATTCCCATTTCTAGAAGGGGCGGTGATGACTATAGAGTGTGGCATTTTAACTCCAATGGGGAGTATCCAATGAAGTCTGGATATTAGGTAGCCTTTAACACAGATTTTAATATTTTCAATTTGGGTGCTTTAACGCGTGCCAAGCGCAATCAAATTAATATTAATAATTTTCCTACTTTCACTTAACACAAATTTATATATAGAGTAAGTAGGATCGAACCCACAGGGACTGGTAGAATTTTGATACTATTCAATCAACCAAGACTCAATCAAAAAGAATGTAAAGTGACCAAAACGGGGTTTTGAATGATTTGTTCAAATAAAAATTGCAAATAAATTAAATAAAAACAAATGATTAAGAGTTTATTCAAGATTAAAGAACTCTTAAGGTTATGGTTTATCCTAGTACTTCATCTATATTGTTGGGTTCATTTTAACAATTAATTTTAATACGTCAATATTACTCTTAGTCCTATATTCGTTGTATGGCCTGTCGATCCTACATAAGCCCTAACTCAATATTCGTCTTCTCATATGTCTACGTAGAAAATCAGAATAAAGAACAACATTCATTCAAGCAAACTAGTATAACTCCGTTAGGCTCTCAGGTATATGTGTATCATCCGAGCAAATCTAGTAATTATACGAGTAATTAAGCTAGATCTAACGATATTTAGTTCCCAGACTAAACCTAAGCACCTCCTTCAATATCAAGCAATTAGGGTTTAAGCACAAACTAAATAAACATCGATTGCATTAATTTAGTTGTAGAAATCATCTAACAAACATATTCGTACTAGGGAACCATAACCCTAGGTTAGAAAATATCTAGCATAGCATAATCACTGAAACTACCACAAATTTCAGAAAAGTCATGAGAGAAGTCATAGAAAAGAGAAGAAGAAGAATAATAAATCAAATTTGAAGCTTGAATCAACTCTTCCTTTGCTCCAATCCACCAAACGGCCACCAAATTCGTGTTTTCTCTTTAACTCTAGCCTTCTCCTTGACCTATAACGTGAATATAACTCAAAATACTCGATCCCCACTTTAAAAATGACTTAAATAGGCGAAAAACGTCGAAATCGCAACTCTGCCCTCGACACAGCGCTATAGCGTCGTGCTTTTGCTCCTTTTCTATCATGGCGCTGTAGCGCCATTGGATGGCATGCAACTGTTCCTCTGCTGCAACTGTACTAATTTGGCGCTATAGCGCCATTGGATGGCATGCAACTGTTCCTCTGCTGCAACTGTACTAATTTGGCGCTATAGCGCCGTAATAATGCACTACGTCGCTATCCTTCTGCCCATGACTCCAAAATAGGCTTCTTAACATGTACATCTTGTTCCGCTTGCTTCCGATTGCTTTCGTGGCTTCCCAATTGTCACGACCCCATTTCTAGGAGTCCGTGACCGGCACGGGAGTAGGATTTTACCCCTAAACCCGTAAGCCTTCCCTATTACCATTTAAAATAATTACCCTGCTATACAGACAACATACAATATTCACATAATAAATATTGGCTACGTCATTCATGGTGGCCTAAATAACCTGCAATCCACGGCGCTCATTGCCGCTTCAGCCCAATTCAAGTATATATATACATCCATTCACATAAGCAATCACACATAAATATGTATATACGTAGTGATCAAACCACAAGGGAATGACCTATCCTATTCACACACAATATATATAACCTGTTCGATCACCTGTATATAAGCATCCACACTCGCATTTAACTTTACATATTGATCACACGCCTCAATGCGTGTAATCTATCCTATTCACATGCAGGTTTATATATTTGCAAACAATCACATACCAACCACACACATATATATATATATATAATTTACATATTGATCACACCCCATAGGGTGTGACCTATCCTATTCACATGCGGAAGCAATTCATACTCATCATAATACTCATATATCCTATATTCCCATCCATGACCTAATCTTTAAACAGTATGAAGCCGACAAGTCTAGATTTGTACATATATTTATACATATAGCAATTGCCTATACATCAAAGGCTATACTCAAAATAATGTATACATCAATGAAATATAACAAAAGAATGTATACATCAAAAGATAAACCTCTCACGCGAACAATGCGTGAGGTCTCTAGGAATGTCCGCCTCCTTGAGAGGAAGTAGACGCGTGTCCAGTGCCCGCTACACCTGTATCTGTAACATGTAAAATTGGGGGGTGAGTCAAACGGACTCAGTGAGAGGCTCTCCCATCCTTGGTGTAGTAGCGGGTACCACTACAACTGGGGAAAGGGAGCCAATCACATCCACATGCACATATAATATTCCTTTTAACCTTTCATGTTTAAGTGATCATGCATTTGGCATATATAACACATATATTGACAAAATTAGGCATATATATCACATGTTCAATATCATCAAACACTTTCCAATATCATATATCGTTTTAAAATAACATAAACTGGCCCGAAGGCATATCTCCCTTTGGGGAGAGAACTGGCCCGAAGGCATATCTCCGTTAGGAGAGAATCTGGCCCGAAGGCATAACTCACGTGAGCGGTTAGGAACCTAGTTGATCATTCTAGGAACCCCTGGCCCCAAGACTTTACTTGAGACATAACTGGCACCAAGACTTTACTTGGTACATAGCCGGCGACTCGTGTGACTTTGGCCTAACCAAAGCTTTAACCACAAAGTGGCAAACTCATAGACTTTGGACTCTTGGGTGTCCGACTTCACGAGGACATACTCGATCTACCCGGTCTATTTAAAATGGATACCTCTTTTATCATAGACTCTACATGACTCCTATGAACCCCTACTAGTTCGGTTTTACATTTCTTGGAAAAACTTATAAGTTCATACCCTTTCCCAAGTTCGAAAATAGTTTCAAGGAAGGACATCCTAAGTTCGATTGTTTCAAAAATTTCAAGATCAACCAATAGGTTTCCAACTTCATTTAACTTGTGAGTTTCTAGGACCATGGAATTTAGACACCGAAAGTAGACTCGATCCTACCCCCGATATCGTTCTAGGTTCCATGAACCCTTTTTCCATATAAGGCTTTCCAAGCCATCGTGATGTTTCACATGTATCAAATACACATATAACATGTAATTTCATATAATAACATTTAGGAATAACAATAGCATGTTTCTAGCATACGTATCCTAACAAAGAGGCAAGTAACACAAACCATATTTTTTTCCACATCCTCATACAACCCACAAGAGGGCAAGGATGGGAAAGCCCCTCACCTGGTTGGCACTTCGGATCAGCTCTCGGTGTGCCCGAAGGTCCACTCACAGTATGGTGCCCTATACACATATATATTTAGGAAATTTAGAACGCGTAATTAAACATCTAAAAATGCGTGTGTCGTACTAATACTCATGTACCGTTTAGATATTTCTAAGAGCTAATTATTTAATTCGTTACGTCGTCTAAATTTCTCTTTTTGAAAGTCCAGAATGCCCCATATTTGACTTTCACACTTTCGAGCCATTTAGAACATCTAATTGCTTAGGTTAGAGATTTCCACTTGTCTAAATTCCCCTTCATGTGTTCATGTGAAGTTCCCATTACCCAAGTCTTGAATTTATGGCTCAAGAGTCATAAATTCTACTTGTCCAAAATTTCCATTTATCAAAATAACTCTGAACACTTCACCTACACATGAATACGTATACCCGAATACGCGTAAAATTAGAAAATTGTCTCTTTTTCCCCGAACGGGGTTCCGGGTGAGACGGAAATTACTCGGGTTTTAATCCCTCGTACATTCCAATAATTTTTAATAATTATATAATTATTATTCAACCTTTCAGTGCACCCCAAGTCATTCCGCAACACCCTTAAACCTTAACAATCACATTTTCCTACACTTTTTCGAACCCAGATAAATTCCATCAATTTGGTTCCGGTTCCTAAGCTTCCAACTCACTTCCTAGCGTGCAAATACTTCAATTTAGGATCCAAAATACTCATATTGAATCAATTGGGGTCTTTCTAAAAATCCCTAAAATTGATAAAATTGGGGTTGGAGAGATTCGGGACTTTTTTACCTCGATTTAATCGGTTAAGATGATGGAATAGGGTATAGGAAACCCCCGGTCACCTTCCCCGAGCTCGGAACGGCCAAAATCCGGCGAGATTCCGGCGAAAAACACTATTCCCGTTTGTTTCTCTCTCTAACCAAGCTCTCTCTCTCTCCTCCGTGCACCCGCGCCGGACCTCCTTCCTCCGGCGTCGGAGTCGCCGTCGACGGTCCTGACCCCAGCGAACGGCGGCGCACTTCCCGGCTAGCTCTCCCCGCGCTCTCGCTCGTCTTCTTCGCTGGCCCTTTGCGTCGTTTTGGTCCTCGTTTTTTTTTTTGCCTCAACTCTCGTCTCTCACTCTCTGGATGAAAAGAAAAGGAATTGGGGATCATATATTTTTTATTAAGGGGGGTCACGTGTGTGACCCCCCACTTCTGCCATATACATTTATATTCTTTTTTTTTTAAAATTTGTATTTTTTTTTATATATTTATATTTATATATATATTATTTTATTTATTGTTAAAATAAACTTTGGGGTTAATAACTTACACCCAAAATTTTCCGTTAGGTCCAAATTTTGGTCCAAATAAAATTTCATTTATTTTAAATTTTCTCTTTTTCCTTCCAAATTAAAATAAAAATTAAATTAGGACCTTAACGTTGACTGGAAAATTTCCGGGTATTACAATCTTCCCCCCTTAAAAAAAAATTCGGTCCCCGAATTTTAACTACATACTAACCTTAGTCTTGAAATAAGTGAGGATACGTCCTGCGCATTTCAGACTCAGTCTCCCATGTTGCTTCCTCGACTGAATGATTCCGCCACAGAACTTTCACCAATGGTATTTCTTTCGACCTCAACTTTCTCATTTGATGATCTAAGATTTCCACTGGTATCTCCTCATACGTCAAATCTTCGGTTAGTTGTACTTCTTGGGGTTGGATCACATGAGAAGGGTCTGGCAAGTACTTGCGAAGCATTGATACATGAAACACCGGATGAACTCCTTCTAGTTCCGCCGGCAACTGAAGACGGTAGGCAACGTCTCCCACACGTTCAAGGATCTCAAACGGTCCGATATACCTTGGACTTAGCTTGCCTTTCTTGCCAAACCTCATCACGCCTCTCATTGGTGAAACCTTCAAAAATACTAGCTCACCCATAGCGAATTCCAATTCTCTTCTTCGGTTGTCAGCATATGACTTCTGTCTACTTTGAGCCGTTAACAACCTCTCCCTTATTTCTTTTACCTTTTTAATGGCATCTTGTAGAAGTTCCGGGCCGACTAAGCTAGCTTCTCCGACCTCGAACCAACCAATCGGGGATCGACACCTTCGACCATAAAGAGCCTCGAAAGGTGCCATCTGGATACTCGCTTGGTAACTGTTATTATATGCAAATTCAGCTAGAGGTAGATACTTTTCCCAACTTCCGCCGAAATCCATAATACACGCTCTAAGCATGTCTTCCAGAATTTGAATAGTTCTCTCTGATTGCCCATCTGTCTGTGGGTGAAAAGCGGTGCTCAAATCAACTCTAGTCCCCAACACTTCTTGCATAGACTTCCAAAACCTGGAAGTGAACTGTGGCCCTCTATCCGATATTATGGATACTGGTATCCCGTGTAACCTGACGATCTCTGATAGATAGAGCTGCGCATACTGACTCACACTATAAGTGGTCTTAACTGGCAGAAAGTGGGCGGACTTGGTCATACGATCCACTATTACCCAAACCGAATCAAACCCACGCTGTGATCTAGGCAACCCTGTAACAAAATCCATTGTGATCCTCTCCCATTTCCATTCTGGTATTTCTATTTGCTGTAACATCCCGGCGGGTTTCTGGTGTTCAGCCTTAACCTGCTGACACACTAAACATCTAGCCACATAGTCTGCAACATCTCTTTTCATACCATTCCACCAATACAATTGTTTCAAATCATGATACATCTTGTTAGCTCCCGGGTGGATGGTATAAGCGGTCTGGTGTGCTTCTTCAAGAATTCTCTCTTTCAAATTTTCCACCATCGGAACACACAACCGTCCCTCCAAGCGAAGTACCCCGAAATCATCAATAGAGAATCGGATATCACCCCTTTTCTCTTTGACCACCGTATTCTTAATCTGTTTGAGGTCGGCATCTTCATCCTGTTTAGACTTCACCTCTTCTACCAAAGAGGATTTAGCTTCAAGATGAGCCAACAATGAATTTGAACTTCCAATCTCAAACCGATTCCCGGTTTGTTCTAACTCATGAAGTTCCTTAATCAACGGTCTTCTCTCTTCACTTATATGGGCAAGACTACCCATGGATTTCCGACTCAGAGCATCAGCTACCACATTAGCCTTTCCCGGATGATACAAAATCGTGCAGTCATAATCTTTTAACAACTCTAGCCATCGACGTTGTCTCAAGTTTAAATCTTTCTGTTCGAAGATGTATTTGAGACTCTTGTGATCTGTATAAATTTCACAAGTTTCTCCATATAGGTAATGCCTCCATATTTTTAAGGCAAATACCACCGCGGCCATTTCAAGATCATGAGTCGGGTAATTCTTCTCATGCTTCCTCAACTGTCTCGAGGCATACGCAATCACTTTGCCGTGTTGCATTAATACACACCCCAACCCGATCCTTGATGCATCGCAATACACCACATACCCTCCGGTGCCTTCAGGCAGTGCTAACACTGGAGCGGTAGTGAGGCTTTCCTTCAACTTCTGGAAACTGTGCTCACATTTCTCATCCCATACAAACTTCACCCCTTTTTGTGTCAATTTGGTCAATGGCGCAGCCACCTTAGAAAAATCTTGCACGAATCTTCTGTAATAGCCCGCCAAGCCTAAAAAGCTACGGATTTCTGTAACCGAAGTAGGTTGGGACCAATTCTTTACCGCCTCCACCTTACTTGGATCAACGTGGATTCCCTCTGATGATACCACGTGACCCAAAAAGGCAACTCTATCAAGCCAAAATTCGCATTTGGAGAATTTGGCATACAACTTCTTCTCCCTTAACTTTTGTAAGGCCAACCTTAAGTGTTCAGCGTGCTCCTCTGAATTCTTCGAATATACCAAGATGTCATCAATAAAGACAATGACAAATTGATCCAAGAAAGGTTTGAAGACCCTGTTCATCATATCCATAAACGCTGCAGGAGCATTGGTCAATCCAAAAGACATCACCAAAAACTCGTAATGTCCATATCGGGTTCGGAAAGCGGTCTTAGGTACGTCTGATTCTCGAATCTTGAGTTGGTGATACCCAGATCGCAAATCAATTTTAGAAAACCGCTTTGCACCTTGTAATTGATCCAACAAGTCATCTATCCTCGGAAGTGGGTATTGGTTGCGGATCGTCACCTTATTTAACTTTCGGTAATCGATACACAACCGCAAGGATCCGTCCTTCTTCTTCACAAAAAGGACCGGCGCACCCCAAGGAGAAAAACTAGGCCGAATAAAGCCCTTGTCAAGCAACTCCTGCAACTGAGTATGTAACTCCTTCAATTCTTTCGGAGCCATACGATAAGGTGGTGTGGATATAGGTTGAGTACCGGGTTGCAATTCAATTTCAAATTCGATTTCCCGATCGGGAGGCAACCCCGGCAATTCTTCCGGAAATACATCTAAGAACTCACGCACCACCGGTACTTGATTCGGTGAAGCCACTTCTTTCGTAGTGTCTCTCACAAAGGCCAAGTACCCTTTGCACCCTTTTTCAAGCAGCTTGGATGCCTTGATAGCTGAAATCAAGCTTGGGTACGGAGCGGCTCCGTCGCCCCTTATCACAAAAGGTTCTTCATTCGGCATGCTAAATTTTAGACACTTAGCTCTACAATCCACCACCGCATGACAAGATGCCAACCAGTCCATTCCCAGAATTACATCTAAATCAACCATAACTAAAAGACGAAGGTCTACTATAGTCTCATGACCATCGACCTCCACCACACAGGATTTATGCACATACTCAACTTGTACCGAATCTCCCATCGGAGTAGATACTAATACTATCTCTTCCATTCTAGATGGACTTCTCTTGAATTTAGAGGCAAATTCATGCGACACGTATGAATGAGTAGAACCAGAATCAAACAACACTTTTGCTTCAAGAGAACAAACAAGTAGAGTACCTGTGACCACTGCATTGGATGCATGAGCGTCCTGCTGGGAAAGTGCGAATACTCTAGTTTGACCGCCACTCACTGCCCCTGTACCTCTACCACTGTTACCCGCACCACGACCTCTAATTGCACCCGTGTTGGTTGTATGTGGTGGCACGGCTCTCACCGGTGGGGCTGGAATAGGAGTACTTCTCGGAGTCGGATTACTCCTCACACTTGTACCTTCCCGTCTTTTAGGACACTCCCTAGACATGTGGCCCACCTCGCCACAAGTGTAGCATGCACCGGTCAATTTCCGGCATACACCAAAATGACGTCTGTTGCAGATTGCACATTGAGGCCATGTGTCACCGGTGCTTCTACTGCCTTGTACTCTCTGTCCACCTTGGGTGTTACTCTTCCCAGAACTTGTTGTGGTAATAGCAGACTGCCCACCAACTTGTCCTGCATAATTTGAAACTATACCAGAATTACCAGCTGTCTTTTGCTTCTTCTTCCACCCTTGGCCCTCATTGCCCATCAATAATTTATTCTTGGGATTCGCCGACGTCCCAAACTTCCTTCTATTTTCGATCACTCTTGCACAATCCGCAGCCTGTGCTAAAGTTTCAAATTGATTACACTGGGGTAGTAGCACTACGAACAACGGGTCTACCAGTCTGTGAATGAACCTCTTGATCAATTCCCTCTCATCAGGAACTAATTCAGGAGCGTATTGAGCTAGCTCTGTGTACTGCAGTTCAAACTCGGTCACAGACATATTCGGCGTCATCCACAAGTCTTCGAACTGTTGACGCTTGGCATACTTCATTCCTTCAGACAGAAACCGACCCAGGAATTCCCTCTGAAAATCTTCCCAGGTCATAGGAGCAACTCTCCTAGCATATCTCTTCTGTACTGATTCAAACCAAACCCGTGCAGCGCCTCTTAACTGAAACGAGGCAAGTTCCACCATCTCTCCTCCTGGACACCTCAGTAATTGCCCAATTCTGATTATATCACGGAGGAAATGTTGAGGGTCCTCCTTGGTTTCGGTTCCGCAAAATGTGGGCGGATTTAACTTCAAGAATTTTGTAATTGGCAATTCCCTCGGAACTCCCCTCGGTCTCCTGGGTACGTCCCTTAGTTGCCAATCCCTTCTAGGTTCTTCCTCCCTTGTTTCAGTTTCCTGTTCAACCGATATCACTTGCTCTTCTTCTTCGCCGACAACTAAACGGCGGACTTCTTGTTGAATTTGGCGGGTTATTTCGGCTCTCAATTCCTGAAATCCCGCAGTCAACATCTCAGCCACCGACGGAGCACCCGTCTCAACCTGTGGCTCTAGGTTTTGTTGCCTATGCACTTCTCTTTCTTGTGTCCTACCACGACCGCGAGCACGGCCTCTAGCACGGCCTCTAGCATGGCCTCTAGCTCGGCCCCTGGGAGGCACTCTCTCCTCCCGAACGGACTCCTCATCTATACGTGCAGGGACTCTACCGCCCCTCCTAGCCTGCCTAGTGGTCGGCAGCATCCCTGTACTGCACAAAGATCACACCTAATAAATACGCATATAATGATATATTTAAATATCAAAGAGAGTAGAAAGAAAGGATTGACACATTTTTCCTGGGTATTCCCACAAGTGCCCTTTTACTCCCACGTTGTGCCCGGGTACACAAAGAAGGGTAAACCGACACCCGGTCATACCTTTGGCTTCATACTATTTAAAAGAAACCAGGCTCTGATACCAACTTTGTCACGACCCCATTTCTAGGAGTCCGTGACCGGCACGGGAGTAGGATTTTACCCCTAAACCCGTAAGCCTTCCCTATTACCATTTAAAATAATTACCCTGCTATACAGACAACATACAATATTCACATAATAAATATTGGCTACGTCATTCATGGTGGCCTAAATAACCTGCAATCCACGGCGCTCATTGCCGCTTCAGCCCAATTCAAGTACATATATACATCCATTCACATAAGCAATCACACATAAATATGTATATACGTAGTGATCAAACCACAAGGGAATGACCTATCCTATTCACACACAATATATATAACCTGTTCGATCACCTGTATATAAGCATCCACACTCGCATTTAACTTTACATATTGATCACACGCCTCAATGCGTGTAATCTATCCTATTCACATGCAGGTTTATATATTTGCAAACAATCACATACCAACCACACACATATATATATATATAATTTACATATTGATCACACCCCATAGGGTGTGACCTATCCTATTCACATGCGGAAGCAATTCATACTCATCATAATACTCATATATCCTATATTCCCATCCATGACCTAATCTTTAAACAGTATGAAGCCGACAAGTCTAGATTTGTACATATATTTATACATATAGCAATTGCCTATACATCAAAGGCTATACTCAAAATAATGTATACATCAATGAAATATAACAAAAGAATGTATACATCAAAAGATAAACCTCTCACGCGAACAATGCGTGAGGTCTCTAGGAATGTCCGCCTCCTTGAGAGGAAGTAGACGCGTGTCCAGTGCCCGCTACACCTGTATCTGTAACATGTAAAATTGGGGGGTGAGTCAAACGGACTCAGTGAGAGGCTCTCCCATCCTTGGTGTAGTAGCGGGTACCACTACAACTGGGGAAAGGGAGCCAATCACATCCACATGCACATATAATATTCCTTTTAACCTTTCATGTTTAAGTGATCATGCATTTGGCATATATAACACATATATTGACAAAATTAGGCATATATATCACATGTTCAATATCATCAAACACTTTCCAATATCATATATCGTTTTAAAATAACATAAACTGGCCCGAAGGCATATCTCCCTTTGGGGAGAGAACTGGCCCGAAGGCATATCTCCGTTAGGAGAGAATCTGGCCCGAAGGCATAACTCAGTGAGCGGTTAGGAACCTAGTTGATCATTCTAGGAACCCCTGGCCCCAAGACTTTACTTGAGACATAACTGGCACCAAGACTTTACTTGGTACATAGCCGGCGACTCGTGTGACTTTGGCCTAACCAAAGCTTTAACCACAAAGTGGCAAACTCATAGACTTTGGACTCTTGGGTGTCCGACTTCACGAGGACATACTCGATCTACCCGGTCTATTTAAAATGGATACCTCTTTTATCATAGACTCTACATGACTCCTATGAACCCCTACTAGTTCGGTTTTACATTTCTTGGAAAAACTTATAAGTTCATACCCTTTCCCAAGTTCGAAAATAGTTTCAAGGAAGGACATCCTAAGTTCGATTGTTTCAAAAATTTCAAGATCAACCAATAGGTTTCCAACTTCATTTAACTTGTGAGTTTCTAGGACCATGGAATTTAGACACCGAAAGTAGACTCGATCCTACCCCCGATATCGTTCTAGGTTCCATGAACCCTTTTTCCATATAAGGCTTTCCAAGCCATCGTGATGTTTCACATGTATCAAATACACATATAACATGTAATTTCATATAATAACATTTAGGAATAACAATAGCATGTTTCTAGCATACGTATCCTAACAAAGAGGCAAGTAACACAAACCATATTTTTTTCCACATCCTCATACAACCCACAAGAGGGCAAGGATGGGAAAGCCCCTCACCTGGTTGGCACTTCGGATCAGCTCTCGGTGTGCCCGAAGGTCCACTCACAGTATGGTGCCCTATACACATATATATTTAGGAAATTTAGAACGCGTAATTAAACATCTAAAAATGCGTGTGTCGTACTAATACTCATGTACCGTTTAGATATTTCTAAGAGCTAATTATTTAATTCGTTACGTCGTCTAAATTTCTCTTTTTGAAAGTCCAGAATGCCCCATATTTGACTTTCACACTTTCGAGCCATTTAGAACATCTAATTGCTTAGGTTAGAGATTTCCACTTGTCTAAATTCCCCTTCATGTGTTCATGTGAAGTTCCCATTACCCAAGTCTTGAATTTATGGCTCAAGAGTCATAAATTCTACTTGTCCAAAATTTCCATTTATCAAAATAACTCTGAACACTTCACCTACACATGAATACGTATACCCGAATACGCGTAAAATTAGAAAATTGTCTCTTTTTCCCCGAACGGGGTTCCGGGTGAGACGGAAATTACTCGGGTTTTAATCCCTCGTACATTCCAATAATTTTTAATAATTATATAATTATTATTCAACCTTTCAGTGCACCCCAAGTCATTCCGCAACACCCTTAAACCTTAACAATCACATTTTCCTACACTTTTTCGAACCCAGATAAATTCCATCAATTTGGTTCCGGTTCCTAAGCTTCCAACTCACTTCCTAGCGTGCAAATACTTCAATTTAGGATCCAAAATACTCATATTGAATCAATTGGGGTCTTTCTAAAAATCCCTAAAATTGATAAAATTGGGGTTGGAGAGATTCAGGACTTTTTTACCTCGATTTAATCGGTTAAGATGATGGAATAGGGTATAGGAAACCCCCGGTCACCTTCCCCGAGCTCGGAACGGCCAAAATCCGGCGAGATTCCGGCGGAAAAACACTATTCCGTTTGTTTCTCTCTCTAACCAAGCTCTCTCTCTCTCCTCCGTGCACCCGCGCGGACCTCCTTCCTCCGGCGTCGGAGTCGCCGTCGACGGTCCTGACCCCAGCGAACGGCGGCGCACTTCCCGGCTAGCTCTCCCCGCGCTCTCGCTCGTCTTCTTCGCTGGCCCTTTGCGTCGTTTTGGTCCTCGTTTTTTTTCTGCCTCAACTCTCGTCTCTCACTCTCTGGATGAAAAGAAAAGGAATTGGGGATCATATATTTTTTATTAAGGGGGGTCACGTGTGTGACCCCCCACTTCTGCCATATACATTTATATTCTTTTTTTTTTTAAAATTTGTATTTTTTTTTATATATTTATATTTATATATATATTATTTTATTTATTGTTAAAATAAACTTTGGGGTTAATAACTTACACCCAAAATTTTCCGTTAGGTCCAAATTTTGGTCCAAATAAAATTTCATTTATTTTAAATTTTCTCTTTTTCCTTCCAAATTAAAATAAAAATTAAATTAGGACCTTAACGTTGACTGGAAAATTTCCGGGTATTACACCAATAGCATTGAACTTCATTGGTTTACACTTTTTTATCCTTAAAAACACGAGCAATGTATCAATGATTACATGGATAACCATCAAGATATTATGATAATAACAATTAAGAAGTGACAGGCATAATAAATGCTCTCTCAAATATGTATTAATGCAAAATATCCAGCAAGAGTACATTTGCTAACGATAGAAAACAGTAAATAAGCAAAAGGACAGCAATAGCCACAATGGCAGCAAAGTAGAAAGCAGAATAGAAGCAGAGCAGGAAGAAAAGGACGTATCAGAGAGGAGGAGAAAGCCAATATAGAGAGAAGGAACATTCCACAATTATCCACACCCTTTTCCCCTTCCTATTGCATCTTTATATTATGCTCTCTTGTGGGCCAGCTTGATTTGCTAATTCTTTTAGGCCTTCATTTGGGCCTTCTTGTACTCATGACATTGCCTCCCCCTTTTAAAGCAACCTTGTCCTCAAGGTTGATGTAAGAGGAAAAATTTAGAGCCCCGTCTTCAAGGTTTTGACGAATATATAGCAATATAATATGATAATGGTGCAAACAAGAACTTTCCAGCCAACATGGCCACTAGCATCTCATATGGTTGACGAACAACTTCCCTTAGGCTTCTTAGCTTCCTCTCTTCCCAAACACAAGGATATACTAAACTTGCAATATGCATCATCTCAATATACTGTACTTTTGCTTTTGCTACCCACAGTACTAAAGATGGTCTCATTCTCCTGCCACCAACACTCAAAATTCTAGAATTCTTCATTTCATGGTCATTAAGATGTGCATCATGATCTATCATAATACAAGAAAAATTATGAATTCCAGGATCAAAAACCATAATAGCAAATTTATTTATACCCTTCTTACAAGGTTTCTCAGCACAGTTAATGCATGATAATAGCAATTTTGGCAACTTGGAGAATACAAGAAGTAAACCCATTGGAGCCACTTTCTCTTGAAGAAGCCAAAAGACACCACCAAAATAATATATTAGAATAAATGACCCATCATAATTCCATAGTAGCAGCTTCTCTAACCCATAACCAAGAAATGCATGTTGTAGTAGCATTATGAATGTCCAAGAAACAGTAGGAGAATCAATGAAGTTGTCAAGGGTTCCTTCTATATCACACAAGTGATCAAAATAGCTATACTGAAAAGTAACAAAATTATTTAGGCTCCCATCACCACCCAATCCCCTTTTCAGTACATACCCATGAACCCATTTAGCTAACTTGAAACAATCAAATTGGGCACATGCCTCAATTACACTAACAAAGGCCAATTTAATCCCTTCAATATCCATATAATAAAACATTGGCAAACCTTCACTTGCCTTTACATTCTCAACATAAGATGGGTTTATATTAGTCAATGAAACCACATCCTTTTCACCCATTTTGTCAAACACATTTTGTGCATAACCTAAGGATTACGGACATAGCTGGTCATGCTAGTTGCCCGGTGACCATAGCTGGTCCAGATGGGATCGCTGGTGGAGGCGCTGGTGCTGTTATCGACAGTCACGCAAAATCCATTGGTAAGGTCCCGAATTAGATTGCGGGCATTTTGGCAGGGTCGTTGGAGGTCCCTGCGTCATATGGCACTAGCGGCAACTGGATGCTTGTGTTCGCTGGGGCGAGGTTCCTGCTCTCCTCCTACTGCTGTTGGCGCAGGGCCGCTACTTCTGCCTTGAGGCGGGCGATCTCTACGTCCCGTGAGTTTCTTTTTGGCTCTGTCATTTCTCCACCGCCGGTTATAGGGCAAGGAACGTGTGGCATGCCATACGGGTGTTGAAGGCAGGTTTCCCCTCCGGTTGCCGGGTTCTGGACCACGGTCTCCGTAACAACTACATGTGTCATTGAGGCGCTTTGAGGCTGGGTTGCGTTTGATCCACCTGCTTCGGTCGTGACTGCTTCGGTTGTCCCCTGCCGGTTCCTTGCGCTGCGCCTTAGAGTGCTTGCGTCGGCCATGGTTGCGGGGGCGTTCGAATCGGTCATGTTGTATTATATCATGTATAACCTGTAGACATGATGGAAAAAATGCGTGGGTTTCTGAGTCGTTAGGTACATACTCCTACTCCTCGAAAAAGAAATGCCGTTTAGCGGCAGAGTGCGCAAGGCATTGTGGTCTGAATAAGACTGCGGTGGGCGCCACTGTAACAATCGTTTTTGGCTCAGACAATTGTAATTTATAATTAGGACTGCATGGGATCTTAACCATGGGGGACTTGTCCTTAGGTGATGCACCCAGGTGCCTACGTACTCTTCGGAAGGGATTAAAAGCCACGTAGTTCGTCATGGTGACGTCTGTAGGAGCCGTTAGGCAAGGTAGTTTACCTGTATCGGGCCGTGTGCGGCTAAGATGTGTTTAAGGTACTTCGGACGTGCGAGCAGCTCTTGTGAGATTGCCTTAGTAGGAGAGAGCTTGAGTCTCTGGGGATTGCTGGAAGTCCTGTACGGAGTAGTTATGGGATGGTGATGAGCTTGCCGGAGGTTTGCCTAGATGGTACCTACAGCAGAGCTTGAGAGGACTCGTGTGAGAGGTCTGAGATTGCTCAGGTAACTGAGAGTATGTGAGGGATATGAGATGAGGCGTTGTAATCCTTCGTGTTGCGTGTATATTTGGTCCCCCGAGTGAGGGTCTATTTATACCGAGTGTGGGGAGGTCGTGCTCGACCCATGATCTCGCGGGACGTGGGTCGTGCCATGAGGCTTGAGGCGTTTCCACGTCTAATTAATGAGATGTTCCGTGAAGTGACGTGGGTAGGGGCCATGTAACTAGCAGATTACTGGTGCCACGTGTCCCTAGCGAGTACCGAGGCTGGGCTTCTAGAAAGCCAGTGCCACGTGTCCCGAAGTGGAATATTCCGTAGTTACAGTAATAATTGCAAACAGTGCAGCTTGTGGCTTCAGTGATGGCTTATTTGGCTTGTGAACAGTGAAAATAGAGTGTGTGAATAATTTATGTACAGTTAAATTGTTATTTTTATTATATATATAAAAGATGAGTAAAATATCAAGTTGGTCATTTTTATATGTCATCTTTCTCAATTTGGTCCTTATTAGATGCGCGTTCTCAATTTAATCCTTTTTAGATCATTCCGTTATCAAGTTAATCCTTGCCGTTAAAATCAATAACTGTTGGCTAACTGTGTAATTTTAAAACATTAGTAAGGTCTTTTAGTGTAATTATTTGGACTAATTTTATAATTTTTATAAATTGAAATTAAAAACATAGTGAACTTCCTTTCAAGCTGTCTCTTTCTCTTCCTCTGCCAAGCAAGTGAAGAGCCCATTCAAGAATCTTCTCAAGCGCAAGAACAGCCCTCATTTGGTCATTTCCATCTTCCTTCAAAAATTAGCTATGTGGATGTTATTGAGTTTCTCAATCGAAGCAGCAGCTGGTGAAGCATCTATATCTTGAAATAGAGTTGATAAAGCTGCGGAAAATGAATACACAAAATTCACATGCTCGATTATTCTTGTTCTTAAGTGTTGAGTACTGAAAACAATTGAAGCACACCTTTCATCATCCTTCTTTTTATTTGTTATTGATATGAATAATTATCAAATGTAGAGAGAGAGGGAGGTTGGACATGCTTATCAGTTGTGGAGTGTTGCAAGTGTTGCAATATAGAAAGAGGATTCAAATTGTGAAGAAATTAAAAGAAGAATTATCAAATAGAGAGGGAGGTTGGACATTCAAGAAACTTGAGACGGTTGGTAGGATCAAGCATCGAAATCTGATTAGTCTTCAAAGTCACACACTTCAACTTACATAATGGGCACAATCGGTTCTTGCGCTTGAGAAGATTCGGGCTCTTCACTTGTTTGGCATTGATGTCTTGGTAGAGCAAGAGGAAGAGGAAGAGACGGCTTGGAAGGAAGTTCAGAGCACTGTCTTTTTAATTTCAATTTGTAAAAATTATAAAATTAGCTCAAATAATTACATTAAAAGACCCTACTAATGTTTAAAAATTACAAAGTTAGCCCACAGTTAGTGATTTTAATGGTAAGGACTAACTTGATAACGGAATGATCTAAAAAGAACTAAATTGAGAAAGCGCATCTAACAAGGACCAAATTGAGAAGACGAGTATATAAAAAGGACCAACTTAATATTTTACTCTATAAAACATTGATGAATTTTTTTTAAGAAAAACTTATATATATATATATGTCATCTAATGTTGTTAATCTGTTTTTATATTTTTGTTTAATGTTATAAACTCAAACCAAACCAAACATTAACAATTGATTTTGAGCGATTGAGTTTAGAGATTTGAGACTTTTAAGTAGTCAAATTTGTATATTTAATTTAAGTTTATTAGTATAAAATAAAATTATATTAAATATAAATAATAAAAAAATTTAGTAACATTTATCTATTAACAATTTTAAAATTAAATTTTTAGATAGACTATAGTTAATCTAATCTTTTAAAAGCAAATTTTAAATATGTATTTAAATAATATAAAAATATTTTTTAATTTAAAAAACAATAATTGGATCAACTGGAATTTCTTTTTTTGCAATTTTTATGTACTTCCTTCAAAATGAACATTTTCACTTCAGTTATGAAATAATAATATGGATCACACTAATAAGAACTCACCATGAATGAATTATGAACCAAGTTAGTATTAATATTAACAAATACCATCACCTTGAATATATTACGAACTAAATTGTTATTAATATTGAATTTGGTGATAGTACTCTTTATCAATATTAATAATAATTTGGACCCTAGTTCATTCTGTTGTGTGTGTAATTCAAAGTCCCACATTGGTGGGGTGTGTGGAGTGAGTGGGTGAGGAGCTTATATAAATAGGTGTGAGTTATATAGGTTCCAACACACATAAGAATACTAGCCTATAACCATTGGGTATATTGGGTTTTTGGTTATTTTTATGTATTGAGGAGGGTTTGTAATTTTTTCCGTTCAAAAATTACAAATTGTAAAGTTTGTCCCAGTGGGGGTCGTGGTAGTAGGTCTTGAGGCACCGAACCACGTTAAAATTTTTGTGTGTTCTTCTTTCTCTTTTCTTTATATTTTTGTGCGGGGTCCAACAAGTGGTATCAAAGCTTTGGTTCTGGCCTAGGGAGGAAGAAGGGAGAAAGAGCAAGAGGAAGGAGTCGTCATCATCCAGTCAGCGTCACGTCAGCAATTTGGAGAGAGGTTGGTTCTGGCTTATTTTCTCATTTTTTTTCAAGTCAGATTTTCTTTTGAATTTGGGCTGTTTGTGGTGCTGGTTAGTTGGCTGTGTGAGTGGAAGTATTTAGCTAAGAGTTGGGTTAAATACAATGAACACCCTGAAGTTTGAGGTTCCGTTGTTTGATGGGAGAACGGATTTTACACTGTGGCAATGCACGATTCAAGATTATTTGGTTCAGCAGGGTCTTGACTTAGCATTGCAGGATGAGAAACCAAGTGAAATGAAAGAGTCAGATTGGAGTACAATTCAGAAAAAGACTGTTAGTACAATTCGGTTGGCACTAGCCCCACAGATAAAAGTGACTGTGCTGAAGGAGACATCACCGAAAAAGTTGTGGGACACGTTGGAGGGCAAGTTTGCGTCGAAGACATTGACCAATCGATTGATGATGAAGATGGATTTGTACTCATTGAAGATGGAAGAGGGAGGTAATGTGACTGATCACATTAACAAATTTAATGAGATGATATCTAGACTGTTGAATGCAGGGGAGACTATTAAGGATGAAGAGCAAGCGCTGCTTCTCTTGGCTTCACTACCAAAATCCTTCAAGCCTCTAGTCCAGTCAATGCTAGCAGGAAAGAGCACACTAAATCTAGATGATGTGATGAGTACCTTGAAGGAGAGTCAGAGGATGATGGGTGGTGAAGAGTCTTTCAGGGACAATCATATACTAGCAGTGGATAGTGACAGGAAGAAGAAGGGTGATCAACTTGGAAGAAATTCTCGATTGAGAGACATGAGCACTGTTGAGTGTCATTACTGTGTACAGTTGGGTCACATACAGATGAGATGCCCAGACTTCAGGGAGGACTTGCAGAGCATGAAGGAGAAGAGGGGCATATCAAAGGGAGCTTCTTCTACTAATGTGGTTTCTTATGAAGATGAGTTAATCTGAGGATGTTAGAGGATTCTGCAGCAAGGGAGGATCGTTGCAGAAGCAGAAGAAGTCAGAAAATTAATAGGAGAGTTTAGTTTTTTTTTATAGAGAGAAATAATGTAGGACTTTAGATTAAGGGAGGATTTGTTGTGTGTGTAATTCAAAGTCTCACATTGGTGGGGTGTATGGAGTGAGTGGGTGAGGAGCTTATATAAATAGGTGTGAGTTATATAGGTTCCAACACACATAAGAATACTAGCCTATAACCATTAGGTATATTGGGTTTTTTTGGGTATTTTTATGTATTGAGGAAGGTTTGTAATTTTTTCCGTTCAAAAATTACAAATAGTAAAGTTTGTCCCAGTGGGGGTCGTGGTAGTAGGTCTTGAGGCACCGAACCACGTTAAAATTTTTGTGTGTTCTTCTTTCTCTTTTCTTTATATTTTTGTGCGGGGCCCAACACATTCATGGTGTGTCTTTATTAGTGTGAGTATTATAACTCCACAAATGAAATAACAATGTGCATTTTGAAGGAATTACATAAAAATTACAGAGAAAAGAATTGCACATGATACAATGTCAACAAATTATAATGGAACTTAATTTTATGATAGTCAAATCAAAATTTATATATAAATTAAGTGTTTATGATATACTATCAAAATTATAATTTTTAGTTTGTGTTTTTTTAATTTAATTAGCCTAAATTACAAAATTTAAAAATAAAAAAAGACAATTAAAATATAAATAATATATTTTTAATTATATAAAATACCACAAGCTACATGGTTGAAATCGTTTTTTTAAGGAGTAAAAGCAGACATATATTGTAAGGACAAAACTTATATGATGTTACTTACATGCTTTTGGTAAAGTTAAGCAATTAAGAAAAAACATGTGTCAATTTTGAGAAGAAAATTGACACGTCTTTTTTTAATTGGTTAACCTTACCAAAAGCATGTAAACAACAGCACAATAGTTTTTTTCAAATTGTAAAGGCAATTAGAATAGATAGACATTGGAAGAGGTGGACTAATGGAAGTGAAACGTTGGATTAAAAGAGTGTGTGAACAATCTATGAACAGTTAAATTGTTAGTTTTATTATTATATATAAAAGATTGATGATTTTTTTTATTAAAAACTTATATATATATATAGGGTGAGTCTATGATGCAACTTGTTACATGCATGCAATATCATTTCGACTACATATAAATAAAAGTTAAAACATTTGCGCTAATGTGACATTAGCTACAACGCAAATGTTATAACTTATATATATATATAGAATAGATGTCATCTAATGTCTTCAATCTATTTTTATATTTTTGTTCAATGTTATAAACTCAAATCAAACCAAATATTAACGATCGATTTTGAGCGATTGAGTTTAGAGATTTGAGACTTTTAAGTAGTCAAATTTGCATATTTAATTTAAGTTTAGTAGTATAAAATAAAATTATATTAAATACAAATAATAAAAAAATTTAATAACATTTATTTATTAACAATTTTAAAATTAAATTTTTAGATAGACTACAGTTAATCTAATCTTTTAAAAGCAAATTTTAAACCTTGTTAATTGGAGAAATTTTTTTGGACAGGGAGGGCCCAGACAAACAACATCAAACTACCCTCTAGGGTCCCTAGGCTTATCAGCAACCCTAGCCTCACTCAGCACCACATCTTTAACGAAAGGAGGGGGTTCGTAAAACGAAGGAAACCCCTAGCACAAGATAGACTTTGCTTAGCTAGGATATCTGCAAACTTGTTCCTAGCTTTAGGAGTGAAACTAAAACCATGCTCCCAGTCATGATTGATAAGATTATTTTTACATTGAATAGTTAGGTGGCTTATCTGGCTCCCACTTTAAAGTTTCTTAAATTGGTTGATAGCTGTCGAAGAGTCACTTTCAATCACAATTTTCCTATACCTCAACTCCTAAGCCAAGGATAAGCCACAAAGGATACCCCATAGCTCAGCTCCTAGAGGAGGGGAAGTATCGAGGTTCTTCAAAAAATCATGGATCCAAATCCCATTATGATCACTTAAGAGGCCTCCACACACCTGGAAGAATTAAATTTCCTGCAAGTAACACCATCAACATTGATTTTTTATTCAACCTTTCTCTGGAGCTGTGTCTCTGACTATTTAAATCTAGTTAGGCCTCATCCAAGCACTAGTATGGATTATGGCAAAGTGGAGAATAATTTCATGAGGCTTCTATGGGAAAATAAAGTTCTTTGTTTTGATGTTCTTGTTTCCACTTCCATATGAAATCACAGCTTATAGCAAAAATATGGGCCAAGGAATGCCATTGGACTTGTTGGATGTCTTCAAGTTCCACACAATCCATGCCTTCATAGGAAGGAAAAAGAAAGTTGCTCGATTCCTTGGATTAATTAAGGCTTTCCATATGGAAGAGAGTTTGTGACAATCTCTTAATAGATGAATGATGGATTCGAAGCAGCTGCTACACCAAGAACAAAGGGGGCTAGAGGATGTCCAACCCGCAACCTACCTTTAGTAGGAAGTCTCTTATGACCAACTACCGAAGGAGAAACTTAAGTCTACGTTGGATCTTCCTTTTCCAAATTAGCTTCCAAATCAACTTAGCATTATCAGACTTTAGGTCACTTATCACATAGTATGCATTTTTTTACAATAAACATACCATTGTTTCCATGTTGCCAAGCAGGAGTATCAACACCTAACAGGGCGTCAGGCGGGTTAATTTTCATAATACTTGATTTCACCTCCTGATTTAAAATATTCAAGACATTGTCCAACTTCCACTATGGCTAAGCTCATTGATAAAAATCTTTTAATTTAAAGTTGTGCTAGCATTAGTTGTGTTCCTTCCTTTGTTCAAAGTGTCTCTTAAATTTGGAATGTTCGGGATCCAATTATTTTCCCAAAAATTAATTCTTTGACCATTGCCAATGTTCCAAAAAACATGTTTCTTAAAATCAGGCCAATTTTTCACAAGATCTCTCCAGAATTGGGAGTCCGTGGACTTGGAGACCATTGAGGATGTTGAGAGATTGCTAATAGTATATTTTCCCCTTAGTACTTTGACCCCAATGTGTTACGATTACTTATTAAATGCAGAGCAAGTTTGAAGAAGAAAGCCTTATTCATGGAACTCGAGGATCTGATGCCTAAACCTCCTAAATTTTTAGGAATGCAGATCTTGATTCAACTGACTCGGTGAATATTCTTCTTATCATGAGTGCTTCCCTAGAGAAAGGCTCTCTCAATTTTTTTTTGACTTGATTAGTTATGCCTTTTGGAAGCATGTCGTGTTGCATATGGAATAAAGGCATCGTGGAAAGCATAGACTAAACAAGTGTTTCCCTCCTAGACAAAGACAAGCAGCAAGCTTTCCATCAAGATAAGCGGGCTTGAATTCTCTTGATGATGTGGATAAAGCTGTTTCTCATTTGTCTACCACGTGTTATGTTCGCTCCAAGGTACTTCCCAATCTCTTGGGATCTCCTAAAGCAAGCCAAACGCAATATTTTATTTATATCATCAAGAGGAATTTTTTTAAAAAAATAAATACTACTTTTGGAAGCATTTATCGCTTCATTATGTTTTATTTATATGCATTTAAAAATTCATAAAATATTTACTGAAAAGTCAACAGTAACAAGTTTTGTTCTTTTATAATTAAAGATTAATCAATATTGATGACGTTGGGAAAAATAAACAATTAGTTCAATTAGCAAGTTGTTCAGTGTCATTGTTTTAATATGCTATCAAGGAATTTAATTACGTTATTTAATGTCCTTTAAATTAAATTTAATACAGGTAATAAATTTGCCTAATGAACTATAAATTATGGCATTTCTTCAAAAAATTCCTTAATTCAATCCAAAATGGAGAATGCAGGTGAGAATATAAGGTTCATTGAAGACCCCAAAGCCAGAAACGAAACCTTCTTGAAGTTAAAGGCTGAAATTTTGAAAGAATATAGCGAGCTTTCTGCCTTTTGTGGAGCAGAGTTCGCCGTCTTCTTTAATTTACCTTCGGGAGAAACTTACGCCTATGGCTACCCTTCTGTCAAGACCATTATTGACAGGTATTGTTCTACAAACCCTGTTACTACCGAAAAAGAAGAGGAGCCTGATTCTTGTTCAAGCTTGTCTCAGATTGATTCTGATAAGGGAAAGAAACGTGTTCTTGATATGCAAGACTATGACTCGGGAGCCCAAGTTGAAGCTGAGAACAAGAAAATGAAGAAACTTAGTAAAGAAGATTAAATACTAATTATTATGATATTTAGAAGATCAACATGGATGAGTTATTGTTTAATTAGATTATCCGTCATCCATGGTTATGCAATATTGCAATTTGATTTTGTTGTTGAATATATTTTCTATGTTGTAGTTTGAATCCATCTCTTGGTCCTATATATCATGTGTAAGAGTTTGGAAATCTATAAATAACTTCCTTTGAAAAAAATATATGGATGTTTTAAAGTTTTATGAGCAATCAATTATTTTATTGTACAACTATCCTATACTTAATTAACTAATCTGGCCTGTAATTTTGAACTTAAATGCTGACAAGAATTGTCCTTGGGGATGCATTGGTGATTGGAATGAGATTTTGAATGAAGCTGAGAAGAATGGTGTGCGTCCTCACAGCAATCGATAGATTGAAGTTTTCAGAGAATTCATGAATGGCGCAGGATTAACAGATATGTAACTTAAGGGATGCAGATTTACTTGATGTAATAATAGAGATGAAGGGTGTGTTAGGGAAAAGAATTGACAGATGCCTAATCAATGTGCTTGGAAAATTTCTTTTCCCTCAGCTTGGTTAGAATCTATACCTGCGATGGAGTCTGACCATACTCCTCTTATTCTTATATTTTCCAACCATAGTCCTAAAACATATAAGTCTTTTATGTTTGAGCAACTTTGGCTGGAGAATGAGCAGTGTATCCCTATCATTTGAGATGCCTGGTAAAAGAAGTATGCAACAAACACTTTGGGAGCAATTTGTCAAAAAATTAGCTCTGTCTCAAACCGTTTATAGGATTGGGAGAAGTACACTTTCAAAAGAGTGGATAAAGAAATCATCAGGTTAAAGAATCGTCATGCTCTTAAATCCAGCGAGATCTCGATTAAGGGTAATATGGATGAAACTAGATATTTTAAGAGGAAAATTACAAAGCTCCGTAGACAAGAAGAACAATTTTGGCAATCTCATGCTTGTAACAAATGGTTGAGAAATGGGGATAAGAATACGCGTTTCTTTCACGCTGTCAAAATGCAGAGAAGGAGTATCAACCAGATTTCTCATATTTATTTGGAGAATGGAGAGTAGCAGAATGAGAGAACCGTATTATGGAAGCTTTCTCAAATATGTTTATTCAATCAATCAAGACTGAATGAAAAAGAATGTAAAGTGACCAAAACGGGGGTTTGAATGATTTGTTCAAATAAAAATTGCAAATAAATTAAATAAATGCAACTGATTAAGAGTGTATTCAAGATTAAAGAACCCCTAAGGTTATGGTTTATCCTAGTACTTCATCTATGTTGTTGGGTTCATTTTAACAATTAATTTTAATACGTCAATGTTACTCTTAGTCCTATATTCGTTGTATGGTATGTCGATCCTACACAAGCCCTAACGCAGTATTCGTCTTCTCATATGTCTACGTAGAAAATCAAAATAAAGAGCAGTATTCATTCAAGCAAGCTAGTATAACTCCGTTAGGCTCTCAGGTATATCTGTATCCTCCAAGCAAATTTAGTAACTATACGAGTAATTAACCTAGATCTAACGACATTTAGTTCCCAGACTAAACCTAAGCATCTGTTTCAAGATCATGCAATTAGAGTTTAAGCACAAAACTAAATAAACATCGATTGCATTAATTTAGTTGTAAAAATCATCCAACAAACATATTTGTACTAGGGAACCATAACCCTAGGTTAGAAAAGATCTAGCGTAGCATAATCACTGATACTACCACAAATTTCAGAAAAGTCATGAGATAAGTCATAGAAAAGAGAAGAAGAAGAATAAATCAAATCTGAAGCTTGAATCCACTCTTCCTTTGCTTTGATCCACCAAACGGCCACCAAACTCGTGTTTTCTCTTAAACCCTAGCCTTCTCCTTGACCTAAAATGTGAATATAACTCATAATACTCGATCCCCACTTTAAAAATGGCTCAAATAGCGTCGTGCTTTTGCTCTTTTTTTGTCATGGCGCAACTCTGCCCTCGACATAGCGCTACAGCGTCGTGCTTTTGCTCTTTTTTTGTCATGGCGCTATAGCGCCGTTGGATGGCATGCCTCTGTTCCTATGCTGCAACTGTACTGATTTGGCGCGCCATCCTTCTGCCCATGTCTCAAAAATTAGCTTTTGAACTTGTACATCTTGCTCTGCGTGCTTCCGATTGCTTTCGTGTCTTCCCAATAGCATTGAACTTCATTGCTTTACAGTTTTTTATCCCTGAAAACATGTGGAATGTATCAATGATTACATGGATAGCCATCAAGATTTTATGATAATAACAATTAAGAAGTGATGGGTATAAGAAATGCTCTCTCAAATATGTATTAATGCAAAATAAGTCTAGCAATAGTACATTTGGTAACTACAGAAAACAGTAAATAAGCAAAAGGACAGCAATAGCCACAATGGCAGCAAAGTAGAAAGCAGAATAGAAGCAGAGCAGGAAGAAAAGGACGTATCAGAGAGGAGGAGAAGGCCAATATAGAGAGAAGGAACATTCCACAATAATCCACACCCTTTTCCCCTTCCTATTGCATCTTTATATTATGCTCTCTTGTTGGCCAACTTGATCTGCAAATTCTTTTGGGCCTTAATTTGGCCTGCTTGTACTCATGACATTGCCTCCCCCTTTTAAAACAACCTTGTCCTCAAGGTTCATGTAAGAGGAAAAATTCAGACCCCCATCTTTAAGGTTTTGAAGGATAGCAATATAATATGATGATGGTGCAAACAAGAACTTTCTACCCAATGTCGCCACTAGCATCTCATATGGTTGAGGAACAACTTCCCTTAGGCTTCTTAGCTTCCTCTCTTCCCCAACACAAGCATATATTAAACTTGCAATATGCATCATCTCAATATACTGTACTTTTGCTTTTGCTACCCACAGTACTAAAGATGTCACAATCTTATTGATTAAAATTGCATTGTATAATGCAACAAATTGCATCATAAATTCACCTTATTTTTTTATATTTTTGCTTTTTGTTGATAGAGTATGGTATATTCCTTTTGTATATAACTTCTTATATGAAAAAAAATTAGAAAATATAAGTAAAGAAAATGTATCATCTCATCCTTCATCATCCGATTCTTCTATCTCATTTGAATCAATATATATATATATATATATGTCATCTAATATCGTCTATTTGTTTTTACCTTTTTGTTTAATGCTATAAACACAAATCAAATCAAACATAAACGATCGATTTTAAGCGATTGAGTTTAGAGATTTGAGACTCTTAAGTAGTCAAATTTGTATATTTAATTTAAGTCTATTAGTATAAAATAAAATTATATTAAATATAAATAATAAAAAAATTTAGTAACATTTATTTATTAACAATATAAAATCAAATTAGTTTTAACATTAAATTTTTAGATAGACTACAGTTAATCTAATCTTTTAAAACCAAAATTTAAACCTTGTTAATTGGAGATTTTTTTTGGTACAGGGAGGGGCAAACAACAACAAACTACTTACCAGGGTCCCTAGACTTAACAGCTACCCTAGCCTCACCCAACACCACATCTTTAACGGAAGGAGGGGGTTCGTAAAACGAAGGAAACCCCTAGCACAAGATAGTCTTTTCTTAGCTAGCTAGGATATCTGCAAACTTGTTCCTAGCTCTAGGAGTGAAACTAAAACCATGCTCCCAGTCATGATTGATAAGATCATTGTTACATTAAATAGTTAGATGGTTTATCTGGCTCCCACTTTGAAGTTTCTTAAATGATGGGATTCGGGCATACCTGGAGTATCGAATCCAAGTACCCACGCGAAGACCCGATCACGAACTTGAACTCGGATCTACGATCTTCACAGCAAATGCACAAACACCAAGAGGAAGAGCACAGAGCAGAGAGAAAGGGTTGATGGTCTCATCATGAATGAAAAATCAACATTTCATACACTTTCACCAGCCACCAAAATAAACCACCTTTATATTATTCCCTCCTTAACTTTCAATTTGAATAAAAGGGAAAATTACATTTCATAAATCCATATGTTTATGTTATTTGCACTAGATCCCTAAACATAAATGGGCTTGGGTCCAATCCACCAAGGGTGGACAGACCCATTTTCTTACATCTCTCACTCACACTTGGTGGATTATATGTCGTCGGTCTAGTCTCTTTATCTCCTCTCAATTTCATACTTAGTGCTTTGACGTGACCGCGTGAGCATGACATCTTGATTTAGGTGCTTGTACTAGAAATTCCTTTTACAGGACCAGCACAAGTTACCTTCTCCTTCGTGTAGCTAGAATTTTAAATTATGCCTCAGATGTCCCAGATTTAACTTTATACACTTTCACATGGAAAATCTAATCCCCTTCAAGTCAATGTTTGACTCAGATTGCCTTCCTCGTGTGTTTAGTATCCACACTTATGACAACAAAATGTCATAAGGGACATGTCACAGACACTAGCATAGTTGTGTATATTTCAGTTAATATTCCTTTCGCCCAAATAACACTTTAATATGAATCAGTTGCTTTCTTAGCATAATACTTTAGATCTCATCAATCATGATCATAGAAGAAATGCTAAAGCAGCAGTCACTGAAACATATCTCCGTGATATTGTTAAAGTCCAAAGGACATCAATGGGAAGATTGTTCTTCCCTGGGACTCACACAGCAATGAAGTAGGGATCTTTCACTTGCTTCCCTTTTGCGGTTCTCCCAACACATGTGGTATGAAACACATGCTACGGTGTTACTCTTTTACTATAAGAGCGCATGTCGTTTTATACTTATCATTAACACCGTACAGACTTAAGTCTAGACACACACAGTATCTAAACCCAAATTCTTCAACTTTGCTCATATCTACGACGTCGACGTTGAAGAGTTTGTTATCTGGCTACAGGTGTTTTGGAAATGAGATTCCAAACTTCGATCCAACTTTATTTTATGTACATCTCATCTTGACTTGCTACACTTTAGTCAAAGGCGACATATGGTTTATGCTTCTTCTCTACCATATCAACACTCTTAGCTGCTTTACTGGTGAACACAAATGTCTCATTTTTGCACACTCCACTTGAGCATCAAAGGTGGTTGCCCGTGTGAGAGAGTCAACCTTTCAACCTGTACGACATACTAGACATTGTATACTACTAAACAGACACATAAAGTCATGACAGAGAATTATAAAACACATTTTATAATATCTGTATATTACACTTTATGCATGCCAATGGCTTACATATGTTCTTTAACAACTTTTCACCTATTGGCTTTATCAGGGGGTTTGTTGTTATACATTTGTTGAAATGTATTGTACAGCAAAAACCTTTTGTGCTAAATAATCTCTATCATTATATTTTATGCCAATATTCTTGGTCTTATTGTGATACTTAGGATCTTTGTTATATGCTATGGCTATAATAATGTCACAGTATAATAACACCATATTGGTACTCTCATTTCCAATTCCAGGTGTTCTATAAATCTCTCTAGTCATAAAGCCTTTTGTACCACTTCAGTGCATGCCACAAACTCAATTCTATTACATGCAAGGCAATGCACATGTTCCTAATGCTCGTCCAGCATATAGTGCCATTGTTAAGGAAGAAGGTATGGCCTTCTTTCTTCTTCATCTCCGACTAAGTCAGTATTAGAGTGCCCAACAAGGCGTGGGTCACTTCCTTCGTATCACAGTACATAATTGGAAGTGCCCTTTAAGATCCTTTCTCACAGCTTTCTAATTCTTTTCACTGGGGTTAGACTGGCATCTGCTTACTAGTCTCACTGTATAACAAATATCTGATCTTCTACACATCATTGCGCACATCATACTGCCAACTACACTGGCATATGGAATTAAGACTGCCAACTACACTGGCATATGAAACTCTTTCCATCTTCTTTTATCTGATTCTGTTTTAGGACACATGTTTGGACTCAAGGCTATTCTAGTAGCAACAGAGGTACTCACGGGTTTGCAATCTTTCACTTTAAATCGCTCAAGAATCTTGTTGACGCAATTCTCTTGTGAAAGAGACAAGATTCCCTTTTGAACAATTTCTATGGATCTTAACTCCAATTTTATACTCTGCTTCACCCATGTCTTTTATCTCAAGTTTAATGACAGTCAGTCCTTAAGAGTCATCACATAACCTAGACTATTTCCGGCCAATAGTATATAATCTACATATGAGGATAATGATAAAATTATCCTTAAACCGTTTAATGCAGATGAAGTGGTTTTCCTCTTTCATTTGGAAGTCATATGAGGTTACTACTTTGTAAAACCTCAAATACCACTGTCTGGATGATTGTTTCAATCCATTAATGGATTACAAAACTTTGATTTTATTTTCTTTGTCAATAAGACCTAATGGTTGGGCCATTTCTTCATCCATTTATTCATTTAGGATTGCGGTTCTTACATCTGTCTGATGTAATTCTAGGTTTAAACTATTTACTATTGCCAGAATAAGTTTATGTGTATCCCTTTGCCGTTAATTTATCCTTATATAAAGCGTCTTCTGGGAACACTTTCCCTATTACTCCTTCTGACTGAAGTAATTTGCTTATCTTTTTTTCTTTGTTCAAGGTTTCGATGTTGACTTTTCTTTGCTCCCATTCAAATTGACATATCTAAACGATTCTAGTCTGTCAATTTGTTATGCATTGTCTTGTTCTTTTGTCTCAAAGAAACAGTGCGGTCAACATCTCCTCTATTAGGAAATGCAGTCTCAAAGAATGTTGCACCTCTTGATTACATGCCAGTTATCATTCCATCTTTGTTTTCACCTATGAAAACGTATCCCTTGATTGATATGAGTATCTCATAAAGATACAATTCTTTAATCTAGGACCAAGTTTCCCATACTTACGGGAACTGTCATGGATATACAACACTGACTCCCTTACGGTCTTAAGATACTTAGATCTTGTTTTCGTTTCGTCCATAACTCATCAAGGGTGTGGAAGTAACTGATTTTGAGGGTACATAATTAAGTATGAAGGTTTCTGTTAATAAAGCATCACCCCAATATGAAATTGCAGATTTGCTTGAGTTATCATAGACCTAACAATGTCTAGAAGAGTTCTATTTCTTCTTTCGGCGCCTCCACAAATTGTGGAGTGCAAGAGATAGTCAGTTGTCTAATTATCCCTTTTTCTTCACAGAGCAGTCTAAATCACTTAGACAAATATTCATGACCTCGATCAATTTGTAATGTTTGTCTGTTCAATTTTCTACCTCGTTTAGGTATCATCTGAAGCACTTAAGAGCTTCAGACTTATAGGAAATCAAATAGACATTACCTTATTGCGAATGATCATATATAAAGGTAATAAACTACCATGCTCTGTGTTTCTCCCTCATACTCATTAGACCACATATATTAGAAATAGAATAATTGCAATGGATTTCCAATTCTAATTCTCCCATCGAAAGGTTTTCTTTTTGCCTTTAACCAACTAGACAATTTTAACAAAGTGACATTTCCATGTTTGGAATGACACCTATCAGCCCTTCTTTGGCTAATTTAATCATTCTATTTTGATTAATGTATCATAAGCTAGCATGCTAGGATTTTATGTCAGCATTTCTTGAAGAAACAGTATAGCATTCACCAATAATTATCAAAACAAAGAACCGTTTTAAACAAGAAAGCGAAACCATTAAGGACTGAGTTGCAAAAAATGTCTGCAACTTCACCATGAAGGTTCACATCAAACCCAAATTTTAAAAGGCATATGACAGAAAACAAGTTTTTGTCAGATGTTAGGAGCATACAACACATAATGGAGTATAGAGTTCTTTCCACCACGTAGAGTAAATTTATATGAGCTTAAAACCTTAACCTCGACTATCGTGTTGTTTCCAACGTAAAGCCACACGCTTTGATACGACAATTGACGGTACTCAATAAAAGATCCTCGATCCTAAGTTACGTGGTCTTTGGATTCTTAGCCAATAATCAAAGAAGAAGAAATAGGGTTTGCCAGAAAAAAAATGAGAAAACACGTGAATTCACATAATTCACTAATACCATTTCACCCTCAGTTTGTTTTGAACAGTCATATGTGAAATGACATATTTTCTGCGAGACGAAGCATTTGACCTCCATCAGGTCTAGCTTCTTCTTTCAGCCTTTGTTTCTCTTCCTTTTGAATTGTTTATTTCCCTATTTGGGTTGAGGATTTCCCTACTTTCCTTTCTTATGAAACTTTATGCCCTTCTTGAAATAAGGCATTGAATGGAAAGTGCTAGCATCCTCAGTGTAATGAGCTTTTCCAAAAGCCTTGTAAACTTTTAAGCTTTCACCTCCAACTTTATGTGCTTAGCTACATTGTTAAAAGTAACAATGTTTTCATTAGGGATTAGATTTACCTTTACATGCTCCCAGCTTCCAGGGAGCTATCTGATGACAACCTACACTTGTTGTTCATAAAAAAAATTATGTCTAGCTTCCTTTAGTTCCTTGATCATATTGGTCATCTCTCTTGGATGTTACTTCATAAGAGTGTCTGGCTTAAACTGATAGAAGTCGAACATAATCGTCAATCTTCTAAGTTTAGTGGTAGAAATACCATAAAACATAACCTATAAAGCTATTCACATAGCTCGTGGAGTTTTGTCCATCTCTTACCCGCACATTTCTATTAGCCAGGGCACTCAGAAAAATTGTCCTTGCTATGCTAATTTTTTTTGTCCCAAGTTTGGTAAGCCTCGTGGTTTCTCCTATGTTGGCCCAAGTTCCCAGTTTCATGTTCGGCCAAAACATATGTGAGAGGCCCAATAGCATCTTGTTCCTTCAAGATGTATTTGTATTTTACGATGCCAGATATCGCAGTTGTCCCCCATTAAGTTATTCCCCCTTATTTAGTTTACTAATAATGTTCTTGGTTCACTTTTCAGTTCTGTGACAAACTGATCCCACATGTTCAACGTTCCTTCTACAGAGATACGTACTATAGAACATTTATATTATATATAGCACAAATAAGTATACAATATCATGCGATTATATTATTCTCGATCAGAAAATAATGACATTGCAAGACCCATGATTAGGAGCATACGTTTGCATCTCCCATCACACAGATACAAGCAATAATCTTGATACTCTATCAAGAATTCTATATAAGTGCCTTTATTAAATTACGACTCTTAGAAGTATCATCTTCTAAAAGCTCCCACTTATTAAAAGTATACATAAATTATTCACATATAATCATGTATTGGTAATTCAAATAAACTTATTTGAATTAAGCTCTTTATTTTGTTCATAAAATAAAGAGTTAACACATCAAGCAAGGATTAAGCAAATGCAAACATCACATCACTCTATATGAGCGCGTAAGTAATCTAGCATTGCTTTCGTCATTCTCCTATGCTTATGTGATTTGGTCATATAGGGGGTATTGATTCCAGTCATTCTTTTTTTGTTAAGGGGTTTGCCTTTCCACTAGGATTCTAAGGTAGAATTTTGTGTTATTTTTATCAGTCATGTGTTTGCATGTATTTGGCGAGCACACCATTGATGTCTTTTATATCTTTTAGTTTTGCTGCATCTCTCTCAGCTATATTCACTTTTAATGCAGGGTTAGAGGTTAATTCAATTTTTCGCCTACCTCTACCAGGATTTCATTGAGAAAATTCAGTGAATTTTCAATGATTAAGAGAGATTCTAGGCGAAGAGGTTCGAAATAATTCCGAAGTAAGTCTGGAATCCATGAACTCATTTGAGTCTTCGTGTCGATCCTCTTCAAGGTCCTCTTCAGGATCTTCATTAGGGTCCTCCTCAGGATCCTAATCCTTTTGAGGGTCCTCTTTAAGATCCTTTTTGAAAGTGGAGTACAAATTCTAGAATTTTCTCATCTAAATATGAGTATTCCAATGTACTATAGTCGGTATTTTCAGTACTACTAGAAGACTCTTGCCTCAATTTAACTTAAAACAAAATAATAAAATTATTTTGAAATTTCTGGAATTTTTTTTTAAAAACTTTTTCTTATGTAAAAATACCAGAAAAAGCACTAAAATACTTATAAATTGATCCTGAACGACCTCAAAAATAGGCGAATTCCATATCAAAACAATTTTTTTTTGATTTTTAGAGACAAACGACACCTCAATCGGAGTTAAAACGAGTCCAAACAAGTCCTAAGAAGCTGAAAATAAGAAAAAAAAATTGGTAAATTTCACTCTCACTAACGGAGAGTGTGGCCCACTCGCCGATCGCCGGAAGTCCGCCGGCGACACTCGCCGGTGGCTTTCCTACAATGTTGCCATCGTGTCTATGTGGGTTGCCACGTGCTCCACTTGCCACGTTGTAATTATTTAAATATATACATATATATATATATAATATATATATATATTTAAATAATTGGGCCAAGTAAAATTTTTTTTTTTCAGGTTGGGCCTTAGGCCTTAGCCCGTTTTATTTATTTAATTTTTTTCAAACAGTTTTTTCGAAACCGCCGCGCGAAAAAGGTAGCGGTTGTTTAACCGTTGCTAACACTGTTATTATATTTTTTTAATTTTTAAATTTTAGGCAGTAGTTCTTAAATTGCCGTGCTAAAAAGGCAGCGATTATTTAACTGCTGCTAACGCCACTGTCATCTTCAACCCCACTTTTTCAGAATCCAGCGACCGGAAACGGTGGAGTTCGCCGGAAAATTTCGATCTACAATATCTCAACCGTCCGAACTCCAGTTTTAGCAAATTTGATGTCGTTTTCACATGATTTTTCGTGCTCTACATATTGGGATAGGATTTGTAGCCTAAAAAACTCAATTTATCGAACCCAATTTTCGAAACCGAAAATTCATTCTTCCATAACTGTGCCGTTCGGAGTCCTTTTTCACAAATTTTATGTCGTTTTCGCAATGTTTTTCGTGCTCTACACATAGGAATTGGTTTTCAAGCCTAATTCAGTAGTTTTTCTGGACCCTAATTTTCGAAATTTTCATGTTTAACCCCTGTTTTTGCATTCTATCATTTTATGGACTACCGAAATTCGAATCAAAACAAATACATATGTTTCCAAACACATACAACATACATTTTGATTTAAAAAAGAAAAAACTTCAGTGGAATTAAACACATATATTTCATGATTTATCAAGGATTTATCGAAAATAAACACATATATTTTCAATAATTTCCACATGAACAATAACTCATAAAACTCATGCATTTACTGTAAATTAACATGCATTCATTCACATAGCGGAAGTAAGTAATTACGCTCTGATGGCACTGATGGGATTCGAGCATACCTAGAGTGTCGAATCCAAGTACCCACGCGAAGACCCGGTCACGAACTTGAACTTGGATCTACGATCTTCACAGCAAATGCACAAACACCAAGAGGAAGAGCAAAGAGCAGAGAGAAAGGGTTGATGGTCTCATCATGAATGAAAAATCAACATTTCATACACTTTCACCAACCACCAAAATAAACCACCTTTATATTATTCCCTCCTTAACTTTCAATTTGAATAAAAGGGAAAATTACATTTCATAAACCCATATGTTTATGTTATTTGTACTAGATCCCTAAACATAAATGGGCTTAGGTCCAATCCACCAAGGGTGGACAGACCCATTTTCCTACAGGTTGATAGTTGTCGAAGAGTCACTTTCAATCACAATTTTCCTATACCTCAACTTCCAGGCCAAGGATAAGCCACAAAGGATACCCCATAGCTCAGCTCCTAGAGGAGGGGAAGTATCGAGGTTCTTCATAAAATCATGTATCCAAATCCCATTATGATCCCTTAAGGGGCCTCCACACACCTGGAAGAACTAAATTTCCTGCAAACAACACCATCAACATTGATTTTTTATCCAACCTTTCTCTGGAGCTGTCTCTGACTATTTAAATCTGGTTAGGCCTCATCCAAGCACTAGTATGGATTATGGCAAAGTGGAGAATAATTTCATGAGTCTTCTATGGGAAAAATAAAGTTCTTAGTTTTGATGTTCTTGTTTCCGCTTCCAAATGAAATCACAGATTATAGAAAAAATATGGGCCAAGGAATGCCACTGGGCTTGCTGGATGTCTTCAAGTTCCACACAATCCATGCCTTCATAGGAATGAAAAAGAAAGTTGATCGATTCCTTGGATTAATGAAGGCTTTCCATATTGAAGAGAGTTTGTGACAATCTCTTAATAGAAGAATGATGGATTCGAAGCAGCTATTACACCAAGAACAAAGTGGGCTAAAAGATGTCCAACCCGCAACCTACCTTTAGTAGGAAGTCTCTTATGACTAACTGCCAAAGGAGAAATTTAAGTCTTTGTTGGATCTTCCTTTTCCAAATTAGCTTCCAAACAACTTAGCATTATCAGACTTTAGGTCACTTATCACATAGTATGCTTTTTTTACAATAAAACACACCATTGTTTTTAGGTTGCCAAGCAGGAGTATCAACACCTAACAGGGCATCAAGCCGGTTAATTTTCATAATACTTGATTTCACCTCCTGATTTAAAATATCCGAGACATTGTCCAACTTCCACTATGGCTAAGCTCATTAATAAAATCTTTTTATTAAAAGTTGTGCTAGCATTAGTTGTGTTCCTTCCTTTGTTCAAAGTGTCTCTTAAATTTGGATGTTCGAGATCCAGTTATTTTCCCAAAAATTAATTCTTTGGCCATTGCCAAAGTTCCAAAAAACATGTTTCTTGAAATCATGCCAATTTTTCACAAGATCTCTCCAGAATCGGGAGTCCGTGGACTTGGAGACCATCGAGGATGTTGAGAGATTGCTAATAGTATATTTTCCCCTTAGTACTCTGACCCCAATGTGTTATGATTACTTGTTAAATGCCAAGCAAGTTTGAAGAAGAATGCCTTATTCATGGAACTCAAGGATTTGATGCCTAAACCACCTAAATTTTTAGGAACGCAAATTTTGTTTCAACTGACTTGGTAAATATTCTTCTTATTAGGAGTGCTTCCCTATAGAAAGGCACACTCAATTTTTTTTGACTTGATTATTAGTTATGCCTCTTGGAAGCATGCCGCGTTGCATATGGAATAAAGGTATCGTGGAAAGCATAGACTGAACAAGTGTTTCCCTCCCAGACAAAGACAAGCAGCTAGTTTTCCATCAAGATAAGCGGGCTTGAATTCTCTCTCGATGGGGATAAAGTTGTTTCTGGTTTGTCTACCATGTATTATGTTCGCTCCAAGGTACTTCCCAATCTCTTCGGATATCTTGAAGCAAGCCAAGTGCAAAATTCTAGTTATATCATCAAGAGACATTTTTTTTGAAAAATAAATACTACTTTTGGAAGCATTTATCGCTTCATTATGTTTTACTTATATGCATTTAGAAATTCATAAAACATTTACTGAAAAGTTAACAGTAACAGGTTTTGTTCTTTTATAATTAAAGATTAATCAATATTGATGACGTTGGGAAAAATAAACAATTAGTTCAATTAGTAAGTTGTTCAGTGTCATTATTTTAATATGCTATCAAGGAATTTAATTACGTTATTTAATGTCCTTTAAATTAAATTTAATACAGGTAATAAATGTGCCTAATCAATTATAAATTGTGGCATTTCTTCAGCAAATTCCTCAATTCAATCCAAAATGGAGAATGCAGATGAGAAGATGAGGTTCATTGAAGACCCCAAAGTCAGAAACGAAACCTTCTTGAAGTTAAAGGCTGAAATTTTGAAAGAATATAGCGAGCTTTCTACCGTTTGTGGAGCAGAGTTCGTTGTTTTCTTCAATTTACCTTCGGGAGAAACTTACGCCTATGGCTACCCTTCTGTCGAGACCATTATTGACAGGTATTGTTCTACAAACCCTGTTACTACCGAAAAAGAAGAGGAGTCAGATTCTTGTTCAAGCTTGTCTCAGATTGGCTCTGATAAGGGAAAGAAACGTGTTCCTGATATGCAAGACTATGACTCGGGTGCCCAAGTTGAAGCTGAGAACAAGAAAATGAAGAAATCTAGTAAAGAAGATTAAATACTAATTATTATGATATTTAGAAGATCAACATGGATGAGTTATTGATTAATTAGATTATCCGTCATCCATGGTTATGCAATATTGTAATTTGATTTTGTTGTTGAATATATTTTCTATGTTGTAGTTTGAATCCATCTCTTGGTCCTATATATCATGTGTAAGAGTTTGGAAATCTATAAATAACTTCCTTTGAAAAAAATATATGGATGTTTTAAAGTTTTATGAGCAATCAATTATTTTATTGTACAACTATCCTATACTTAATTAACTAATCTGGCCTGTAATTTTGAACTTAAATGCTGACAAGAATTGTCCTTGGGTATGCATTGGTGATTGGAATGAGATTTTGAATGAAGCTGAGAAGAATGGTGTGCGTCCTCACAGCAATCGGTAGATTGAAGATAACCAGCTGACGTGGCCGTTAAATACTGATGTGGCATGTGAGGTGGGATGTGCCCAAGCACTTAACGGCTGCCACATCTGCTGGTGCCCGGTTATCTAACGGGTAACGGTCAGGGGACTAAATAGTTGACAGAGTTGCAAATTCGAGGACTAAATAGTATTTTTGCCAAATTTAGGGACTAATAAATAGTTGACAGAGTTACAAATTCAGGGACTAAATAGTATTTCTGTCAAATTCGGAGACTAAAGAGTTGACAGAGTTGCAAAATCGAGGACTAAATAGTATTTTTGCCAAATTCAAGGACTAAATAGTAGTTTGACCAACAATTCAGGGAATAAATAATATTTTGCCTCTAAATATTAATATAATAAATTAATAATATTAAATAAAATTACACATATACTCTCGGGGACGGGGACGCCGCAGGACGGGGGACATGCTCCCTGTCCCCATCCTCAAATTACCATCGAGGATAAATTTTTCCCCATCCCGGCCCATCCCCGCGGTGAAAAAATTCCTGTATATGGGACCCGCACAGGGGATCCTCGCGCCATGGGGCGGAGAAAATTGCCATCCCTACTAATTCCTATTCCCAAGAGAAGATTAATGGAGAAAGAATAAGTAGGAATAATTAATTAGTAAGGAGGTAATTTAGTCTTTTTATCTTATATTTCTAAGTTTAAAGTGAACTAATGATTTTTTTGGTCTGTGCGCACTTACCTAACAAAATGAATATTGTGAATCGGAGAGAGTAATAAATAGAAAATAGGTGAAATGAGCTATAAATATATAGCATAATAATATTGGGATTTGCACATGAATATGCACCTTTGTAAAAATATATACAAATTTAGCCACCTTTAAAAACTATCGACAGAAATATACAATTTTTATTGTGCATGATCAAAAACACCCTCACTGAGGGCGTTTATAGGATTGACCATTTGACCCTATAAACGCCCTAATTGAAGGTGTTTTTGGTCGTGCATAGGATTGACCATTTGACCCTATAAACGCCCTGATTGAAGGTGTTTTTGGCCGTGCACAATAAAAGTTGTATATTTTTGTAGATACATTTTAAAAGTGGCTGAATTTGTGTATATTTTTCTAAAGGTGCATATTCATGTGCAAATCCCTAATAGGTGGAGTTTGGTACGCTATGATCTCTTGTTATCTCATATATCGTAGTATATTAGATAACATAGTATATGATACTATAGTATAACATACTGTAGTATTTATAATGCTTACGTTTGGTATAACAATGAACGATATCTCATATGTCAGACATGTAAGATGCACATGTTTGGTATTTTTGATGATTAGCATAACTTATTTGTTTTAAAACTTTCTTATTTAAAAAGGTGCATATTCATGTGCAAATCCCAATATTCATTTTAATAAACTTTGTAAAAATATTATGGTGTCGTCATGTGATGAGATCACAGCATACCAAACGCGACATTCCATCCTGATATCTAAGATACTAGGGTATGTAAGATGACGGACATAAGACCACAGCGTACCAAACGCCACCATAATATTCGATCTTCGAACGTAACAGCTATAATTTGTGTGCCGTTGGATTTCACTTCAATTGCGTTCCTTCAATCCCAACCGCTCATTTAATTTTCAGATTTTTAGGAAGCATTAATTATCGGATCCTCAAGATTTCATTCTTACCCATTTTTCAACGTTTAATTTGGTATTCCACACTCTGTCTTTTGTATATTTTGAAATTTGAATGATTAATTATGATTTACATGTGTTTTTGTCTTGTCCTAAAGGAAACTTTTAGGTCAGGTTTGATACACGGATCTTGTTAACTAATGTTTTTTATTTTTCAGGTCATTTTTTAATATTTTTTTCATTGATAGAAAATGAATTTAGTGACTTGAAGTGAGTGAAAAATCAAACACAATAATAATTTTTAACACCTAAAATTTCTTTCATTGATTAAAAAAAAACTTTTAAAAGTGCTTGTAGGGCAGTAAAACTCTTAAAAGTTAGTCTAGAGAATATTAATGTCACATTTTCCATCAGGCAAAAAAGAATGTCACATTTTCCGGAATAGATTATTGGCATGTTGATTTACCTCTTTATTCCACCACCTAAGGGAAACCTTGTATTCCATAAGAATGATTATGGGTAATATTTGAATAGGATACTAAGCTTTTTGTCTCTGAATCTGATTTTAGGGGTATTAAAGTCAATTTTTATTTCTGTACTTACAAAAATCAAATTTTCATATCCGGACTCATATCCGTAGAAATTTTAAAATAAATTATTATTTTATTAATATGAAATTTATTTATTTTATTAATTTTGTCATCTATAACCACACAAAAAAAATATATAAAAATATGAATATAATATTAAATTACTTTAATATATATATAAATTATTTAATATTTTTCTTTACTATTATATATTTTGAAAACAGAAAAAGTATAATAGTATTATTTTTTTATAAATAAAAATAAATAATTATTATTGCATGTAGGGTATGGGTAGGATATCGCTTTATTCGTCCTCGAACCCATACCCAAACCCACAAATTAAAATTTCAGAATTTTCATTGAGTACGAATATTTTGATCATCTTTAATTCCATAAGAGAGAAATATTTTAAGTTATGTAGATAAACTTAAATGCCTTTGACAAAAAAAAACTTAAATGCCCTCACAAAAATATAATAACTTCCATTTATCTTGGCTTTTGCACGTTAATATACACATTAAAAAACATATACACAAATTCAATCACATTTAAAAATATCCACAGATATATACCACTTTTATTGTACATGTTCAAAAAGGCCTCAGTGAGGGCGTTTTTAACGCTAGTGGTCAAACGGGGTGGGGCTCATAAGACATGTTGGCAACCACGTGAGTGGTAATTTAACAGGAAAAACGCCATCAGCAAGGGCGTTTTAGTGGGCAGATGGTCAATTTTAGGTCAGCTGAATTTTCTGGCCTATCAGAGCAGATATGAGCATAATTTGATTGGACAATAAAATGCCCTCATTTAATAAACGCTCGTGACGACTTTTTTTGCTGCTATTTTGCTATATAATGCTTCAAATTGCCCCTGCAACCCATAACATTCAAACAAATTTCCAACATTTTTCGGGCCGTTGTTGTGTAGCATCATTATTGCACTAACAAACATGAGTCAGTCATTCACTGCTTGTATTTACAAAGATGCCATTTTATCGAACTCTTCTATTGGCGTTGTTTTTCAGGTCCCGATAATCCTAAATTTATGAGAATCACCCGTACTCATGATTTAGGTAACGATGTTGTGCAGCTTATAAGTTGGGTCAACGTAAAGCTCGTACTCGTGATTCAGGTAAGAACAAACCATGAGCACATGGACACACGAAAATCGGAGGGATTGAAACTCACCACAATCACAGTAGGTCTGTCACAACAGAACCCTACACAAATGGCCAGCTGTTTAGAATCAATTCAACTTCAACAAATGCTGAAGGCAATTGAGAATGCAGAAGAAGACATAGGTTCAAAACATCAAAGTAAAAAATGTTATACCTCGTATGGTAATTATTCATTCGGTAATCTTTCTCTTGTTGCAATTATGTATTTAGTTGCAGATTCTCCTTGCGCCCAAAAAGAAGTTTTGTCGCGTTGGGAGACCTTTCTAATTTACTACATTAAATTTCAAGACATTGGCTTATGAGCAGTGTACACTATGTGCCGTGGAGATGGAAAGCCATCCTCATCTCACCGGAGGAAAACTTTACACGTTTGGAAATCCATCTCCAAATGTTCTCATTACCAAGTTCATAAGTTTTGCTTATTCAAATGCTCTTGGTGCTACTTTTGCAGAAAAAGCTCCCAAGTAGAAACTATGAATACGTTAATTATTATCAATACTACAACAAGTGAATGCTCAACTGAAGGAGGAGAGAAAAAGAGTAAGGGCATTGAAGCAAAATATCTTGAATTTTTCTTATATATTAAAGATGAATAGAGACCAAATTGTTGGGTTTAACGTGTCGTCGGACCATCTCAAGATGAAATTAGTGTTGAATCACAAAGATGTGGTTTTAGTTAAGGACACATTGGATCAAACTTTAATATTAGTTGTCATATACTCCTTGTAATTGTCATTTTTGGTTCAGACAATTCTAAATCAGATATTAGGACCACAAGGGGTCGTATCCTTTGGGGACATGTCCTTAGGTGATGACCTAGGTGCCTACGTACCCTTGTGTAGGGATCAAAAGTCCATGTAGTTCGAGGAGTGTACGTCCATAGGAGCCGTTAGGCAGGAGCGTTACCTGTGAGCCGTGTGCCGCTAGGACGTGTGTGGAATGCTCTAGGCGAGCAGGCCACCGGTTGGAGGTTTCCTTAGAAGGAGAAGAGAACAATGGTCTCTCTGAGATGCTTGGAGCATGCGAATGGAGATAACCAGAGAGATAGATGGGCTCTGATCAAGTTTAGATGTAGAGGTGACAGCGTTTCGTACTTGGAGTATCCTGTGTTACTCGTCGTCTATATATCGTTTTGTATTATCGGTAGTTTGTCCTATGTCTCAAGTCCCTCGAGTGAGGGTATTTATACTAAGAGTTGGGGGATTGTGGTCGACCCACGTTCTTGCTCGCCGTGCTCGGCCCACGTTGGCTAGGCGCGTCCCACGACCATAATACGAGAGTGTGTACGGGAGGACGTGTGTATAGGCCACGTACAAGGCTGGAGAGTGGTGCCACGTGTCACTAGCTTGTGTACCTTCCAGTCAATGTTGTAAGAACCGAACCGGACAAAGACTCGGACAAGTGTTTGGTTCATGGTTTGATCGGTTTAACACCGGTCGAACCGTCGGTCGAACCGGATGACGCAATAAAGAATAAATAATAAATATTCTTAATATATAAAATGACATCACTCAAATTTTAGGTTTCAATATCCATAATTTTGAAGTTTTAAATTACATGACTTCTCAAAGTTTTAATTTTTAAGACTTGTCAAGCTTTGAAAGAACTTAATCAAACCAAATATGAAATTATTGATAATCATGACTTTTAAATTTTAATTTTCAAGACTTTTCTAATTTTAATTTTTAAGATTTCCCTAATTTCTTTTTTTTATGTTATTTTTCCTTTTTATTTTTAATTTTTTAATTTTTTTTTAAAAAAAATTGGACCGGTTGGACCACAGGTTGACCGGTCCAACTCCGGTTAAATCCGGTCCAACTAGAAAAATGGTTTTTTGGTCCAACCCACTCGCCTTTGTATTCGGTTGGCGGTTGAACCGGTCGGACCGTCCGGTCCGGTCCGGTCCGGTTCTTACAACATTGCTTCCAGTGTTGTAGAAGGCTAGTGCCACATGTCCCAAGGTGGAATATTTTGTAGTTACCCTCCTGGATTATGTATGTAAAAGTGATTGAAACAACAACAATCAAAGCCTTTTTCCACTAAGTGGGGTCGGCTATATGGATCAAGCGGCACCAACATGTTTTGTCTTGTAAAAGTGATTGAAAACAAAAAATAAAATTATTCTCTGGTTTTAGTTATTTAATTGTAATTTTAGTTGGACTTTATTTAGAAAAGCGTCTATCGCATTACTAGTATTTGTGGTTTTCAATGATGTACTACATATATGCTTTGTCAAGGAGTTGATAAGAGACCAATAAACAAACGGAGAAAATTTAGGTCAAGGTTCTTATATTTTTCCCATAAAGTTCCCCAATATAAATAAAACACGTGGCAAAAAGTATTTAAATTAAATGACCAATCATAGTAAATGGAGAATATAGACGACCACTTTTTATATGACCAATCATAGAAGAAAAAGAGTGTAAATGAAATAGATATGATTGGTGAAACTTTTTAGCAAGGATATAAGGAACTTGACCTAAGTTTTTTGCTAAGGAAAATAACAAATGAGGAATGAAGCTTATATCTTACTTGTCTAAGCCTACAATGAATTTTTTTCTACACGCCTAGAATAAATTGGTTGTATAGAAAAATAACAAGTGACTAATATTTCATCAAAAGGGGATGAAAAATATTTATTGTCTTCAAAATTAAATATAGTACTTAATGATTATTTTAATAGTAATTATACATTATATGGAAAGAAATAAATATGCAAATAAAATTTAAATCACTACTGTAAAATAAAGATATACTAATAATTTTTATAATAACTTTGAAATTGTAACTAAAAATATAATATTCTAAAGTTTATAAAGTTTTTAACCTAACAATCTAAAAAACTTAAAAAATTTAAAATTCATCAAAATAAAAATGTCTTAATAATTTTTTAATTGTAGCATTTGTTTGGAAATTTCTCATTTAAACCCAAAGAGTGGTGATTGCAAGTGAGAAGAAGTTCATCCAAACTAAAAGATAAAACTGTCACGTTTTCGAAGTGTTGGTCGGGAATTATCCAAAGAAGCTAACGTACATTCTATTCCGTGTCTTATAAACTACTCATAAAGCATAATGCCTTCGGCAAAGTTTCTGCAGACACAACAACTAATGAGAAATTTTTATGGACATGTGTTCTGCCACAATATTTGTACGTTGACTAATAACGTTATATATTTATTCTTATTTGCTTTATCACAATAGTATTCATTTTTTATGCTAAAAAATATCTTGAATGTGATTAGTCCAAACAAAGGATACACGTGACAAACTTAAAAAAAAAATGTTAGTATCTTGCTTGTGATGCATTAAAAGATTAAACCAAAGAACTACTAAAAAATTATGGTAAAATGAACTGTTGTACGTTAATCAGGGGATGATTTTGCCTTGTGTTCTAATTTGGAGAGGGAGTAGCTTTATTTTATTTGAAAAAGGTAGCGAAAAGGTAATATTTTGAGTTTTCTTTTCTTATTCCAATTTTATGGGACATCTCAGAAGAGACAAGGTTTTAGGACTAATTGTCTAAATGATCACAAAGGCTCATATTCAAGTATCGTTTTAATGATTTTTCATAAATTAAAATTTTTTATGGATTTGAATGAAATCTAGAGTTCATAACCGTAAAATGAGAGACATAGTTGTTGCATTCTATTTATCACATGATAATGTGTAACATCCTATCTTATTGGTCAAATGCAATTGATTTATTAATACACACGCATATGTGTATGTATAAATAATTATATATATATATATATATATATATAAGAAACATATATTGGTTGTTACATATCTCTTACCTTGAGTTTGGCTACTACACTCAGGTTTCCACGTGCTTCATCATTATCGAAGCTAAATAAATTTATTTCAAAGCAGACAAAATCGACTATAAGCATATGCATCAAGTTTTTTATTTGAATGCAACATACTTGTGACATAGATCCACATCAGTTACCTACTAGTGCACAAATTAATATTAAATACATCACATTTACATGTATCTTACCTTCCTCATATTACTATTAAATATTTCAATTAAAATGCATTATTAGTCATCAATAAAAGAAATATAATTTGATTTGGTGTTGTGTATAAAGTTTGGTTTAAAAGTTTGTCACGACCCCCTATCGGACGTCCGTGACCGGCACAAGAGGTAGGATTTCTCCTATCCTGTAAGCCTCTAATCCCTGATTGACATTTTCACATGACTATAACTACCCAGTTCTAATACAAACAATACATAGTATTTATGGCCATCCCTATCCGGTGACCTAAGTAGCGTGCAATCCACGGCTCGCTCAACGCCGCTTCAGTCTATACATATACACATAATCACTCACAGTACATATATTATACATATTGATCACACGCTTCAAGGCGGGTGATCTATCCTATTCACATGCAGAATTCCTGTATACAGTCAAGTATATATTCAATCACACACCTGCATATAGTTTACATATTGATCACACGCCTCAATGCGTGTGATCTATCCTATTCACATGCGGAAGCCGTATTTTCTTACAATCAAGTATTCAGTCACACATATATATAAATTACATATTGATCACACGCGCGTGTGATCTATCCTATTCAAGCGGAAGTCATATACATATATATATATATATATATATATATATATATATATATATATATATACACACACATGATATATATCATATCATAACCTATTCCCAACAACAAGACCAATCTTTAATCTGTATGAAGCCGACAATTCTACAGTGTGACATATACATATATATATATATATATATATATATAGCAACTGTACAAAACAATGCTATACCAAATGAATCATATACATATATATCCTGACAAAATACATATATAAATACTACCCACGCGAACAATGCGTGCGGTCTATAAATCTGTCCGCCTCCCTGAGATGAAGTGGACGCGCTCCCGATGCCTATACCACCTGTGTCTGTAACATTTAACATCAGGGTGAGTCAAACGGACTCAGTGAGAGGCTTTCCCATCCCTGGTGTAGTAGCGGGTACCACTACAACTGGGGGAAAGGAGCCAATCACAATCACATACGCATATAACGGGTTTAAATTTCCATATGTTAAGTGGTCATGCAATAGTATATAGCATACTCACAACATAGAACTTAAAGCATGGTTTTACATACGTTTAAATTCATACATATATCACATCATGATTTAACACATAACTCCAGGTGGATATCCATGTTCACATAACCGTAATCGTAAACTGGCCCGAAGGCATATCTTCGTTAGGAGAGAATCTGGTCCGAAGGCATATCTCACGTGAGCGGTATAGGAACCTAGTTGATCATTCTAGGAACCCCTGGCCCCAAGACTTTACTTGGAACACTAATCTGACCCCAATACTTCACTTGGAGCATAGCCGGTGACTTATCTGACCTTGGTTTAACCAAGGCAATAGCCACAATGTGGTGTACTCATATACTTTGTATTTCTGTGAGATTGATTCAAGATAACAGACTCAATCTACCCGGACCATTCGTGATAGACTCGGTTCCCGCGTTGTACCATACACTACAAGAAAAAACAGGATTAGCTAGGGAAAAATCCGTAGCTAATCGGATTAGCTACGGATTAGCTACGGATTTTTCCCTAGCTAATATTTGGACGCTAATTGCTAGGAATTTTTTCTGTAGCTAATCCGTAGCCAATCCCTAGCTAATTTGTAGCTAATCCGTAGCTAATCCCTAGCTAATCCGTAGCTAATCTCTAGCTAAATTCCCTAGCTAATCCGTAGCTAATCCCTAGCTAAGCCGTAGCTAATCCCTAGCTAATCCATAGCTAATCCCTAGCTAACTCACCCCCACCAAAAATTGTCGCCGGCGAACTCCTCCACTGGCCCCTCCGGTGACCCCCTCCGACGACGCCCGCCGGCAACCCCCTCCGACGACGGCCACCGGTGACCTCCTCCACCGCCGGCCGGCGGCCCCCTCCGGCGACCTCCTCCGGCAACCACTTTATATTTTTGAAAAATGGTCCTAGGAGACCTCGAAGATGGGACATCATAGATGGTAACATTTAGACCAACCACTAGGTCATTTATCACTTTTTGATTTATTAATGTAAAACATTTTATATATACACATATAATAAATTAGCTAGGGATTTTTTTCCCTAGCTAATTAGCTACGGTTTTTTTTCCCTAGCTAAATTCCCTAGCTAATCCGTAGTAAATCCCTAGCTAAATTTTCCCGCCTTTTCGCGCCAAATTTTTTTAAGCTACAGATTAGCTAGGGATTTCCTAGCTAATCCGTAGCTAATTAGCTAGGGAAATTTTCCCTAGCTAAATCAGTTTTTTCTTGTAGTGATAAATGACCCCTATGAATCGCTACTTATTCATTTTACTTCTTCTTAGGCAAATCTAAATTTCCAGGTGGTTTTCTAATTCGGAATCTCTCAAGTTAGAACAAAACCACCTATGTTTATTTTCAAAAAAAAATTACATACACAGATAAGATTGACTCGATCCTACCCCCGATATCATGTAGCTTCCAAGGACCTGCTTTCCATATAAGACTCACTGAGTCATCCTAGCTTTTACAGTTCACATATACACGTATAGCACGTTATCACATATATTATAATTTAGGAATAACAATAGCATGTTATCTATTATATGATTCCTACAAGTAGGCCAGAAGGCAAACATATATCCATATCCGCAGTCAACCCTATAGGACAAGGATGGGAAAGCCCCTCACCTGGTTGGCCCCTCTGATCGGTCCTCAGTGTGCCCGAAGCTCCACCCACTGTATGGTGCCCTATACACATATACTTGAGGAATTTAGAAACTTGGAATTTAGCCACTATCGTGTACATGTCATGCTAATGCTCATGTTCTCTCTAATTAATTCCATAGACTAGTTGTTGGCTTGGAATGCCCTCAACTAGTTTTCAGAACATCTAGCATGCTCCTATCGTGTCCAACCCTTGCTTATTCACACTATTTGGAAACCTTGATTTGGGAATGCAAATTTACCCAATTTAATTTCCACCTCTATGTGTCCATATGTAATTTCCATTAAGCGAGTCTTGAATTTATGGCTCAGAGAGTCATAAATCCTACTCGTCCAAAATTTCCATTTACCGAAATGATTTTCAACTCTTTACTTACATATGAACACACATAGTCTCTTTTTCCCCCGAACCGGGTTCCGGGTGAGACGGTGTTTACTCGGGTTTTACTCCCTCGTACATTCCAATAATTTTAACAATTATATAATCACAATTCCACCTATTAATGCATCCCAAATCAGCCCACAACCCCATTACAACAATTCCAACCCCATTTTCCTACAACCTTCCAACCCGGACAACTTCCATCAAATTGGTTTCGATTCCTAAGCTTCCAACTCACTTCCTAACATTTAAATACTTCAATTTAGGTCCCAGAATACTCAGATTGAATCAAATGGGGGTTTTCCAAAAATCCCTAAAATTGATAAAATTGGGGTTTGAGAGTTTCGGGACTTCTCACCTCGATTCAATCGGTTAGAAGGATGATATGGAGTAGAGGAGACTCCCAGCCACCTTCCCCGGTGAAGAGACGGCATTTTCCGGCGAGAAACTCTCCCCCTTTTGGTTTCTCTCTCAAGCCTGTCTCTCTCTCTCTTCCAGCAACGACGGCGGCGTGAGCTCCGGCGGACGGCGTGGCGTTGCACTCCTCTTCCTCCTTGCACGTCCGTCTTCCTCCCCGCACGTCCGTCTTCTGCTCGTCGAATGCCTCTGCCCTCTCCCTCCATGTCTCTCTGTTCGGTCCTTTCCTCACACGATACGCTCCCCTTTTCTCTTCTCTATTCTTCTTTTCTTTTCTTTTTTATGTATATATATATATATATAACTAATTCATATATATATATATATATATATATATATATATAACAAAATCTGATATATAAATACTTATTATTTACAAACTAATAAGTAGTAGGATAGTGTGTACTTTTATCTCATTTTCAATTTTAAATGAGTTAATTAAATTTGATTAGTGATGCTAATAAAATATTCTCGGGTATTACAAAGTTATTAAAAATTCAAGATTAATCGAAATAGAACTAGAAACCAACCTAAATATGTACTGTCAAGACCTCATCCAATGTCTAGCAGTTGGGTTGTTTCACGCTAGTGTTCCAAATTTTACCTAACCAACCTTTCAGTTTCAATTTGAAATTATAGGGTAAACATGACCGGCGACACGGATGAACATTCATAAATACGTTCAATTTTTTTCGCTTCCATACATTAATTTAAAAATGATCATATATGTACTAAGTAACAATTTACTTTTGTTCTTTTCTACTTTAAGAACAATAAACTTTTGTAACATTAATTGGGCAGATCAGTAATCATTTAAGTTTACATTAATTCCTTCTTTATTAGTTTACAAAAGTCAAACACCAGTTTTGGCAAAATCCTGCATCTAAGCAATTATAAATTATGTTGTTTCTTCACCAAATTTCTCAATTCAATCTAAGAGAATTAGTAAAATCTCCACAGCCATTTGGAATCAATGCAACTTCCACAAATGCTGAAGGCAACTGAGAATGCAGAAGAAGACATATATTCAAAACATCAAAGTCAAAAATTTTATACCTCGTACGGTAATTATTCATTCGGTAATCTTTCTCTTATTGCAATTATGTATTTAGTTGCAAATTTTCCCTGGTCCCAAAAAGAAGTTTCGTTGCGTTGGGAGACCTTTCCAGTTTACTACATTAAACTTCAAGACATTGGCTTATGAGCAGTGTACACTATGTGCCGTGGAGATGGAAACCCATCCTAAACTCACCAGAGGGAAACTTTACACGTTTGGAAATCCATCTCCAAATGTTCTCATTACCAGGTTCATAAGTTCTGCTTATTCAAATGCTCTTGGTGCTACTTTTGCAGAAAAAGGTCCCAACTAGAAACTATGAATATGTTAATTATTATTAGTAATACAAAGTGAATGCTCAACTGAAGGAGGAGCAAAAAAGAGTGAGGGCGTTGAAGCAAAAGATTTTCAATTTTCCTATATAATAAAGATGAATAGAGATCAAATTGTTGATTTTAACGTGTCGTTTGACCATCTCAAGATGAAATTAGTGTCGAATCACAAAGATGTGGTTTTAGTTAAGGACACTTTGGATCTAACTTTAACATTAGTTGTCATATACTCCTGAATGATGTATGTAAAAGTGATTGAAACAACAACCAAAGGCTTTTCGCACCAGGTGGGGTAGGCTATATGGATCAAGCGGCGCCAACATGTTTTGTCTTGTAAAAGTGATTGAAAACAAAAAATAAAATTATTCTCTGGTTTTAGTTATTTAATTGTAATTTTAGTTGGACTTTATTTAGAAAAGCATCTATTGCATTACTAGTATTTGTGGTTTTCAATGATTTACTACGTATATGCTTTGTCAAGGAGTTGATAAGAGACCAATAAACAAAAGGAGAAAATTTAGGTCAAGGTCCTTAGATCTTTCCCATAAAGTTTTCCAATATAAATAAGACACGTGGCAAAAAATATTTAAATGACCAATCTTAGTAAATGAAGAATGTAGAAGACCACTTTTTATATGACCAATCATAAAAGAAAGAGAGTGTGAATGAAATATATATAATTGGTGGAACTTTATAGCAAGGATATAAGAAACTTGACCTAAGTTTTTTGCTAAACAAAATCACACACGAGGAATTAAGCTTATATCTTACTTGTCTAAGCCTACAATGAATTTTTTTCTACATGGCTAGAATAAATTGGTTGTATAGAAAAATAACAAGTGACTAATATTTCAGCAAAAGGGGATGAAAAATATTTATTGTCTTCAAAATTAAATATATATAGTACTTATTGATTATTTTAATAGTAATTATACATTATATGGAAAGAAATAAATGCGCAAATAATTAAAATTTAAATCACTACTGTAAAATAGAGATATAGTAATAATTTTTATAATAACTTTGAAATTGTAACTAAAAATATAATATTCTAAAATTTATAAAGTTTTTAACCTAACAATCTAAAAAACTTAAAAAATTTAAAATTCATCAAAATAAAAATGTCTTAATAATTTATTAATTGTGGCATTTGTTTGGAAATTTCTCAATTAAACCCAAACAATAGTGATTGCAAGTGAGAAGAAGTTCATCCAAACTAAAAGATAAAACTGTCACGTTTTAGAAGTGTTGGTCGGGAATTATCCAAAGAAGCTAACGTACATTCTATTCCGTGTCTTATAAACTACTCATAAAGCATAATGCCTTCGGCAAAGTTTCTGCAGACACAACAACTAATGAGATTTTTATGGACATGTGTTCTGCCACAATATTTGTACTTTGACTAATAACGTTATTTATTTATTCTTATTTGCTTTATCACAATAGTATTCATTTTTTATGCTAAAAAATATCTTGAATATGATTAGTCCAAACAAAGGATACACGTGACAAACTTAAAAAAAATGTTAGTATCTTGCTTGTGATGTATTAAAAGATTAAACCAAAGAACTACTAAAAAATTATGGTAAAATGAACTGTTGTACGTTAATCAGGGGATGATTTTGCCTTGTGTTCTAATTTGGAGAGGGAGTAGCTTTATTTTATTTGAAAAAGGTAGCGAAAAGGTAATATTTTGAGTTTTCTTTTCTTATTCCAATTTTATGGGACATCTCAGAAGAGACAAGGTTTTAGGACTAATTGTCTAAATGATCACAAAGGCTCATATTCAAGTATCGTTTTAATGATTTTTCATAAATTAAAATTTTTTATGGATTTGAATGAAATCTAGAGTTCATAACCGTAAAATGAGAGACATAGTTGTTGCATTCTATTTATCACATGATAATGTGTAACATCCTATCTTATTGGTCAAATGCAATTGATTTATTAATACACACGCATATGTGTATGTATAAATAATTATATATATATATATATAAGAAACATATATTGGTTGTTACATATCTCTTACCTTGAGTTTGGCTATTACACTCAGGTTTCCAGGTGCTTCATCGTTATCGAAGCTAAATAAATTTATTTCAAAGGAGACAAAATCGACTATAAGGATATGCATCAAGTTTTTTATTTGAATGCAACATACTTGTGACATGGATCCACATCAGTTACCTACTAGTGCACAAATTAATATTAAATACATCACATTTACATGTATCTTACCTTCCTAATATTACTATTAAATATTTCAATTAAAATGCATTATTAGTCATCAATAAAAGAAATATAATTTCATTTGGTGTTGTGTATAAAGTTTGGTTTAAAAGTTATTAAAAATTCAAGATTAGTCGAAAGAGAACTAGAAACCAACCTAAATATGTACTATCAAGACCTCATCCAATGTCTAGCAGTTGGGTTGTTTCACGCTAGTGTTACAAATTTTACCTAACCAACCTTTCAGTTTCAATTTGAAATTATAGGGTAAACATGACCGACGACAAGGATGAACATTCATAAATACGTTCAATTTTTTTCGCTTCCATACATTAATTTAAAAATGATCATTTATGTACTAAGTAACAATTTACTTTTGTTCTTTTCTACTTTAAGAACAATAAATTTTTGTAAAATTAATTGGGCAGATCAGTAATCATTTAAGTTTACATTAATTCCTTCTTTATTAGTTTACAAAAGTCAAACACCAGTTTTGGCAAAATCCTACATCTAAGCAATTATAAATTATGTTGTTTCTTCACCAAATTTCTCAATTCAATCTAAGAGAATTAGTAAAATCGCCACAACTGTTTGGAATCAATGCAACTTCAACAAATGCTGAAGGCAACTGAGAATGCAGAAGAAGACATATATTCAAAACATCAAAGTCAAAAATTTTATACCTCGTATGGTAATTATTCATTCGGTAATCTTTCTCTTATTGCAATTATGTATTTAGTTGCAGATTTTCCCTGGTCCCAAAAAGAAGTTTCGTTGCGTTGGGAGACCTTTCCAGTTTACTACATTAAACTTCAAGACATTGGCTTATGAGCAGTGTACACTATGTGCCGTGGAGATGGAAACCCATCCTAAACTCACCAGAGGGAAACTTTACACGTTTGGAAATTCATCTCCAAATGTTCTCATTACCAGGTTCATAAGTTCTGCTTATTCAAATGCTCTTGGTGCTACTTTTGCAGAAAAAGGTCCCAACTAGAAACTATGAATATGTTAATTATTATTAGTACTACAAAGTGAATGCTCAACTGAAGGAGGAGCAAAAAAGAGTGAGGGCATTGAAGCAAAAGATCTTCAATTTTCCTATATAATAAAGATGAATAGAGATCAAATTGTTGATTTTAACGTGCCGTTGGACCATCTCAAGATGAAATTAGTGTCGAATCACAAAGATGTGGTTTTAGTTAAGGACACTTTGGATCTAACTTTAACATTAGTTGTCATATACTCCTGAATGATGTATGTAAAAGTGATTGAAACAACAACCAAAGGCTTTTCGCACCAGGTGGGGTCGGCTATATGGATCAAGCGACGCCAACATGTTTTGTCTTGTAAAAGTGATTGAATACAAAAAATAAAATTATTCTCTGGTTTTAGTTATTTAATTGTAATTTTAGTTGGACTTTATTTAGAAAAGCGTCTATTGCATTACTAGTATTTGTGGTTTTCAATGATGTACTACGTATATGCTTTGTCAAGGAGTTGATAAGAGACCAATAAACAAAAGGAGAAAATTTAGGTCAAGGTCCTTAGATCTTTCCCATAAAGTTTTCCAATATAAATAAAACACGTGGCAAAAAGTATTTAAATGACCAATCTTAGTAAATGAAGAATGTTGAAGACCACTTTTTATATGACCAATCATAAAAGAAAGAGAGTGTAAATGAAATATATATAATTGGTGGAACTTTATAGCAAGGATATAAGAAACTTGACCTAAGTTTTTTGCTAAACAAAATCACACACGAGGAATTAAGCTTATATCTTACTTGTCTAAGCCTACAATGAATTTTTTTCTACATGGCTAGAATAAATTGGTTGTATAGAAAAATAACAAGTGACTAATATTTCAGCAAAAGGGGATGAAAAATATTTAATGTCTTCAAAATTAAATATATATAGTACTTATTGATTATTTTAATAGTAATTATACATTATATGGAAAGAAATAAATGCCCAAATAATTAAAATTTAAATCACTACTGTAAAATAGAGATATAGTAATAATTTTTATAATAACTTTGAAATTGTAACTAAAAATATAATATTCTAAAATTTATAAAGTTTTTAACCTAACAATCTAAAAAACTTAAAAAATTTAAAATTCATCAAAATAAAAATGTCTTAATAATTTATTAATTGTGGCATTTGTTTGGAAATTTCTCAATTAAACCCAAACAATAGTGATTGCAAGTGAGAAGAAGTTCATCCAAACTAAAAGATAAAACTGTTAGTATCTTGCTTGTGATGCATTAAAAGATTAAACCAAAGAACTACTAAAAAATTATGGTAAAATGAACTGTTTTACGTTAATCACAGAATGATTTTGCCTTGTGCTCTAATTTGGAGAGTGAGTAGCTTTATATGATTTGAAAAAGGTAGCGAAAAGGTAAGGGGGCGTTTGATATTGTTGCGGTTTTCTGTTTTCTGTTTTATTTTGAAAAAAAAACTGAAAACTTATTTGGCTGAATGAGTTTTATTTTCAATTTTAGACTTAATATGAAAACATAAAATACCATATAGGAAACCACAAAATGTGGTTTCCACAAATTTCATTTCAGTTTTTTTTTTCAATCACCACCCACCACACCACCACCAACCACGTCTACCGCCACCACCAACCACCACCCACCACTACCACCACTCACCACCACCATCAACCACCACCCACCACATGCCACCACCACCACCAACCACCACCCACCACCCACCACATGCCACCGCCACCAACCACGTCCACCACCATCACTCGCCACCACCACCAACCATCACCCACCAGCATGACCACCTACCACCACCACTCACCACCACCATCAATCACCACCAACAACCACGACCACCCACCACCTGCCACCACCACCAACCACGCCCACCTCTCACCACCACCAGCAACCACCACCCACCACCACCACTAACCACGTCCACCACCACCACCACCACCCACCACCATCAACCACCAACCACATGTCACCGCCACCAACCACGTCCACCACCACCTACCACCCCTCACCACCACCATCAATCACCACCCACCACTTGCCACTACCACCAACCACGTCCACCACCACCACCACCAGCAACCACTACCCACCACCACGACCACCAACCACATGCCACCACCACCAACCACGTCTACTCGCCGCCACCACCCACCACCCACCACCATCACCAACCACCAACCACTCGCCACCACCACCAACCACCACCATGACCACCTACCACCACCACTCACCACCACCATCAATCACCACCCACCAACTGCCACTACCACCAACCACGTCCACCACCACCACTCACCACCGACCAACCACCTTCGTGTACCATCACCACCGACCCACTCACCACCACCATTAACCGTCGACCAACCATCACCGCGTACCACCACCGCTACCACCACCCACCCACCACTACCACCATCACCACCACATGCCACCACCACCCACCACATGCCACCGCCACCAACCACGTCCACCACCACCACTCGCCACCACCACCAACCACCACCCACCAACATGACCACCTACCACCACCACCACCACTCACCACCACCAACAACCACGACCACCCACCACCTGCCACCACCACCAACCACGTCCACCTCTCACCACCACCAGCAACCACTACCCACCACCACGACCACCCACCGCCACCAACCACGTCCACCACCACTAACCACCACCCACCACCTGCCACTACCACCAACCACGTCCACCACCACCACCACTCACCACCACCAGCAACCACTACCCACCACCACCAACCACGTCTACTTGCCGCCACCACCCACCACCACCACCAACCACCACCATGACCACCTACCACCACCACTCACCACCACCATCAATCACCACCCACCACCTGCCACTACCACCAACCACGTCCACCACCACCAGCAACCACCACCACTCACCACCGATCAACCACCACCGTGTACCATCACCACCGACCCACTCACCACCACCATCAACCGCCGACCAACCACCACCGCTACCACCACCCACCATGAATGTGCATAAATCTTCTTACTTTGAAAACATCCACGTAAGTATATTTTGACTTTCATAAATATTTATTTTTTGTTATTTTATTAATACAGAAAAATGAAGATATAAAACAAAAAACAGAAAATAGAAAACAGAACAGAGAAAAACAGACCACAGATTTCAGTTTTCAAAAAACAGAAATCTAAAAACTGGCAGTAATACCAAACAGCCCCTAATATTTTGAGTTTTCTTTTCTTATTCCAATTTTATGGGACGTCTCAGACGAGACAAGGTTTTAGGACTAATTATCTAAATGATCACAAAGGCTCAAATTCGAGTATCGTTTTAATGATTTTTCATACATTAAAATTTTTTATGGATTTGAATGAAATCTATAATTCATAACCGTAAAATGAGAGACATAGTTGTTGCTTTCTATTTATCACATGATAATGTGTAACATCCTATCTTATTGGTCAAATGCAATTGATTTATTAATACACAGGCATATGTGTATGTATAAATAATTATATATATATATATATATATATATATATATATATATATATATATACACATCATAAACATATATTGGTTGTTACATTTTTTTTTGATTGATTGGTTGTTACATATCTCTTACCTTGAGTTTGGCTACTACACTCAGGTTTCTACGTGCTTCATCTTTATCGAAGCTAAATACATTTTTTTCAAAGCAGACAAAATCGACTCTAAGCACATACGCATCAAGTTTTTTATTTGAATGCAACATACTTGTGACTCGGACCCACATCAGTTAGCTACTAGTGCACAAATTAATATTAAATACATCACATTTACATGTATCTTACCTACCTAATATTACTATTAAATATTTCAATTAAAATGCATTATTAGCCATCAATAAAAAATATAATTTGATTTGGTGTTGTGTATAAAGTTTGGTTTAAAAGTTGTTAAAAATTCAAGATTAATCCGAAAAGAACTAGAAACTAACCTAAATATGTACTATCAAGACCTCATCCAATGTCTAGCAGTTCGGTTGTTTTACGCTAGTGTTCCAAATTTTACTGAACCAACGTAACCTTTCAGTTTCAATATGAAATTATAGGATAAACATGACCGGCGACACTCATGAACATTCATAAATACGTTCAATATTTTTCGCTTCCATACATTAATTTAAAAAATATCATATATGTAGTAAGTAATAATTTACTTTTGTTCTTTTCTACTTTAAGAACAATAAATTTTTGTATCATTAATTGGGTAGGGTAATCATATAAGTTTACATTAATTCCTTCTTAATTAGTCTACAAAAGTCAAACACCAATTTTGGCAAAATCCTACAAACACTACAAAAAACTTTTCAATAGGTGGCGACTAAAAATGTTGTCACTGAAAGCTACTTTTTAGTGGCGACTAAATAAAGTCGCCACCATTTATATTTCTTATATCTTTTTGGTGGCGACAAGAGGAAGTCGCCACCCAATGTACAATATTCGGTGGCCACCTTGAAAAATCGCCACTGAAACTTCTAACCCTTCATTACATTCGGTGGCGACCATGCAAAGTCGCCACCGAAACGTTTAACCCTTCAACACATTCGGTGGCGACCTTGAAAAGTCGCCACCGAAACGTCTAACTATCATGACATTCGGTGGCGACTTTCTGAGGTCGCCACCGAAACGTCTAACCTATCATTACATTCGGTGGCGACCTCAAAAAGTCGCCACTAAAACATTTAACCTTTCAACACATTCGGTGGCGACCTTGAAAAGTCGCCACTGAAACGTCTAACCATTCATTACATTCAGTGGCGACCTTGGAAAGTCGCCACCGAAGCGTCTAGTACTTCAACACATTCGGTGGCGACTCTGAAAAGTCGCCACTGAAACCTCTAACCCTTCATTACATTCGGTGGCGACCTCAAAAGGTCGCCACCGAAACGTCTAGCCCTTCACCACATTCGGTGGCGACCTTGAAACGTCGCCACCGAAACATTTAAACCTTCAACACATTCGGTGGCAACCTTGAAAAGTCGCCACTGAAATGTCTAACCCTTCAACACCTTTAGTGGCGACCTCAGAAAGTCGCCACTGACATGTCTAGCCCTTCAACACCTTTAGTGGCGACTTTGGAAAGTCGCCACCAAAGCGTCTAGTCCTTCAACACATTCGGTGGCGACCTCAGAAAGTCGCCACTGAAACGTCTAGCCCTTCAACACATTCGGTGGCGACCTTGGAAAGTCGCCACCAAAACATTTAACCCTTCAACACATTCGGTGGCGACTCTAAAAAGTCGCCACTGAAACCTCTAACCTTTCATTACATTCGGTGGCGACCTCAAAAGGTCGCCACCAAAACCTCTAGCCCTTCATCACATTCGGTGGCGACCTTGAAACGTCGCCACCAAAACATTTAAACCTTCAACACATTTGGTGGCGACCCTGAAAAGTCGTCACCAAAACGTCTAACCCTTCAACACCTTTAGTGGCGACCTCAGAAAGTCGCCACTGAAACGTCTAGCCCTTCAACACCTTTAGTGGCGACCTTGGAAAGTTGCCACTGAAGGTAGAAAACATAATAAATATATTATAATGAAATTATATAACAAATAATAATATATGGCTCAGTGGTTGCTGTGGACACTACTATGCATCATGTCCCGCCTTCGAATCCATCCATGCGCCATTTTAAAAAAAAAAATAAGGTGGTCATGAAAGTGGAGATTCGACGGCCGAAGGCGGAGGTCCGACAACCGGGGACGGAGATTCGGCGGCCAGCGGCGGTGGTCCGGCGACCGACGACGGTGGTCCGGCGCCCGATGATGGTGGTCCGGTGAGTGATGGCAAAGGTCTTCACCGGCCATTGAAACATGTCTTTCAGTGGCGACATAAGTCGCCACTGAAAACTATACATTCAGTGGCGACAAACATCGCCACTAAAAGACACTGAAAAGTATATATTTGGTGGCGACCACATTAAGTCGCCACCGAAACTTTCGGCGACGGAGTTATAAGTGGCGGCCTTGTGGCGACCTAAAAGTCGCCACCAAAGATTTTTAGTGGCGACTATTTAGCATTCGGTGGCGACTAAAGTCGCCACCGAATGTCAAATTTTTTGTAGTGAAATAAGCAACTCTAAGTTATGTTGTTTCTTCACTAAATTTCTCAATTCAATCTAAGAGAATTAGTAAAAGGACAAAACTTATATGTTGTTGCTTACATGATTTTCGTAAGGTTAACCAATTAAAAAAAGACATGTGTCAATTTTTTTTATGTCATCTTCTCAAAATTAACACATGTCTTTTTTTAATTGATTAACCTTAGGAAAAGCATGTAAGCAACAGCATATAAGTTTTTTCCTTAGTAAAATAGCCACTAAGAATGCAGAAGACGTAGATTCAAAACAGCAAAGTCAAAAATGTTATAACTCGTATGGTAATTATTCATTCGGTAATCTTTCTCTTATTGCAATTATGTATTTAGTTGCAGACCCTCCATGGTACCAAAAAGAAATTCCGTCGCATTGGGAGACCTTTCCAGTTGCTTATGAGCAGTGTAAACTATGTGCAGTGGAGATGGAAACCCATCCTCATCTCACTAGAGGAAAACTTTACACGTTTGGAAATCCATCTCCAAATGTTCTCATTTTCTGGTTTATAAGTTTTGCGTATTCAAATGCTCTTGGTGCTACTATTGCAGAAAAAGGTCCCAACTAGAAACTATAAATATGTTGATCGATGACTAATTATTATCAATACCACAATGTTTTGTCTTGTAAAAATGATTGAAACAACAACAATCAAAGCATTTTCCCATTGAGTGGGCTTAGTTATATGGATCAAGTGACGCCAACATGTTTTGTCTTGTAAAAGTGATTGAAAACAAAAAATAAAATTATTCTATAGCTTTAGTTATTTAATTGTAATTTTAGTTCGACTTTATTTAGAAAAGCGTCTGTCGCATTACTAGTATTTGTGGTTTTCAATGATGTACTACATCTATGCTTTGTCAAGGAGTTGATAAGAGACCAATAAACAAAAGTAGAAAATTTAGGTCAAGGTCCTTATATCTTTCCCATCAAGTTCTCCAATATAAATAAGACACTTGATGGTAAAGATATAAAGAACTTGACTTAAGTTATTTTCCAAACAAAATCACACACAAGGAATTAAGCTTATAGCTTACTTGTCTAAGCCTACAATGATTTTTTTTTTTTCTACATGCCTAGAATAAATTAGTTGTATAGAAAAATAACAAGTGACTAATATTTCATCAAAAGGGGATGAAAAATATTTAATGTCTTTTAAATTAATTATAGTACTTATTGAATATTTTAATAGTAATTATATATACATTATATGGAAAGAAATAAATGCGCAAATAAAATTTAAAACACTACTATAAATTAGAGATAAAGTAATAATTTTAAAATTGTAACCAAAAATATAATATTCTACAATTTATAAATTTTTTAACCTAACAATTTAAAAAATTAAAAATTAATCAAATTAAAAATGTCTTAACTCTTAATGATATATTAATTGTGGTATTTGTTCGCAAATTTCTCAATTAAACCCAAACAGTGGTGATTGCAAGTGAGAAGAAGTTCATCCAAACTAAAAGCTAAAACTGTCACGTTTTCAAAGTGTTGGTCGGAAATTATCCAAAGAAGCTCATGCACATTCTGTTATGTGTCTTATGAGAAAGTTTCCAAACAATGCATAATGCATAATGCCTTCGGCAAAGTTTCTGCTGACACAATAACTAATGAGAAATTTTTATGGACATGTGTTGTACCACAATATTTGTACATTGACTAATAACGTTATTTATTTATTTATTCTTATTTGCTTTATCACAATAGTATTCATTTTTTATGCTAAAAAATATATTGAATATGATTAGTCCAAACAAAGGATACACGTGACAAACTTTAAAAGAAAGTTAGTATCTTACTTGTGATGCATTAAAAGATTAAACCTAAGAATTACTTAAATATTATGGTAAAATGAACTATTTTATGTTAATCACGGAATTGTTTTGCCTCGTGTTCTAATTTGGAGAGTGAGTAGGTTTATTTTATTTGAAAATGGTAACCCAGTAGATGATTTGATCAAGATGAGGGGTTATCTACCTAGTGAAGAGCTGAGAAGGTTTCATGGCCATTATGGGGATATCTTTTTGACCTCCCGGATATAAGAGTTGTTGGAGACACACTTCAGGCACTCATACAATTCTAGGATAATTAGTTGAGGGCTTTTACATTCCCAAACTTCATGCTATCTTTAGTACCAGAGGAATATGCAGGGCTCATGAGCAATCCACTTACTCAAGAAATTAATGTCAGGTGTATAAGTTCTCTGGGTACGTGCCATCACAACAAGACATTGTCTGTCTATGGGTTGGTGATCTTCCCATCTACTCTAAATGTCATCAATCTCCCATCTATCAGTGTTTTCATTGCAGTGGATAAGCACAGAGTAGCTCCTTAATGTCTGCCCTGCTCAACTGACGACTAATGCTTGGTTCCAGCTTAGCGTCTTTGAGAAGGTATATCGGTCGAGCAAGTTCGAAGCTCTTCCCAACATCGTCTTCCTTTCACTTTATGTTGTGCATGAAGCATGCGGTTGGCCTTTTCTTCGAATTGTATGCGAAAGAGTTTACCATTTCTGACTTGCCGAACAACAATCACAAGTGTGATATAATGGATTTTTAGCTAATTAATGATATTAAAATTTGTTGTTTTATTGTTAAATATTCCAAAATTAAGATTAATTCAACGAAAAGAAAAATGAATTAAAAAAAAAAAAAGTAGTGTCACACATGTTGGGTTAGATCGGGTCATCAGATCAATCTCTAAATTTTTAGTCATCTTGAACCAAACCAACTTGCATATTGGCCGATTCAGGTAGAGTTTCAAACCAAACCTAACTCGAACATACCATACACACCTCAAGTGAATTCCATATTTTTTAATTCCACACCACCATATTAAAAAAATCATATATATTAATAACTTTTTTGTTATTTTCTCCTTTAATAATCATCAATGCTGGTAACATTGATGGGCTTATTAATCATTTAAGTTTATATTAATTCCTTCTTAATTACTCATTAAGAGTCAAACATCAATTTTGGCAAAATATAACATCAAAGAAAGTATAAATTGTGCTCATTCTTCATCAAATTTCTCAATTCAATCCAAGAAAGATAGTGAAATCACCATAACAATTTGGCATATTGTTGCGACTTCAACAAATGGTGAAAGCAAGTGAGAATGCGGAAGAAGACATTGATTTAAAACATCAAACTTAAAATGTTATATCTTATTTGGTACTATTAATTCGTAATCTTTTTCTTCGTGTAATTTTGTATTTATTTGCAGTTCCTCCATGGTCCCAAAATGAGTTGTTCGTAGAGTGAAGTTGACCGCTAATCAGAGAGATGAAGGCGGTCGAACGGGTACCCAAGAGGACTTTGAGTTCCTTTGAGGAGTCATTTCGAAGGAGTCGGTGGTCGTGGATGCCACGTGTCAGGATTCTGTCGGCTGTTGTCTGAGTGTTAGAGGGGAGCTTCATCGAACCCTCTGACATCATTTTAGAGAAAGAATTGAAGACGCTGCGTGTCGGCGGCGCATTGGATGTCCGCTTGACTTCCCCAACAAGTTTTCGAGCCGTCTCTGTAGAGACGCCCGCGTTTTTCCGAGGGGACGTCATCATTGCAGAAGAGGTGAATTTCCAGGAATGTGGGTTTTGGATCACCCTCTTCCTCTAATTTGGGTTCAGCATATTGTTCTATTGAATTGATAAATTTTGTAAAGAAAGACCACAATATATAGTTGATTGGGTGCATTTATAATTATTTTCATAAATAATATTACATAGATTATATATGAAAATAAATATAAATGCAAACAATCAACTATATTTTGTGGTGTTCCTTTACAAAATTTAGAAATTCAATACAACAATATGCTGAACAAAAGTGAGAAGAAGAGGTTGATCCAATATCCTAAAGCCAAAGATGCCACCTTCTCAAACATGGTCCAATCTCATGCCTTATGCTTTCGACCACCTTTCTGTCGAGACAATCATTAAAATGTATAATTCTACAAAAATTATTGTTATTGAAAAAGAAGACAGGTCATATTTTGATCATTCAATGTCTCCTTTCACCAATGTATTTTTTTATACATGGTCCAATGTTTTCTTATGTATTCTCACTTGGTTCAAAAGGTCTCGTAACATAACTTCTTTTTGAGACCAAGAAAAATCTGTAATATATATATATATATATATATATATATATATATATATATATATATATAATTGCACTAAGATAAATATTATCGAATGAATAATTAACAAACAAGATATAACTTTTTAACTTTGATGTTTCCAGAATAATTGTTTCAATAGTCAGTGGTGGAGGGAGGGGTGCTATTGGGTGCCATGGCCCCCCTAAGATGATATTTTTTTTTTGAATAAACCTAAGATGATATTAATATAATGTAGTATATGGAAAAAAAATTTATTGCCCACCCCCCTAGATAAAATATTATGGCCCCTTTATAGAAAAAAAATATAAAGCAACACAAAAGTAAAAAAAAAAATCATGCTATGCTATTTTTAAAGATGTGATAGACTTTAAAGCTATTCTACATTGGAAATATAAAAAGTTAAAAGATAATTTTTTAAATTTTAGTTTTTACAATAAATGTATAGAGAGTACTCAAATGTAATATAATTCCAATTTATTCAAGTGTTATTTAAACTTATATATAATTTTTTTCAATATGAAAAATTACTTTTATTTATGATTATTATCAAATTGTCAATCAATTTTATTTTTTTTCAATTTATCATTTGTAATTAATTTATAAATCAATGCATTGTATTTTAAAATAATATTATGATAAACAAGGTTGTTAAACTCTTTTTTTATGTAAACTCGGAGAGGGGGGATAAATTCATAACGTAAAAACGTAAGAGTTTACAAACCTAAAAAATATAATATATAAAAATATATTTGAGTCAAAAATTTAAAATTAATTACCTCTCATAAATATGGGAACTAATAATATCCACAACAAATATATGTATTTTTTCTTGGACTAAAGTGAAAGAAAATTTTATTTCTCACTATCAAGATACGATTTTCCCTCACACTTGATCCTCTCTATTCAACCCTCTCTGTTGTTTTTCATCATTTTCTCAGATTTTCTCATACAATCTCTGTTTTTGTCTATCAATCATCACTTAGCATGGCCTTTAGCTTCATGTTTGATTAAATTAGCTTTAGCTGCGTTTTACAAACTCGCTAAATCGATCCTGAACACGCGATTTCATGACAAGTTTACGAGTTCATCCGAGTTTGCACCGAGTTGGCTAGATTACGATTTTGGGTGCAATCTGAGCCGTGCAATTTTACGTTTAAAATCGCATTTTTACAACTATGATGATAAATATTGAATAATTAATGTAACATTATATAAATAAAAATAATAGTATGCATTTAATTAAATTTATGTAACATTACATAGATAAAGCCATACAAACGCTATTAAGTTATTTAATTGAATTTATTTAACATTATATAAATAAAAATACTGGTGCACGTCAGTAAAATTAAATTTCTGGCTCTGCACCTATCAATAGTAATTTGACTCGAGCTATGTGGGATCCATGGTGGATGGAGCAAAATGGCTAGCAGAGAACACTGACATCATCAATAAACTTATAGGTAAGATGTGGATCTTCTTTATAATTATTTGGTCTGCTTCCAAAATGTATCTTCTCTGCCTTTTTTGTCCCCTCAATTCTTGGGGGTATATGACTCTTATTTTCAGTCTAGATAATTATATGTGATTGTGGTGATTAGTTTTGACCTCTTCTCTTTGGTCTTAAAAATAAGTGATGTTTAATTTTGAGATGCAGGGAATAATTTTAAGACACATAGTCACAAAATTGCAGATAAAGTAGCTTAATATATTATTTTTGTATTGCAGGTATCTTCTTATTGGGGAGGTAATCCTATTCAAGCTAGCAGTGGTCACACAACAAATTCTTCTAATAAAGGTTTTTCATACACAGGACTTGAACCTAACTTTTTGTTTAAGTGAAATATAGTACCTACCACTCCAACCAATATGTTAAAAAAGTAGCTTAATTTTGAGATGCAAAGAGAGATTATGGGAATATCATTACTTTAAGGCATGCACATTGATATTATTTCCCCTTTTCACAGAAGAAAACAATAGTAATGAATTTTAATCTCCTTAGGTTCTATTTTCTTTTTCTTCTTTTTTCTCAATTCATTTCATTTCATTCATTGTGTATATCATAGATTTTTATTAAGCATTTATTCATCAGTTAAGTATCGGCATACACGAGAAGATATTTAGTAGCACAGTAGCATTGAGCTTTAGTACATCCTTCTAATTAATTGGTCCCTATTCCATTTAAAGTGAATTCTTATTGATGCGAGTTTCTATTAATATGGAGTTTTAGGTTAAACATGACCGATCATACGCATGAACATTGCTAAGTATGTTCCATTTTTTTTTACTTCCATACAGTAATTGAAAAAAAAATAGACGTACTATGTAATAATTTACTTTGGTTCCTTTCTATATACTTCAAGAACAATAAATTTTATAACATTAATTGGACAGAGTAATCCTTTAAGTTTACATTAACTCCTTCTTAATTAGTCTACAAAAGTCAAACACCAATTTTGACAATAAATTTTGTTGTTTCTTCATCAAATTTCTAATTTCAATATAAGAGAATTAGTAAAATCACTATAGCTATTTGGCATCGTTGCACCTTCAAGAAATGCTGAAGGAAAGTGAGAATGCGAAAGATATATAGTGGAAAGGTTGAACCAGAATCTGGGATGATCGTGAGTGTAAGACTCTCAAGAACTTCTCCAAGCATCTATTCAAGACCTTTAATTGCCCATCCATTTGAGGATTATACGCCATAAACTATAGTGTAATTTAAGAAAATTTAGGTTATGTTTGGTAGCATAGGATATTCCCAATTGGAAAGGGAATTGGCCCAAATTCCCACAAACTACCATGTTTGCTATGTCCAATTTATAGGAATATCTTGATTCCATAGTAATCACACTTTCCAGTCAACATGGCAATATTGATTACTTCATCGAGGCTATGGGAAAGGTCCCTTGCCATGGAATAAAAGGATGAAGATGAAGTGAAAGAGAAAATGGGAATAAAACATTGGGAAAATAGAAAAAAGAAAAAGACAAAAACTAGTCATATGCCACGTCAGCAAAAAGTATTACATAGAAGAGAGTGTATCCATCTAAGCAAATAATTACGTCAGTAATTAACGGAAGAAATTAACGAAGTTGGACGGAAGGACTAATTTGGAACTAATTGAAAAGATAAAAGAACTCATTTGAAACTTTTAAAAAATAAAAAATTAATTTAGAATTAACGATAACGATAAAGGATCAAAATGAATATTTTCTTTTAATGTTTCCACTATCTCATTACAATTGAAATACTACAGTAAGAAATTAAATTTATTGTTGTAGTTAATGTATTAATTGAAGAGAATTTTTAAATTTCATAAATGACTTACCAATTAATATTAACAAAAATTTTTATTCCTCAAATAAATGCTTAGAATATGATTTAAAATAATTAATCAAGAACCAATGTGGAATTGGTCCATGTAGTAAGCGGCTTAGTATTCCTTAATTAAGCAAGGTCCCAGATTAGTCGAGGCAGAGCTTCGGACACCGGGCGGGCAACAAAAAAAAATAATTAACCATGAGGCGTAACATACAATTGGTACTTAGATGGGTTCTTTAAGAATTTTACCTGAGATTTCATCCTAGCGGTGTGTATAAAGAGGATTTCGTAGCCAACACTAAAATTCTTTTCGAGAAGTCTACGATGCGACAAGATTATTGATATGAATAGGCCCATGCCTAATGTTTCAGCCCAGCCCAAAGGTTGGGTTTGTTCAGGTCATCAGTCTCCCAATTTTTAGTCATCCTGAACCAAACCAACGTGCATATTTTTAGTCATATGGATAGCATAAACATTCTTAAGTTCCATATTTTTTCTCTTCCATATAGTAATAAATTACTATTGTTCTTTTGCACTTTAAGAACAATCAATTTTTTAACATTATTTAAATTTACATTAATTCCTTCTTAATTAGTCTTTAAAAGTCAAACACCAATTTTTGCAAAACACAACATCTAAGCAATTATAAATTCTGTTGTTTCTTCATCAAATTTCTCAATTCAATTTAAGAGAATTAGTAAATTACCATAGCTATTTGAAATCTTTGCAACTTTAACAAATGCTAAAGGCAAGTGAGAATGCGAAAGAAGACATTGATTCTACGTACATGGCCCCAAAAAGAAGTTTCCTTGAGTGAAATTTTCAATTTAATACTTTAATTTTAAAGACATTAGCTTATGAGCTGTGTACATTATGTGCCGTGGAGATGGAAGCCATCATCTTCTTACCATAGGAAAACCTTGCACACGTATGAATATGTTGATAGATGACCTTTATGATCAATACCACGAATTGAATGCTCAACTAAAGGAGGAAGAAAAACGGAGGGAGGGCATTGGAGCAAAGTATCATAAATTTTTCTTATATAATAAAGATAAATAGAGATCAAATGGTTTAGTTTAAGGCGTCGTTGCACCATCTCAAGATGAAATTAGAGTTGAATCGTAGTTTTAGATAAGTACACTTTGAATCTAATTTAGCATTAATTGGCATATACTCCTAAATGATGTATGTAAAGATGATTTAAAATAAAAAAATATAATTCTCTATTTTTAGTTATTTAATTGTAATTTTCGTAAGACTTTATTTATAAAAGTGTCTATCACATTACTAGTGTTTGTGGTTTTCAATGGTGTACGGTATATATGCTTTGTCAAGGAGCTGGTAAGAGACCAATAAACAAAATCATACACAAAAAATTAAGCTTATATATATATTTTACTTGTCTAATCCTAGAACAATTTTTTTTTACATGTTTTGAATAAATTTTTTTTTTTTTTGGTATTGATGTTTTGAATAAATTAGTTGTATAGAAGAATAAAAGGTGAATAATTTTTCAATAAAAGAGGAGGGGAAATATTTAATGTCTTCATAACGAAATATAGTACTGATTGAATATTTTAATAGTATTTATATATTATATGGAAATAAATAAATGCTTCCAATAAACTTAAAATCACTACTAAAAAAATTGAGAAATTGTAATAATTTTTAATAATAGCGTTAAAATGGTTACTAAATATATAATATTCTAAAATCTAGAAATTTTTTAACCTAGAAATTTAAAAAACTTAAAAAAATTTAAATTTAATAAAAATTAAAATGTTTAAATAATTTTTTTAGAAGGAAATGTTTTAATAATTTTTTAATTGTGCCATTTGTTCGCAAATTTCTCAATTATTACACCCAACACTGGTGATCGCAAGTGAGAAGAGAAGTTCACCAAAACTCAAAGCTAAAACTATCACGTTTTTAAAAGCTTTGGTCCGGAATTATCTAAAGAAGTTAACATACATTTTATTATGTGTCTTATCACATACTCATATAGCATATACCTTCGACAAATTTTCTGCTGGCACAATAACTGATGAGAAATTTTTAGGGAGATGTGTTGTCACAATATTTGTACACTAACCAATAACGTTATTTATTTATTTATTTTTATTTACTTTATTATTGTGGTATTCATTCATTTAATTTTATGCCAAAAATATCTTAAATATGATTAGTTCTAAGAAAGGATACATGTGACAAACTCTAAAAGAAAGTTAGTATTATGTGATGCAGTAAAAGATTAAACCTGGTGCTGTAGGGTTTTGGTTTTCTTTCCTATCTGACACACCAAAAAAAAAAGATTAAACCTAAGAGTCTTTCCTCAAAATTACTATATTTTCTACATATACACACTTAAAAAATTATAACTTCTATTGTGATGTTTATTCATATTTTCATATTGCTACACATAGAGTTACTTAATATTCTGCAAAATGAATTGTTCTACGATAATCATTGAATGACTTTGCTTTATGTAATAATTTGAAGAGTGAGTAGCTTTATTTTATTTAAGAAAGGTAGCAAAGAGGTAGTATTTTGGAATTTTTTTCTTGTTCGAATTTTATAGAACGTCCCAAACGGGACGAGGTTTTAGTATTAATTGCCTAGATGATCACAAAGGCTCAAACTCGAGTATAGTTTCAAAGACCTGCCCTACGTTAAAATTTGACAAAATTTATCACATGATAGTGTTGATGTCCCACATTGTTTAGTTAAAGGGCTAATAAGCTGTATATATAGGCTAAGGTAATCCTCTGCTCTTGAGAGCTCTTTTGGGGTGAGTTTGGCCTCTTAAGATGGTATCAGAGCAAGGTTGGGTATGTGTGGATGGATAAGCCTTACTATTGGTTGCCCTGGGGATAACCTGTTGGCTTCACACTCCTATGTCGGGCATGAGGACGGCGTGTTGAAGTCTCACATTGCTTAGTTAAAGGGCTGATCGGACCTGTCGCAAGTTTGACCAAATTAACCGAATTAAAATGCAATATAGCAGTGCAACTCGGATCGTTTCACTCAAGGAGCCTTTATCTAAGATCCTAGGCTAAACTAAGTATCGAAAACATGCAATTAACAAACTAAAGTGAAGTGTTGGAGTTTTAGGCTACCTGCTAAACTAGAAATGCAATGAACGTAAACTTAAATGTAAATAAAGACAACCTAAATTACTATTTTTTTTTTGTATTTTTCTGGAATGGATAAATTGAAAACAAATTGAAATTAATATATAATAATGCTCTTGGAGAATGAAATTATATAGCTATCATTGTTCAAATTGATATGGGAGTAATTCTTCATTAAGTCTTAAGTAAAAACCCCAAGTTACCACTTGAGTCTTGTGTTCTTTCTTAGTGATTACTCCTACTACCATAGCTAGTAACTAATCCAAAAGACACAATTAAGAATCACTTAATATATGATAAAAATTGGGCAAAAACAACTTAATCTATTCTTTATGTTGTTCGGACAACCGTCACAAACTTAGATGAATTAACATGTTATAATTCCTACTATCAGAGGCTACCATAACAACATTAATCACTATCATATGGTCAATTGGTTCACACCTATTTTCTTATATTGCTTGGAATATCATCACAAACATAGATGCATTAATTAATCATGAATCCTACTATCAGAGGCTATCATAATTAAATTAAACATCATCATATGCACAAATGGGTGATAAAGTTGCAATATCCAATCTAAACCATAATGTCTCAATACACATAGATAATTTACCAATAATCTAAGATTCTAAATTGCATAAAGATAAATCCTAAAACTAGGAAATCAAATATACAATTTAAAATAAGTATTAAGATAAAATAACTCCCCTTTGAAGCATAGGAACTCAAGCCATAAACTCGACCTCCAAGAAGCACAACCTCTAACCACACATGAATAAATAAATGGAAAGCTCCTTCACTTCAACCATGGAGCTAGAGTGAAAATCTGATGATGAATTAGATGATGATGAAATGGTGAGTGTGAAGATGATGGTGAATGAGGCGGGAACAGGGGAAAGAAAAATGGAAGTGTGAGAGGGATGTGTGATGGTGGAATTGAATGAAGAATGGAGGTGGGAGGCGTGGTGGCAAGAAAAGAAAAATGGGAGAGGAAGAGGTGGAATGGAAGGAAGATGGGTGAAGTGGAAAGAAGGGGTGATGGAGTGTGGATGAAATGAAGAATGGAGGTGGGAGGCGTGGTGGTGCCTGCGTTCTCGGCTCTGTTTCAAAAATTGGGGATAATGGTTTTGGTTAAGTGAAGCAAAGTGGATTATGGGTATTGGTTTGGATCATGGGCTTGGACCTTGGGCTTGGTAATATTGAGCTTGAATGTTTAGCTTCAATTTTTGTAGCTTCTCTTCAATTATTTTTGCTAATCTACAATATAAAAATAAACCCAATATAAAATAATTTATCTCAAAATTTTTAATTAAAGAGTAATCACAAAAACAAAACAATTTAACCCTTTTTAATATTTTTTTCATGTAATTACTCTTCAACCAAATTTATCCTAATAAATGCTTTTAAGCCCAACAAAGTATAACAAACCCTAAAATAATATAGAAAATATCATATAAAATAGGGTCTTATTAAATCCCTCACATTTAAACCTTTGCACTCCTGGGCAAAAACAATCAAGTGCAAGCAATCCAAGAACAACATTAAAAAAAATGAGAGACTAACATGTTCTGAAATAAGAATGCAATAACTCAATCAATTTTATCCTCAAGCTAGAATAGTTATAAAATGAACTAATGCAAAAGATTAACCCAAGTAAACAATTGAATTTATGGGAATGAACAAAAGAGAACACCCAAGGATCAAAGTGTTTCTCTCATCTCACAAATATGGGTCCTTTCGCTCAAATCCAAACCTAAACTAAAATCTACCATAAGCTTGTAAAAATTCTACTTTCTCCACCACTAAGTAGCAACTAGACTCATGAATCAAGGGGACTTAAGAGAGTTGTAATGATGGAAAATGGCCAAATGGAATGGACAAAGAAACTAAAACAAGCTTTAAGCATGCAAAAAGAGTTAAGAGGGAGAATTAAACATAGCACTAATGCAATACATTAAATACATATAACATGCTTGGTAACCATAAAAATCCAATGGATGTGCTCCTTTTCATTCTTTTTGTTTTCTTTCACTTTTTTTTTTCTTCTTTATTTTTTTCTTTTGCTTTTGATTTTGCTTCTTTCTTTTTGCTCTTTTTTTTTTGTAAGGTATATGACACTCCATTTCATGTAAATAACAATATTGGTAAACCAAAATTCACAAAATAAGGTGCTATGAGAAATTCAATGAAATGCACATGCTTAGCTTGTTAAAATATATGGATTTAGGAAAGTGAATGGCTCAAAGGGGGTTGACAATGGATTAATTAGTAATGGTGAGTGTTTGGGTAAATGGCTATGAGAAATGAATGCCCCTTTCATCTTCAATCATCTAAATGCAAATGTGATTTTGAAAAAGAATTCAAACAAGTTCTAGAGATTCATTAGAGTAAGTGGACAACACTCAATGAGAAAAATGAAAGATAGGCTCAAAAATCCTTCCAACAAAGGTTATTTCTCATAAGTTCATTCACATCATTCAACTGAAAACTAGACTAATCGCAGCACAACAATTCATCTATTCTGAATACTAACTCCAAGAATAACAATCAATGAAACTATCACAATCAACTTACAACATGTATAGCTCTAAAAAACTTTAATGTAAACTAGAAAAGTGCACTTTCAAGGCAAAGAGATGCAAAAATTCAAATGTGGGTTCACTTCCTTTGAAAATTTTTCAAATTTTTCCAAATTTGACCCATGAATCACCTTCAAGCACATTAACAAAATATTCACAACCAAATTCCTTCCCCCACACTTGAACTATTGCATTGTCCCCAATGCAACATAATGCAACAAAAGTAAAGTGGTGAGCAAGGAGTACATCAACAAAGGGGAGAATTAAACTAATAAGACTAACTGCCTAAAGTCCTAAACTACTAGAATGGTCTTCCCCCACACTTATCTTATGCATTAAAGCTTAAAATATGAAAGATAGATAAGGGAAGGAAAGACACAACCTTATCTTCAAGGAGGCTTGAAATTTTCCCGGAAGATGAGTGATGGAGCTAAATGAGGGAGTTCTTGTGAACAAAGAGTAATCTCCTCTCTAGTTTCAGCTTGCTCCTTAGTCTTCCCAAGTGTTGAATCAACTCTAGGTTTATCTACGGCAACAACATACTTGGGGTTTTCCATCACACCTATATCACAATAAAAAATAAAATCATGTAAGTATCTCAAGGTGTATGGAGAAATGATAGGTGTAAAAAAATTAGCAAGTGGCTTCTCATTATTGGGTTTAGGTTGCTTTTGTTGTTCTTTAAGCGCAAGAGAAGGTAAAGTAGCTAGAGTGTGGTCACTTTTATCTTCATGTGTACTCATAGCGTCACTTCTAATCACCATTTCAACTTCCATCAAAACTTGAATATCTGTAATTTCATAAAGAAAATCTTTTCCAGAACCATCATCACTTGCTAAAGAAGAGAAAGTAAAATCTTGTGGAGTGGAAAGCCAACTATTAATTTCTTGACAAATAATGTATGACAAGTCATCTTCACAAGAACAAAAAGAAGAAACACAACAGTTTTGTTCCTTCATTTCAATAAAAATTAGAATTTTAATGCAAACACAACAAACAAGATAATAACAAAAAGAAAAAGTAAAATGCACCAAGCAAAAACTAAAAAAATGCAAAAAGAGAGAAAGATATGAAAATAGAAATGCAAACTAAATTATTCTTTTTTGGATAAAAGCAAAACTAAATATATATATTCTGAAAAAAAAAACTTAAAACAAGGAAAACAAAATTTAATAGGAAACTTAAAATTGAACACTTAGCTAACCTAAGAACCAAATAAATTGGCTCCCCGGCAACGGCGCCAAAATTTGATCGGACCTGTCGCAAAGTTGACCAAATTAACCGAATTAAAATGCAATATAGCAGTGCAACTCGGATCGTTTTCACTCAATGAGCCTTTATCTAAGATCCTAGGCTTAACTAAGTATCGAAAACATGCAATTAACAAACTAAAGTGAAGTGTTGGATTTTTAGGCTACCTGCTAAACTAGAAATGCAATGAACGTAAACTTAAATGTAAATAAAGAGAACCTAAATTACTTTTTTTTGTATTTTTCTGGAATGGATAAATTGAAAACAAATTGAAATTAATATATAATAATGCTCTTGGAGAATGAAATTATATAGCTATCATTGTTCAAATTGATATGGGAGTAATTCTTCATTAAGTCTTAAATAAAATCCCCAAGTTACCACTTGAGTCTTGTGTTCTTCCTTAGTGATTACTCCTACTACCATAGCTAGTAACCAATCCAAAAGACACAATTAAGAATCACTTAATATATGATAAAAATTGGGCAAAAACAACTTAATATATTCTTTATGTTGTTCGGACAACCGTCACAAACTTAGATGAATTAACATGTTATAATTCCTACTATCAGAGGCTACTATAACAACATTAATCACCATCATATGCTCAATTGGTTCACACCTATTTTCTTATATTGCTTGGAATATCATCACAAACATAGATGCATTAATTAATCATGAATCCTACTATCAGAGGCTATCATAATTAAATTAAACATCATCATATGCACAAATGGGTGATAAAGTTGCAATATCCAATCTAAACCATAATGTCTCAATACACATAGATAATTTACCAATAATCTAAGATTCTAAATTGCATAAAGATAAATCCTAAAACTAGGAAATCAAATATACAATTTAAAATAAGTATTAAGATAAAATAACTCCCCTTTGAAGCATAGGAACTCAAGCCATAGACTCGACCTCCAAGAAGCACAACCTCTAACCACACATGAAGAAATAAATGGAAAGCTCCTTCACTTCAACCATAGAGCTAGAGTGAAAATGTGATGATGAAATAGATGATGATGAAATGGTGAGTGTGAAGATGATGGTGAATGAGGCGGGAACAGGGGAAAGAAAAATGGAAGTGTGAGAGGGATGTGTGATGGTGGAATTGAATGAAGAATGGAGGTGGGAGGCGTGGTGGCAAGAAAAGAAAAATGGGAGAGGAAGAAATGGAATGGAAGGAAGATGGGTGAAGTGGAATGAAGGGGTGATGAAGTGTGGATGGAATGAAGAATGGAGGTGGGAGGCGTGGTGGTGCCTGCGTTCTCTGTTCTGTTTCAAAAATTGGGGATAAGGGTTTTGGTTTATGAGTATTGGTAATGAGTATTGGTTTGGATCATGGGCTTAGACCTTGGACTTGGTAATATTGAGCTTGAATGTTTAGCTTCAATTTTTGTAGCTTCTCTTCAATTATTATTTCCAATCTACAATATAAAAATAAACCCAATATAAAATAATTCATCTAAAAATTTATAATTAAAGAGTAATCACAAAAGCAAAACAATTTAACCCTTTTTAATATTATTTTCATGTAATTACTCTTCAACCAAATTTGTCCTAATAAATGCATTTAAGCCCAACAAAGTATAATAAGAACCCTAAAATAATATAGAAAATATCATATAAAATAGGCTCTTATCAAGGGCTAATAAGCTGTATATATATGTTAATGTAATCATCTCCCCTTGACAACTCTTTTGGGGTGAGTTAGGCCTCATAAGAGGTAGAATGTAAAATCCCAACTTATAGTCAATTTTAATTGATATATAAGAAACATAGATTGGTTGTTATTGATCTCTTAGCTGGAGTTTGGGCTACTACACTCGAGTTTTCACGTGGTTCATCTCTATCGAACTTAAATTTATTTTAATACAGACAAAATCAACTACAAACATATTCATCAAGTTTTTTATGTGGATGCAACAAACTTGTCATTCGAGCCCACATTAATTTCTTAATAGTGCACAAATCAATATTAAAATTCATCACATTACTAGTCATTAATAAAAAAATTATAATTTGATTTTGTGTTGTGTATAAAATTTGGTTTCAAAGTTGTTAAAATTTGAAAATTAATCTGAAGAGAACTAAAACCAACCTAAAAATGTACTGTAAGGGCCCAACCCAATGTCTAGGGGTTAGCTTGGTTCACGTCAATCTCCCAAATTTCTTCAAACCAATTTGCTAAGAAGTGGTATGTTTCGATGTGGAGTTTTAAGTTAAACATAACTGACTATACGCACGAACATTCCTATGTACGTTCCATCGTTTCTAATTCCATACAATATTTAGGAAAAAAAATCATAGAAGTAAAAAGTAATAGTTTAATTTTAATTTCTTCTTTTCTACTGCAAGAACAATACATTTTTGTGACATTAATTGGAAAGAGTAAGTTCTATTTTTTTCATCCATACTGTAATAATTTACTTTTGTTCTTTTCTACTTTAAGAACAATAAATTTTTGTAACATTAATTGGGCAAAGTAATCAATTAAATTTACATTAATTCCTTCTTAAAGAGTTTACAAAAGTCAAACACCAATTTTGGCAAAATAAAACATCTAAGCCACTATAAATTGGGTTGTTTCTTCATCAAATTTCTCAAATCAATATAAGAGAATTAGTAAAATCAGCTCAACTCTTTGAAACCGCTGCACCATCAACAAATGCGGAAGGCAAGTGAGAATGTGGAAGAAGAAGACACAATTGATTCAAAGCATCAAATTCAAAAACATTATACCTTGTTTGGTAATTATTCATTCGGTAATCTTTCTCTTAATTTTATTGAATTAGACGAGAATGTTGCATGGTCCCAGAAAGAATCTTTCTATCTCATTTGCAAACTAGACAATCCAACTTGAAGACTCTGACTGATTTTGATAAGGGAAAGCAAGATGGTCTTCATAAGGAAACCAGTAACTTGGGAACTCAAGTGGAAGCCGAGAACAAGAAAGGGGATCTACTTAGTAAAGATGATTGAATAATATTTATCCTGATATTTATAAGATGAATAGGCATAAGATATTGAATAATTAGATTTTTCAACATCCAGAGTGATGGAATATTGTAATTTCCTTTGATTTTTTTATGGTTTTTCGTAGGAATTCATTTATAAAAGCGTCTTTCACATAACAAGTGTTTGTGGTTTTCAATGGTGTACTGTATATATGCTTTGTGAAGGGGCTGATAAGAGACCAATAAACAAAACCACACAAATTAAGCTTATATATATCTTACTTGTCTAAGCCTAGAACAATTTTTTTCTACATATGTTTTGAATAAATTAGTTGTATAGAATAATAAAAATTGACTAATTCTTCATTAAAAGAGGATGGAAAATATTTAATGTCTTCATAATTAAATATAGATCTGATTAAAAATTTTAATAGTATTTATATATTATATGGAAAGAAATAAATGCTGCCAATAAACCTGAAATCAGTACTAAAAAATTGAAAAATTGTCAGTTTTTTAATAATAGTGTTAAAATGGTTACTAGAGATATAATATTCTAAAATTTATAAAGTTTTTAACCTAGAAATTTAAAAAAAAAAATTAAAATAAATAAAAATGAAAATGACTTAATAATTTTATTTTTTGAGAAGAAAATGTTTTAATAATTTTTTAATTGTGGTATTTTTTCGGAAATTTCTCAATTATTTACAGCCAACAGTGGTAATCGCAAATGAGAAGACAAGTTCTTTCAAACTCAAAGCTAAAACTATCACATTTTCAAAGCTTTAGTTGGGAATTATCTAAAGAAGTTAACATATATTTTATTTAGTGTCTTAACACATACTCATTTAGCATATACCTTTGGCAAATTTTCTGCTAGCACAATAAGTAATGAGAAATTTTTAGGGACATGTGTTGTCACAAACATTTGTACACTGACCAATAACATTATTTATTTATTCTTATTTAATTTATCATTGTACGTAGTATTCATTTATTTAATTTTATGCCAAAAATATCTTAAATATGATTAGTTCTAAGAAGGGATACATGTGACAAACTCTAAAAGAAAGTTAGTATCATGCGATGCATTAATTAAAAGATTAAACCTAAGAGCCTTTCCTCAAAATAACTATACCTTCTACATATACACAATTATAACTTCTATTTAGATGTGTATTCATATTTTCAAATTGCTACACATAGAATTACTTAATATTATGCGAAATGAATTGTTCTACGTTAATCATTGACTGGTTTTACTTTGTGTAATAATTTGGAGAGTAAGTAGCTTTATTTTATTTGAGAAAGGTAGCATATAGGTAGTATTTTGGACTTTTTTTTCTTGTTCCAATTTTATCGAACGTCTGAAACGGGACAAGGTTTTAGTATTAATTGTCTAAACGATCACAAAGGCTCAAATTCGAGTATAGTTGCAAAGACATGCCCTACGTTAAAATTTATCACATGATAAAGTGTAAAATCCCAACTTATAGTCAATTTCAATTGATTTCTTAATACACAGGTGTACACATATATATATAAGAAACACAAATCGGTTGTTTTTGATCTCTTAGCTTGAGTTTGAGCTACTACACTCGAGCTTTAAAGGGCTTCATCTCTATCGAACTTACATTTATTTTAATGCAGACAAAATTAACTAGAAACATATGCATCAACTTTTTTATGTGGATGCAACAATGTTGTGACTCGAGCCCACATCAGTTTCCTACTAGTGCACAAATCAATATTAAAATTCATCACATTTACATGTTTCCTATATACCAAATATTTATATTAAATATTTCAATTAAAATGCATTACTCGTCATTAATTAAACAAATTATAATTTGATTTTGTTTTGAGTATAAAATTTGGTTTAAAAGTTGTTAAAAATTCAAAATTAATATCCGAAGATAACTAAAACCAACCTAAAAATGTACTATTAAGGACCAACCCAATGTCTAGCGGTTAGGTTGGTTCACGTTAATCTCCCAAATTTCATCAAACCAACCTGCTAAGAAGTGGTATGTATCAATGTGGAGTTTTAATTTAAACATGACTGATTATACGCACGAACATTCCTAAGTACGTTCCATCTTTTTTACTTCCATACAATATTTGGGAAAAAAAATCATAGAAGTAAAAAGTAATAGTTTACTTTTAATTTGTTCTTTTCTACTTCAAGAACAATAAATTTTTGTGACATTAATTGGAATTTGGAAAGAGTAAGTTCTATTTTTTTTATCCATACTATAATAATTTACTTTTGTTGTTTCTACTTTAAGAACAATAAATTTTTGTAACATTAATTGGGTAAATTAATTCCTTCTTAAAGAGTTTACAAAAGTCAAACACCAATTTTGGCAAAATAAAACATATAAGCCACTATAAATTGTGTTGTTTCTTCATCAAATTTCTCAAATCAATATAAGAGAATTAGTAAAATCACCTCAACTCTTTGGAACCGTTGCACCATCAACAAATGCTGAAGTCAAGTGAGAATGCGGAAGAAGAAGACACACTTGATTCAAATCGTCAAAGTCAAAAACAGTATACCTTGTTTGGTAATTATTCATTCGGTAATCTTTCTCTTAATATTATTGAATTAGACGAGAATGTTGCATGGTCCCAGAAAGAAGCTTTATAGGAGACCTCTGCAAGGGATGATGCATAAGACAATGATGAATTTTGAAAAACCTTTCTATCTCATTTGCAAACAACACAATCCAACTTGAAGACTCTGATTGATTTTGATAAGGGAAAGCAAGATGGTCTTCATAAGGAAACCAGTGACTTGGGAGCTCAAGTGGAAGTCAAGAACAAGAAAGGGGATATACTTAGTAAAGATGAATGAATAATATTTATCTTGATATTTATAAGATGAATAGGCATAAGATATTGAATAATTAGATTTTTCAACATCTAGAGTTGTGGAATATTTTAATTTCCTTTGGTTTTTTTTTTATGGTTTCTCGTAGGACTTTATTTATAAAAGCGTCTTTCACATAGCTAGTGTTTGTGGTTTTCAATGGTGTATTGTATATATGCTTTGTCAAGGAGCTGATAAGAGACCAATAAACAAAAGGCAAAAGTACCTTTCCTACCCCAACGTTTGGGGGTCCTGTCTGTTTCGCCCCTAACGTTTTTTCGCTGTCAACTGTACCCCTAACATTTTACGTTTCTGCCAATCTCACCCTTTTCATTAACACCGTAAAATATTTAACTGTTTTTGCTGACGTGGCATCCTATGTGGCAAAACATTTTTTTTCTGTCAATTGTACCCCTAACGTTTTACATTTCTGCCAATGTCACCCTTTTCACTAGCACCATCAAATATTTAATAGTTTTTGCTTACGTGGCATCCTAGGTAGCAAAAAATCTGACTTGGCATATTTTTTTCCACACCAAAAACCGTGTCATTTTAGCCTCACCATATTCCTTTTAAAATATAACTCAAACGCACGTGTCATTTTGCAGACAAAAACATCAGAGACGTCACCCATTCTCTACTTTGTCGAAGACGTTACCCTAAAATAGAGAATGAATAACGTCTTCGATGTTTTTATGAACAAAATAGCGCATGCATTTGAGTTATATTTTAGAAGGAATAGGCCGAGGTCAAAACAACACAACTTTGATGAGGAAAAGTTGAGTAGGAAATCTGATGTAGAAAAAAAATATACCAAGTCAGATATTTTTGCCACATAGGATGCCACGTAAGGAAAAACTATTAAATATTTGATTGTGCTAGTGAAAAGGGTGACATTGGCAGAAATGTAAAACGTTAGGGGTACAATTGACAGGAAAAAAAACGTTGTGCCACATAGGATGCCACGTCAGCAAAAAGTGTTAAATATTTGACGGTGTTAGTGAATAGGGTGACATTGGAAGAAACGTAAAATGTTAGGGGTACAATTGAAAGCGAAAAAACGTTAGGGGCGAAACTGACAGGACCCACAAACGTTGGGGGTAGGAAAGGTACTTTTGCCTAAACAAAATCACACACAAAAAATTAAGCTTATATATATCTTACTTGTCTAAGCCTAGAACAATTTTTTTTCTACATGTTTTAAATAAATTAGTTGTATAGAATAAGAAAAAGTGACTAATTCTTCATTAAAAGAGGATGGAAAATATTTAATGTCTTCATAGTTAAATATAGAACTGATTAAAAATTTTAATAGTATATATATATTATATGAAAAGAAATAAATGATGCTAATAAACCTGAAATCACTACTAAAAAAATTGAGAAATTGTCATATTTTTTAATAATAGTGTTAAAATGATTACTAGAGATATAATATTCTAAAATTTATAAAGTTTTTAACCTAGAAATTTTAAAAATTTTAAAATTAATAAAAATGAAAATGTGTTAATAATTTTATTTTTTGAGAAAAAAATGTTTTAATAATTTTTTAATTGTGGTATTTTTTCGGAAATTTCTCAGTTTTTACACCCAACAGTGGTAATCGCAAGTGACAAAGAGAACTTCATCCAAACTCAAAGCTAAAACTCTCACGTTTTCAAAGCTTTAGTCGGGAATTATCTAAAGAAGTTAACATATATTTTATTTAGTGATACTCATATAGCATATACCTTCGGCAAATTTTCTACTAGCACAATAATGAGAAATTTTTAGGTACATGTGTTGTCATAATATTTGTACACTGACCAAGAACGTTATTTATTTATTCTTATTTACTTTATCATTGTAGTATTCCACTACAAGAAAAACACTGTTAGAGACAGACGAATCCGTCTCTGATTTGCTCAGAGACGGATTTTGACACTCGAAAAAGTTGGTTCCTAAATGTCAGAGACGGACTATTTAGTCCGTGTCCAATTTGACATGGATTATCCGTGTCCATTTTAACAAAGTCCGTCTTTGATCCAATTTCTATAATGTTGATTTTGAGACGGATCAGAGACAGAAAAAATAAATAGTCCATCTCCAATCCGTCTCTAATTCCATTTTTTGAGACTACGTTCAGAATCGGATCAGACGGAAAATAAAATTTTCGTCTCTGATCCGTCTCCAATTCCGCTTTTTGAGACTGTTCAGAGACGAATTAGAAACGGACTGCTTATCTTCCGTCTCTGAAGCCAAAAATTGTTTTTTTTCTCGGTGTCTTCGCTTATTTAGAGACGGACCAGCACGGATTAGACACAGACTATAATCCGTGTTTAAAGTCCATCTCTGATCCATCATTTTCTTGTAGTGTTCATTTATTTAATTTTATGTCAAAAATATCTTAAATATATGATTAGTTCTAAGAAAGGATACATGTGACAAACTCTAAAAGAAAGTTAGTATCATGTGATGCATTAAAAGATTAAACCTAAGAGTCTTTCCTCAAAATAACTATACCTATACATATACAGACTTGAAAATTATAACTTCTATTTTGATGTGTATTCATATTTTCATATTGCTACACATAGAATTATTTAATATTATGCGAAATGAATTGTTCTACGTTAATCATTGAATGGATTTACTTTGTGTAATAATTTGGAAAGTAAGTAGCTTTATTTTATTTGAGAATGGTAGTGTATAGGTAGTATTTTGGACTTTTTTTTTCTTGTTCCAATTTTATCGAACGTCTCAAACGGGAACAAGGTTTTAGTATTAATTGTCTAGACGATCACAAAGGCTCAAATTTGAGTATAGGTTCAACTACGTTAAATTTATCAAAGGATAAAGTGTAAAATCCCAACTTATATTCAATTCCAATTGATTTCTTAATATACAGGTATATGTATATATATATATATATATATAAGAAACACATATAGGTTGTTATTAATCTCTTAGCTTGAGTTTGAGCTACTACACTCGACCTTTCACGGGCTTCATCTTCATCGAACTTATATTTATTTTAATGCAGACAAAATCAACTATAAGCATATGCATCAACATTTTTATGTGGATGCAACAATGTTGTGATTCGAGCCCACATTAGTTTCCTACTAGTGCACAAATCAATATTAAAATTCATCACATTTACATTTATCCTACATACCAAATATTTATATTAAATATTACAATTAAAATGCATTACTAGTCATTAATAAAAAATTTATAATTTGATTTTGTTTTGAGTATAAAATTTGGATAAAAAGTTATTAAAAATTCAAAATTAATCCGAACATATCTAAAACCAACCTAAAAATGTACTGTTAGGGACCAACCCAATGTCTAGCGGTTAGGTTGGTTCACGTTAATCTCCCAAATTTCATCAAACCAACCTGCTAAGAAGTGGTATGTTTTAATGTGGAGTTTTAAGTTAAACATGACTGATTATACGCACGAACATTCCTAAGTACGTTCGATCTTTTTTACTTCCATACAATATTTGAGAAAAAAATCATAGAAGTAAAAAGTAATAGTTTACTTTTAATTTGTTCTTTTCTACTTCAAGAACAATAAATTTTTGTGACATTAATTGGAATTTGGAAAGAGTAAGTTCTATTTTTTTTCATCCATACTATAATAATTTACTTTTGTTTTTTCTACTTTCAGAACAATAAATTTTTGTAACATTAATTGGGTAAATTAATTCCTTCTTAAAGAGTTTACAAAAGTCAAACACCAATTTTGGCAAAATAAAACATCTAAGCCACTATAAATTGTGTTGTTTCTTCATCAAATTTCTCAAATCAATATAAGAGAATTAGTAAAATCACCTCAACTCTTTGGAACCGTTGCACCATCAACAAATGCTGAAGGCAAGTGAGAATGCAGAAGAAGAAGCATCAAAGTCAAAAACATTATACCTTGTTTGGTAATTATTCATTCGGTAATCTTTCTCTTAATATTATTGAATTAGACGAGAATGTTGCATGGTCCCAGAAAGAAGCTTTATAGGAGACTTCTTCAAGGGATGGTGCATAAGACAATGGTCTTCATAGTGGAAGCAGAGAACAAGAAAGAGAATCTACTTACTAAAGATGTTCGAATAATATTTATCCTGATATTTATAAGATAAATAGACAGAAGATATTGAATAATTAGATTTTTCAACATCCAGAGTTATGGAATATTGTAATTTCCTTTGGTTTTTTTTTTATGGTTTTCGTAGGACTTTATTTATAAAAGTGTCTTTAATTTCACATAACTAGTGTTTGTGGTTTTTCGTAGGACTTTATTTATAATAGTGTACTGTATATATGCTTTGTCAAGGAGCTGATAAGAGACCAATAAACAAAATCACACACGAAAAATTAAGCTTATATATATCTTACTTGTCTAAGCCTTTTTTCTACATGTTTTGAATAAATTAGTTTTATAGAATAATAAAAAGTGACTAATTCTTATTAAAAGAGGATAAAATTTATTTAATGTCTTCATAATTAAATATAGAACTGATTACAAATTTTAATAGTATTTATATATTATATGGAAAGAAATAAATGCTGCCAATAAACCTGAAATCACTACTAAAAAATTGAGAAATTGTCATATTTTTCAATAATAGTGTTAAAATGGTTATTAGAGATATAATATTCTAAAATTTATAAAGTTTTTAACCTAGAAATTTAAAAAATTTTAAAATTAATAAAAATGAAAATGTGTTAATAATTTTATTTTTTGAGAACAAAATGTTTTAATAATTTTTTAATTGTGGTATTTTTTCGAAAATTTCTCAATTATTATACCCAACAGTGGTAATTGCAAGTGAGAAGAGAAGTTCATCCAAACTCAAAGCTAAAACTATGGGAATTATCTAAAGAAGTTCACATATATTTTATTTAGTGTCTTATCACATACTCATATAGCATATACTTTCGGCAAATTTTCTGCTAGCACAATAACTAATGAGAAATTTTTAGGGACATGTGTTGTCACAATATTTGTACACTGACCAATAACGTTATTTATTTATTCTTATTTATTCTATCATTGTAGTATTAATTCATTTATTTAATTTTATGCCAAAAATATCTTAAATATGATTAGTTCTAAGAAAGGATACATGTGACAAACTCTAAAAGAAAGTTAGTATCATGTGATGCATTAAAAGATTAAACCTAAGAGCCTTTCCCCAAAATAACTATACCTTCTACACATACACACTTAAAAATTATACTTTTATTTTGATGTGTATTCATATTTTCATATTGCTACACATAGAGTTACTTAATATTATGGGAAATTAAATGTTCTACGTTAATCATTGAATGGTTTTGCTTTTGTCTAATAATTTGGAGAGTGAGTAGCTTTATTTTATTTGAGAAAGGTAGCGAAGAGGTAGTATTTTGGACTTTTTTTTTCTTGTTCCAATTTTATGGAACGTCTCAAACGGGACAAAGGTTTTAGTATTAATTGTTTAGATGATCACAAAGGCTCAAATTCGAGTATAGTTTCAAAGACCTGCCCTACGTTAAAATTTATCCCATGATAGAGTGTAAAATCCCAACTTATAGTCAATTTCATTTGATTTCTTAATACATAGGTATATGTACATATATATATATATATATAAGAAACATAGATTGGTTGTTATTGATCTCTTAGCTTGAGTTTGAGCTACTACACTCGAGCTTTCATGGGCTTCAACTCTATCGAACTTAAATTTATTTTAATGCAGACAAAATGAACAATAATCATATGCATTAACTTTTTTATGTGGATGCAACAATGTTGTAACTCGAGCCCAAATTAGTTTCCTACTAGTGCACAAATCAAGATTAAAATTCATCACATTTACATGTATCCTACATACCAAATATTTATATTAAACATTTCAATTAAAATGCATTACTAGTCATTAATAAAAAAAATTATAATTTGATTTTGTTTTGAGTTTTGGTTTAAAAGTTGTTAAAAATTCAAAATTAATCTGAAGATAACTAAAACCAGCCTAAAAATGTACTGTTAGGGCCCAATCCAATGTCTAGGGGTTAGGTTGGTTCATGTCAATCTCCCAAATTTCATCAAACCAACTTGCTAAGAAGTGGTATGTTTCAATGTGGAGTTTTAAGTTAAACATGACTGACTATACGTACGAACATTCCTAAGTACTTTCCATCTTTTTTACTTCCATACAATATTTGAGGAAAAAATCATAGAAGTAAAAAGTAATAGTTTACTTTTAATTTGTTCGTTTTTACTTCAAGAAAAATAAATTTTTGTGACATTAATTGGAAAGAGTAAGTTCTATTTTTTTCATCCATACTATAATAATTTACTTTTGTTTTTTTCTACTTTAAGAACAATAAATTTTTGTAACATTAATTGAGCAAAGTAATCAATAATTAAATTTACATTAATTCCTTCTTAAAGAGTTTACAAAAGTCAAACACCAATTTTGGCAAAATAAAACATCTAAGCCACTATAAATTGTGTGATTTCTTCATCAAATTTCACAAATCAATATAAGAGAATTAGTAAAATCACCTCAACTCTTTGGAACCGTTGCACCATCAAGAAATGCTGAAGGCAAGTGAGAATGCGGAAGAAGAAGACACAATTGATTCAAAGCATCAAAGTCAAAAACATTATACCTTGTTTGGTAATTATTCATTCGGTAATCTTTCTCTTAATATTATTGAATTAGATGAGAAAGTTGCATGGTCCCAGAAATAAGCTTTATGGAGACCTCCACAAGGGATGATGCATAAGACAATGGTGAATTTTGAAAAACCTGTCTATCTCATTTGCAAACTACACAATCCAACTTGAAGACTCTGGCTGATTTTGATAAGGGAAAGCAAAGATGGTCTTCATAAGGAAACCATTGACTTGGGAGCTCAAATGGAAGCCGAGAACAAGAAAGGGGATCTACTTAGTAAAGATGATTGAATAATATTTATCCTGATATTTATAAGATGAATAGGCATAAGATATTGAATAATTAGATTTTTCAACATCTAGAGTTATGGAATATTGTAATTTCCTTTGGTTTTTTTATGGTTTTTCATTGGAATTTATTTATAAAAGCTTCTTTCAAATAACTAGTGTTTCTGGTTTTCAATGATGTACTGTATATATGCTTTGTCAAGGAGTTGATAAGAGACCAATAAACAAAATCACACACGAAAAATTAAGCTTATATATATCTTACTTGTCTAAGCCTAAAACAATTTTTTTTCTACATGTTTTGAATTAATTAGTTGTATAGAATAACAAAAAATGACTAATTCTTCATTAAAAGAGGATGAAAAATATTTAATGTCTTCATAAATAAATGTAGAACTGATTAAAAATTTTAATAGTATTTATATATTATATGGAAAGAAATAAATGCTGCCAATAAACTTGAAATCACTACTAAAATATTGAGAAATTGTCATATTTTTTAGTAATAGTGTTAAAATGGTTACTAAAGATATAATATTCTAAAATTTATAAGGTTTTTAACCTAGAAATTTAAAAAATTTTAAAATTAATAAAAATTAAAATGTGTTAATAATTGTTTTTTGAGAACAAAATGTTTTAATAATTTTTTATTTGTGGTATTTGTTCACAAATTTCTCAATTATTACACCCAATAGTGGTGATCGCTAGTGAGAAGAGAAGTTCACCCAAACTCAAAGCTAAAAGTATCATGTTTTCAAAGCTTTAGTCGGGAATTATCTAAAGAAGTTAACATACATTCTATTCTGTGTTTTATCACATACTCATATAGCATATGCCTTCGGCAAATTTTCTGCTGGCACAATAACTAATGAGAAATTTTTAGGGACATATGTTGCAATACTTCATTCACAGTCCCCAAGCCGTTTGAGTAGAGGTAAATAAGGCTCTTCCTCTCTCGATCGGGGGATTTCATCAGGTGGGAGACAGAATAAAGCAAATTCCATAAAACCTAAGGCTATGTTTGGTTCAAAATGTTTATGGAATTAGAATGCCAATTCCATAAAAAACAAAATTTTTTAGTGTTTGGTTCGCTTCTTAAAATCGAGAATTAGATTCCGTGGAATTAGACAATTCCAGGGAATCCAATTCTCAATTCCATATTGTGGGTTTTGTTTGGTTAGACGCGGAATTGGATTCCACATGGAATTGCACAATATTCTAGGAATTATTTAGTTTGGTTGAGTTATGTGGAATTGGAATTGAATTACGTGGAATTTGTTTTTTAGAATTGGGTGTGCAAATTTTGTGTAATTAGATTGTAGGTTATTTTTGATGAATTGAGATAAATTTTGTGAAATTGAGTTTAAAAGACATTTTTGTCCCTATTTTCTTTCTCTCTCTTAACTGTTTTTTAGTTTTTATAATGAATATAAAAAAAGTAATTATATACTAAAAAATTAAATTAAAAAAATTATTTAATATTTATTAAGGAGCAAATTAGTCTTTTTACCTCACATTCTTTTATAAACTTTCAATTCCATCTTTGTATACCAAACACACTTTTTCAATTCAAATAATTCAATTCCAATTCCATCTTTTCATACCAAACACACTTTTTCAATTCAAATAATTCAATTCCAATTCCAATTATAATCCAATTCCAATTCGATCCATAATTTTTTTCAACCAAACGTAACCTAAGAGTCTTTCCACAAAATAATTATATCTTATATATATATATATATATATACATATATATATATATACATATATATATATATACATATATATATATATACATATATATATATGTCAAGTGCTCATTTTGGTCCTCTATGTTTCACCCAAGTTCCAACTTAGTCCTTTATGTTTCAAAAGTTTTAAATTTGTCCTTTATGTTTCCCACAAGTTCCAAATTGGTCCTTCCGTTCAAGTCCGTCTATTTCTTCCGTTAAGTGCTGACATGGCATGCTGAAGTGGACATATCATCTCTTACGTGTCCATTTAAACTGGCGTGTCCTGCTACATCATCTTCTATGCATCTTATGTGATGACGGGTGATGATGTGGCAATGACATGGCAGGACACGTCAGCACACCACGTCAGCAATTAACTTAAGAAATTGACGGAAGTGGGCGGAAGAAACAATTTGGAACTTTTGTGCAACATAAAGGACCAATTTAAAACTTTTGAAATATAAATGTCTAATTTGGAACTTGAGTAAAACATAGAGAACGAAAATGAACCTTTAAACTTCTATTTTGATGTTTATTCTTATTTTCATATTATTGCATGTAGAAGTACTTAATATTATGTTAAAATAAATTGTTCTAAGTTAATCACTAAATGATATAATGACTAAATACACGTTCGATGCTGACTAAATTAAACAACGTTAAAAGTTTTTTTTCTAACTTTTCTCCCTTTTTTTCAATTTTTCAAGCCATTGCATTTGTACATAACTAATGTTAAACATTGTGTATAATTAGAATACAATACAATTCGTATAGTAATAATGAATTCGAATAATACAAACAGGGCAAAATTTATTTTATCTCTTTTAGATTTATCTATTCAATAATCAATACTAAACGTTCAAATCATTAAAATCTTTAATTAGATGATATCTTAGCCTGATGGCGAAGAACCAAATTGATAATAATTCAATTAATTATGAGAGACCAAAATGACAAGGAGATTATTCTCATTTATATGAGAGACTAGAATGATGTTTTAGTCAACTATATTAATAAATTCGTTTTGGTAAAAATATTAAGTTCACTAACAAATACTGAATTTCCAAGAAAATATTTTGTGAAGATTCAATAACTTAATTGTAATATTAAAGATGGTCCATTCTGTGATACATGCAATTACATGTCAAAATATGAATAAATATATAATATGTAATAAATACCAAATGGTCAGCACTAGATAACAATGGAAAATGAACTAATTACATGTGCAAAAAGAATTGTTTACTTGAGAAGCAAACAATACTAAAATAATGTACAAATTACAGCTTTTTTTTCTTCTTCTAAAAGCTGGAAACTAAGATTGTTTTTCTGCTTAAATAATTAAATGGAACATGGATTTAACTATGTCTTAAATATTTGAGTTAAATTTAGAGGACCTAAATAGAAGTGCTTTTGCATAAGCTGAAGGTAGTGATAAGAGCTTATTGAGTTTTCCTACATAAGCTCTCTTTGTGAAGTTATTGTAGTCATTGGCTTCAATGGCATCTAATATTTGTCTATACAACAACAAAGAAGCCCATACTGGCCATCTGCTTGCTGAGTTCAATTCTGCAACTCCTTTCTCTGCCTTATCAAAAAACATCCTTGCTCTCTTTATTTGTCCCTTCATGAAATTGCGCCACTTGTCGCTCACTTGCCCTCGGAAGATGTCTTCGTCCGATAGGCCGGCTCGTGCCAGCTCATCTTGTGGAAGATAAATTCTTCCTCTTCTAGCACTGTAAATATATGTATACATATGTATGTTCAAGAATAGGGATCCATGTGAAGAGAATTTTTTGAATGCATGCTTCCCCAAATTGTATCAATATATACTCACAACTATCACAAGATGAAATTAAAAGGTATAGTGTGTCTGATCTAGTTCTTGGAATATAAAAATATTAAATTTAATATATGAAATATACAATTTATCTCATTTTAGTCCCTAAAAGTAAAAGATGAAAATTAATGTCAAATTTAATCTTTGAAAGAAGCAATCTGTCTCACGTTAATCCCTAAAAATATCCCATAACATAAGCGGAAGAAAGTTTTCTTTGGGATAAATTGAGACAAATTGCATATCTTATTGACTATAAATTTGAAACAGACAAATTTGACAATTTTCATCTTTCAGAGATTAAATTGAGATATATTAAATCTTTCAAATCCCTAAATGAATATTTACCTAGTTTATTTGCTTACCCATAAGTATATTCTGCTATTGGAGACAATCCTATTTGATGAGGCATACTGTTTGGCATTAAATATGGACATCTCACCCAGTAGGGATTTGAACCTGAGTTGATCATGTTATGAAGGACTAGATCCTTCCACTAGACCCAAGCATACGTGAATCCCACTAGTTAGGGTGCATCAAGGGACTTTGAATCAAGTGAAATGTAAGTGCATAAACTCTACAATCCAGACCTTCAGATAAAAATTGAGATTCGTATTCGCATTATAACAGTCTCATCCAACAATTCAAATTGTGTAATTTAAACACTCTATCGGATCTGTACTTTAACAAATCCTGATCCGCAGTAGATCAAGGAATGGGAGTGTCATATTATGCACACTGAGGCTCTAATAGTGGAAAACAAATTATTGAGAATGAAGCTTACTCTTCTCCAACGTCTCTGAGGATATTGGTGAGCTGATTTGCAATACCAAGTGCCAAAGCAGCATTGTAAACAGTCTCAGTGGAAGCCTTTGAGTCTGGAGCTATTCCCATGACTGGCACACTCATGAGTCCCACAGTCCCAGCCACGTAGTAGCAATAAAGATAGAGTTCATCAAAGTTATTATACCTTGATTTTCTCAGGTCTAGCCTCATCCCATTTATCATGTCCTTGAATGGCTTTCATTTCAAACACACAATCCACCAACAATTCAGAAAGAAACATTACTTTTTTAGTATCTTTATTAATTACCAAGTTCTCTGATCATAAAAAAAAAGAGGTAAAATACTATTTAGTCCCTGAATTGTTGGTCAAACTACTATTTAGTCCCCGAATTGTTCAAAAACACTATTTAGTCCCCGAATTGTTCACTCTGTCAACTATTTAGTCCTCGAATTTGACAAAAATACTATTTAGTCCCCGAATTTGTAATTATGTCAACTATTTAGTCCCCAAACTTGGCAAAAATACTATTTAATCATCGAATTTGCAACTCTGTCAACTATTTAGTTTACTGACTGTTACCCGTTATAGTTGACAGAGTTGTAAATTCGGTAATTAAATAGTATTTTTTTCAAGTTTGGGGATTAAATAGTTGACATAGTTACAAATTCGGGGACTAAATAGTATTTTTGTCAAATTTGGGGACTAAATAGTTGACAGAGTGAACAATTCGGGGAATAAATAGTGTTTTTGAACAATTCGGGGACTAAATAGTAGTTTGACCAACAATTCAGGGACTAAATAGTATTTTGCCTCTAAAAAAATGACATGCATCATGTACACATATAATTTAGGATAAATTGTAAGTACCATTGTGGCTCCCAAACTTTGTTGCAATGTTCATTTCGGTCCTTAAACATTTTTTTGGTTCATACCTACTCCCAAACTTTCAATTTTGTTCATGCCTACCTTTTTGCTAACACCGCTAACTTGTTTGACGGAATTCGCTGACGTGGACAATGAATGTGTATTTCTTTTGCCATGTCATTGTCCACTTCACATTTAACTTTTTTCTTTTATTAAAAAAATTGACATAATAAAAAAAATATTTTAGGGTAAAAATTTTGGTTATTTTTTTATTTGGATTAAGTTATTTTTTTTAATAAAAGTAAAAAGTTAAATGTGAGGTGAAAATGAGGTGGACAGTGAGGTGGCAAAAGAAATGCACATTCATCGTCCACGTCAGCAAATTTCATCAAGCAAGTTAAAGGTGTTAGCAAAAAGGACAAGCATGAACAAAATTCAAAGTTAGTAGACATGAACCAAAAAAAATTTGGGGACTGGAATGAATATTGCAACAAAGTTTGGGGGCAACAAGTGTACTTTACCCTATAATTTATTAACTTTTACAACTTATCATTGATCCATGCACAAATTTGGACTAGAGTAACATGACTAATGTTATATAAAATGAGGAGTAAATTACAATTCTTTTTATTGAAGGATCCTTAAATTACAGAACTCTGTTCTGTCTTTTGTTTTGAAAATTCGCATTTCCTTCCCATATAAAAAAACTTACATTTCGAAATATTCTGATCAAAATGTCTTTATATTTATTATTTATATAATTAAATATGTATTTGACTAATAGAAAAATTATTTTTTTAAAAATTAAAATAAAATAAATCAAAATAAATAATAGTGAAATAATAATTTAAAAAATATTTTTTATAACAAGTTATAATTATTTTTAAAAATTAATAATTCTATTTAGGTTATTTTAATAAGGCTAAAATGCACATAACCCCCCTGAACTATAGGGTGTTTGCACATAACCTCCCTGAACTTCAAAAAGTTGCATAACACCTTCCTAAACTTTTTAACTTTTGCACATAAAGGATTCTGTTAACTTTTTCATCCAATTTTTAACACTCAATGTCACATCAGCTTCCACATCACATTTTAATTCCATGTCAGCTGGGCAAATAAGTAATTTCTTTACCATTAATTAAATAATTATTTTTATAAAAAAATTAATTATTTTTATGAAAAAATTAATTAATTAAAATATAGACTGGTGAGAAATTAATTTTCATAAAAATAATTAATTTTTTTTATAAAAATAAATAATTAATTAATGGTAAAGAAATTACTTATTTGTCCAGCTGATATGGAATTAAAATGTGATGTGGAAACTGATGTGGCATTGAGTGTTAAAAATTGGATGGAAAAGTTAACAGAACCTTTCGTGTGCAAAAGTTGAAAAGTTTAAGGAGGTGCTATGCAACTTTTTGAAGTTCGGGGAGGTTATGTGCAAACACCCTATAGTTCAGGGGGTTCTGTACATTTTAGCCTTTTAATAATTATTGTTTTGTAGGTTTTACTCTAAAAAGAGAGAGAGATACAAAATTACTTACATATATATATATATATATAGGTTCCATTTATATAATGAAGAGAGAAGACTACCTATGAGTATATAATCTACAACTATGTAAGAAGATTATTTAAATCCGGTTTTTTAAATGTTCTTTTACATATTTATTGATGATGAAAAAAATGTAAAAAATATGTAGAATGTAAATAATTAAAAAGTGATGTACCTGAATATCAACAGGGTAGTTAGAGACAGTATGTGAAAGGGCAGCATCATACATGTCATAAGGGCGACCTTCAAAAACATCACACAATCTTTGTTCCCATCTGTCCAATGCCTTTGGAGTGATGTGGGAAGCGTTAGGGCCATCCACTAGTTCATCTGTTCTTCTGCACCACACTACAAATATATATATGGACCACAATGTGAGTGAAGAATCAATCAATATAATGAATTAACCAATTAAGGTATATATATATATATATATATAATATATATATATATATGAGTTGGTCTATGATCCAACTTGTTGTATGCATGCAATGCAATTTCGGTCGATAGGATTGTGACACGTGGAAAATTGTATTGCATCTCAAGTTATCCTACCCACATGTCACAATTCTATCGGCCGAAATCACATTGCATGCATGCAACAAGTTACATCATAAATATAAATATATATATATATATATATATATATATATATATATATATATATATATATAAGATGTTCAGTAGTATGAAAGTACACTAAACTCAGTGGTGCATTATCTATTCAAGGTGGGTGCTTGTAATGTGAGTTTCTATTAATATTAATAAATGATACTATTTGAATGAAAGGATGTACCGAAGGCTACTTATGGTACAAATGCACAGTTGGGAATTGGGAAGAGAAGGAATATAACGTACTGTAGAGTAAGGAAAATACTGTAGAGAAAAATGAGGTGAGAGATGGAGAGAAAAATTAGGAGAGAGAAAAAATATGATGGAAAGTGTGTTTGATATGTAAAAAATATTATGTAAGTTTTTTTTTGAAAAAACAGTGAAAATACAAAAATTCCACTGTTTGAAATCCATACCAAACGTAGCAGAAGTTCAGTAGTACCTTATTATTGAACTTTTATCTATATATATATATATATATACATACATACATGTGGTAATTGATTATATAAATTAATTAAGGGAAGATCAAATTGACATACCATAGATTGCCCAAATTGCTTTTCTTCTCTCTGGGGTCATCAATTGTGTACCTGAAATTTGTTTTTGAAGGGTAGTTCAAGGTCAAGTCCAGGGAGGAGGATATACCAATACATATATGTGCAAAAGCATTAAAATAAAAATGAAAACAAAAGCATTAGATTTATTATAAATTTTAGATACTTTAATTTTTTACTATTAAATTCCCTAATAAAAATAATATGTTTATGGACCTGAGTTGATTATGAATTAAAAAGTATTAATTATTTTTTGCAATTTTATTCTTACCAATATTTATTCCCAAGATAAGATTAATGAAGAAAGAGTAATAAGTAAGAGTAATTAATTAGTAAGGATAATTTAGTATTTTTATCTCATATTTTTTTAAATTTAAGGTGAACTAATGATTTTCTTTGTCTGTGCACACTTACCAACGAAGCAAATATTATGAATCGAAAGGAGTAACAAGAACTCGCATTAATAGAAACGCATTATGAATGAATTAATGACAAAATTTCATTAACGGTGGATCATTGCAATATTAATAATAACTTTGATCTCTAATCCATTCATGGACTCATGGTAGGTTCCTACTCTATTAAAAAATAATTATTACTTCACAAATGAAATATTTTAAAGAGATTGTACAAAAATTGTAGGAAAAAGAATTGCAGTAAATCCAACAAAAAGAATTACAAGAAAAATATTTGTACCGAATCCAATTTCAAAATAGATTCGTTTAATTAGTTTAATTACGTACCAAGGTAAAACGTCTTGGCATACTCAGAGCAGACATCGCCACAACGATCATAAGCCGCATTCAAGAGATCTCCATTGGTGAAGAAATCGCCAGTACCAATGACGCTTTTCTCATAATTTTTCATCGCCAAATCCATAGACGACTTCTGCTTTAGATTCCGATTCTGCTGTTTGAGTTTGACGAGGGCGGCTTGTTTGAGCACCACCTCGTACACCCTCTCTTCCGACTCCGACGACGACGACGACTCCGACGGGTCGACGAATACGCTCGAAGACGCGAGCATGAAGCCGCTCCTTCTATTACTTCTTCCTCCGACCAAAGGGACGTTAATGCCGGCGTTCTCTTTGGGCCCACATGTTGTAACCCAAAGAATAACACCAGACATTCTCACTTCACTTGCTACTTCTCTTTCTTTATTCTTCCTTTATACCTTAAATTCTCTCTCTCTTGGATGGATGGATCTTGTTTTAATTAGAATTCTGCCTCAAATTGATGATATGGAAGTGATTGATGAAGAATGAAGATTGAAGGATTGAAGAAGAGAGAGAGAAGCTAGAGGAAAAGTACGTAGGAGTGCTTTAGTTTCAAAGGGAAATGGGTAATTTTGTGAGGTTATTAGGGAACTTCATATGTGAGGTCAACAATATATATATAGAGAGAGAGGGGCCGGCAAAATTATTTTTTTTCTCACTTTTGTGAAACTTTATATGTGTTACACAGATGATGGTATGACTTATGTGTGTGTTTTTATTAAGTAATTCCTTTTTGAGTTTAATTCATAGAGAAATAGAAATTGAGTGTCATCCGTTTAGAGAATAATCTCAATAAAGGACTCGACTGAAAGTATTAGTCATCAGCTTAATATATACCTTAGCTACCAAGACAAAAAATAAAAAAAGAATGATAGATAATTATTCCCATAACTAATGTCTCGAATTCAAATCTTTTTTTTATAATGTCTCGAATTTGAATCTTGTATATGTATAAAAAATTCTTGTTTTGATAGCTTTACTTGTGCAATAAGAGTTTAGCCAACTCGAATTAAATTGATCATCAATATATAATTTTGACAAAAAAATATATATAATAATTTTAAATTACAAATATTTATTAGCGATTCACTTTGAATAAATTATGAGTCATATTTTTTTCTCTCCATGTCTCTCTTAATTAAAAAAAATGTATTGTTTCTCAAATTTAAAAGAACCAACTAATTAAGTAACATAGTTACCAAAAGTGTATAATTAAAAAAAAACTATATAGGGATTAAAAATAAAGTTTTCCCTAAAAAATAAAAATAGTTAAGAAAAAGTGTTAAAATTTGATAGTTGCACGCATGTTTGCAAGGATTTGAATAGGATAGGGAGAGGATTGTGATTGGAAGGGATGAGTAAAGGGAAATCTCTTTTAGAGGAGAGTATGTGTTCAACCTTACCTAAACACATGTAAATGTATGGATGACAGCAACGAGGTTTGGTGGTATTGTCTAAGTAAGATTTTGTATTTAAGATTTTGTCATAATGCACTTAATTAGTTATTCTCGTTGAAAGACTCTCTTATCATAATCAGGTACACAATATGGGTCGAATCTAAATTAATTGGCAATGCCTCAAAAATTGGGTGGAAAAAAAAAATGTATGGAGGAATGCAATCTCACACCATCATCATTCATCATTCGTCATTTATCAACTTGTCTCATAAATGTTTTTCCTTTTTCCCTTTAATGCTGCATATATGGCTGCGCTTTGTGTGATGTGGTCCAAACTCCAATCTTTGTTTTTTTTCCCTTGGAGATGGATGGGCTTGAATTTCGTCTTTGTCTTTATGTTTTGCAATGTTGTATACTTTTGCACCCCTTGTATATTTTATGAAAAATATTAATTAATAAAAAGAACCAATTCCGTTTATATATATAATTACTAACATATGAACCAATTCCGTTGATATAATTACTAACATATTAAGATTTTTAATATTGTCAAAAAATATAGACGAAATTGATATTAATAGTGTAAAATTTGAGGGGATAAAAGTTCAGTAATACTGTATTACTAAACTTCAGTGCATCTCTCCAATCATATAGTACCATTTGTTAATATTAATAAAAACACACATTTGAAGACATAAAAGGTACCTTATTTTGACTTTTTTTTGTTTTTGTTTTAATAATTCATACATTCATGCTTTTGTTTTTGTAATTATGAACCCAATTTTTTTCATTCATGAAATTTTGTAATTTGAGTGAATATTTAATAGTCAAATTTAAAATTTTGATGATAAAAACACACACACACACACATATATATATATATATATATACTAACTAGAGGCTTCACATGCACGTACGTGCATGTCAAATTATTTTTTAATTTACAAAATATAAAATAAATTATTAATTATAAAATAATAAATTAAAGATTAAAAAGTTATCTTTTTTGTTAACTACCATAATTATTATTTTTAAAAAAAAATAAAATTACCACTACCATTATTCTCCTATTTTCTTTTTCTCATGATCTTCTCACATCATCTTTTTATTTTCTTTTTTAATTAATTAAATGACTATTTTAGAAGACCATTGACGAGAAGGGTCCACATCCATATAAATATAGATATATCTGTGTGTGTGTAAAATTAACGATCATTCCCTTAAATAATATTTTTTACACAAAAATTAAAATAAATTAAAAAAATGACATTTTAATAAGAAATGATGTACGTTTGCATGCGATCCATAGATACATTTTGTGAAAATTCAAAAAGTAACATTATTCCTTTTTAATTAATGTATATATAATTTATCATGCACCACAAATTGACTATATATTTGCTCCATCACAATTGAAAGTTTGAAGCCAGCATAAGACAAGGATCTTCCGGTCCCTTTGAGGAAAAAAAAAAACCAGCATGTGGCCACTTGTAATTAAATCAGGACATATTTAATTTTCTCACACTTGTAGAAAAATTAGGTGGTTAAAAATATGAAAATGGCTACTCACACTACATTTATTTGGTTATATTTAATTTTTAATGAATATGTAATATTAAAGTAATACCGAATATTTAGATTATTAATTTAAAAATTAAACATGTTTAACTCAAAGTCTCAAACCTTTGTAAATTTCTTTCAGAAGTTAAAGTGAAACTTGTATTATCTCTACATTCAATGCAGCTCTTTTAATTAAATAGTTTGCTGATATATGTTAGTGTGGAGTGTTAGTTAAATTAGATATATAATTCATTCTTCTTGTATAATTAATTAAACAAGGTCCTATAAAAAAATTCCCTCAAAGAGTTCCATCCTCCGGTCGATGTATTCTGATATAAAATCTTAATTAATTCGAACCAGATTAAATAAAACATTTAACTAGATATTGATGGTTTCGACTAGAAAAATATTATTGTTGTTGAATTGTTGATAGATAATAAGCCTAGCTATTTTTCGGTCAAATAGATTTAAGAGATATGGGGACTTATCTTAAGTGATGACCAAGGTACTTATGTACTTTGACGAGGGATCAAAGTTCACGTTATTCGAAATTATGGGACGTCCTTGCATGGTAGCCTTTGAACCGAGAGGAATTACTTGAAGAAGTGAGCCGTGTGCAGCCAAGATCAGACACAGATGATGGTGAATGGATCATCGGAGATGGAGCTGTGGGAGGTACTGTGAAACTAATAGAAACTAGAAAACATTCACAATGATGGTAAGGACTGAGTCACAGTGGGTTACGTGAAGAGAAAGAGAGATTGTGTCCGAGAGATCGAGAAAGACAATCTCCAGAGTGATCAAAATCTGCAAGAGAGTTGACTCTGTAATAATTATTAATTATATATTTGGCCCTGCTGATTTTTTGAGGTGCCATGAGATGAACATAAAAGATGTTATATAATATTTTAATTTACTAAAAAAATAAAATAAAAGTAACAAAAAAAAAGCTTACTTCGTACACAAGTTATAACATTATTATTCAAATTATATATACATCATGTTCATGCATTTTGTAAAGCATTTTAGGTAGTTACGTTATTTCTGAGAATATCAAATTAAATATGCATAAAATTAATAAAAGAAAGAATATTTCTTTTAACTTGAAAGAAAGAATAAGTCGGCAATTCGAGTTTTGTGGGTAGAGTACATACATGTGTGACTCACGTAATTCTAATAATTGATCTTTAAATGGGCCAATACGTAATTCTAGTAATAAAATAAAGACAACATATATTTTTTTGTCTCTTCAGTAAAGGTTTGGCCCTTTAATATTGGTCAATTCTAATTTTGTCTCTCCTTTATTTTTCAATTTCATATACCCAAAGGTTTTCTTTATAAAAAAAAAAGGTTTTGTTTTCTCAATTATATTCCATTTCAAAATGTTTACAAATATAATTAATAACAAAATTAACTGATGTATCAAATTAGTAGTTAGATTTTCATCATAAAATATAAATATAAAGAAAACTGAATTTAGTTGTTAATTAAAATTATATATTAATAATTAAACATCATTTATTAATAACATTATTTATTAGTTATTATAATAACGACCATAAAATACTCGTGACATACATAATATTTAATAATTATTGTAAAATTGACACTAATCTACTTAACTTCAATCATAATCGTCACTACATTAATGTTATTTTTTTCATAGTGAAATAAAGAAAAATATAGCTTATGTTTTATGATTATATTATAAAATTAGGCGAAATATTAAAATAGTCTAACTTTTGGATTAAGGATCAAATTATCTCCCACCACAAAATGATTAACGACCAAAGATTACATTTGAACAAAATAATTGCAATGACATTTTGTCTTAATATATTTGAGAAGTGTGGTTGAATAAATGATACTCATATACTTTTAATTAAATGTTAGAAATTCGATCTCCTCTGACTTATAGATATAAAGTAACTTTAAATCTTCGAATCAATAAAATTACTCTTTAAGGTACCTACATGTCAGCAAAAGGATTAATTATTGTAGGCCCTGGTTTCAAAAAAAAAGTAATAAAAATGTTTTACAAAATTGCTATTCCTAAATATAACTTTATTATTTGTTTCATCAATTGGGGAGGAAATTCTAGTATGTGCTTTCTCTTTTCTCTTTGTATTCGTTCTTCAACTAGCTTTTTTCTACAAATCTAATAGGAGGGGTTACCAAATTTTTGGCAACCCCTCCCTATTTTTCTTCTTCTTTTATTATCGTCTTTACGTTTCATAAATAAGATAGATATTCAGTCCCACAATTTTTGTGGTGATTTTCTTACAGATTTACTTCAATTCTGAGTTTTTTAGTCCTCCCTTGTGAGAGTGTCCCATTGTTAGATCGATTCAGATATAGTAAGTAGAGCTTGTTTTATTTTTTTGTGTATTTTTTTTACAATCAGGTGATTCTGTATTCAATGTTTGTTATAATCATATCTAAAATCTATGAATCATCTATGTTAAAAAACTTTCACTCGTTCATCATGTTGTTGGAATAGTCTACGACAATTTCAACTTTTAAGATTACTTTAGATCTAATTTGCAGGAAGTATATGAGTAACAACTCTGTTGGCAACAACACCGAGGACGGTGAGATTTTTCATCCTGAAGAAATAGGATCAGCTGAGCTTACACTTCGTTCACTTAGTTCAACAATTGTTAGGCTTTATTCTTCAGTATTATTATATTGAAGTTTTCAAAATTATTGTAAGTGCCGTTTGGTTTTCTCTACAATATAATGGAGATTTAATGCTTTTATTAAAAAAAAACTTCATTATTTGTTTCTATTGCAAATTGTTTCCCAAAACGTGGTTGTAGGTGAAGCGATCATAAATGAAGTGTGGTGTCACCAACGTAGCCATGTTTGAAGGTTGAAGGATGTGAAAGTGTCCAAATTGAAGAGTTTGTTGTTTGTGAGAGAATTAAACCAAAAGATGCCTTCAATTCATGCACTTTCTGGATTTCCCAATCCACACCTTTGTCTTCTCTTCCCAAGTTTGTGGTGATTCAGTGTATTGTGGACAACTAGATATGATCATGTTATTATAAGAGCCACAATCATATTTACACCATTTTTTTAAAAAGAGAAATTTACGGATTAATTCTGTCAAATTATAATCCATAAATTTATTTCATGTCAATAATTTAATTAGTTGATAAAAAAAATACTAATGATTTAATTTTTCTAATTAACTTTTAAATTTAATTATATGCATACTATATTATATATTTTTTATTATGAAATTATTACTATTGTTATTTTTAAAAATTGGAATTTAAATATCATTAACCGGTAATTTTAACCTGCTGGTTGGCTTAATTTGACACCTCTAGCTTGTGAGATTACTCTAATCTCATTCTTTTTCCACCCTTGATTTTTTTTATTATATCAAATATAATCATATAATTCTCATTTTCATTCCTAATTCTTTAAAATAAATCCATCAACCAAATGGACCCTTAAAACTTAAGACCACACTTTTTATTTTTATTTTTAAACTGGAAATTTAAAATATATTTTGACAATGAAAATTTATTTTGAGAAAAATCAATTTTCAAATATTGGGCTTTTCAAATGTGTTGGTTAATAATTTTTTTAAAAATTAAACAAAATGTTTTAAGTAAAAGGTCCTAATGCCCTTAGTCCATTTGTTTTAAAAAGCCCATTTTCTTTCGGCCGATTAAAAAGGCCATTTTCACATTGCATAAACTTAGCAAGTGTTTCAGCCCAAAACGTAAAGTTGACATACGTACAAAATTAACTTACTAAGGGCCCATTTGGCCAAGCTTATAAAAATAGCTGATTTTCAAATGAATTTTTTTTTTTAAATAGAGTTAGAGAAAAAGTGCCGTGAAAGAGAAGTAGTTTGTGTTTGAAAAATTAAGTTGAGAACTACTTTTCAAAAATAATTTGTGTTGGGCAAATTTGTATTGAAAAGTGCTTTTGAGTGTAAAATTACCAAGAAAGGTAGATATATATAATGGTCCAAAAAAAAGGTAGGTATATGTATATTTAAGTGGTATTAGTATTATTATATAGATAAATTATATAAATATTTATTATTATTAAGTTTTATTATTCAAATAAATAGAAAATGATAATTAGTTTATTAATTTAATAAACAATCAGTGAAAATTTATTAATTTTAGTTTATATAAATTTTTTTATCTGTGATTATTATTTTTATTAAATATCTATATTAATTAATTTAAATAAAAACTAATTATAAATATTTATTATTATTTTGATAAATTTTTATTATTATTTTGTTCACTATATTAAAATGGGAATGGAGGATAGGGTTAGGTTGAAAGAAGGGGTAAAATGAAAATATTAAAATGTTAGTGAGGGTATTTTTGTCCTAAAAATAATTAAATTTTAGGTTCTGCTTTTGTTAGTAGAAGAAGCTTCAATTTCTAGTTTTTGTTTAAAGCTGAAAAACAGCATCTACTACAACTCAGAAGCACTTCTAGGTAATTTGTCAAACACCTCATTTTAAGAAAATGAGTGCTTTTAAAAAATAAGCATTTCTAGACCAAGAATAAGCTTAGCCAAACAGGCTATAAAATGAATTGTGAAGTTTCACCGGCCAAAATAAAAAACAAAAAATAATTGTGATTTGTGAAGTTCAAAATTCTTTTAAAAAAATATACGACGGGGTCTGATATATGTCTGACAAAATCTAACTTAAGAAGAAAAGAAGGAACTCTATCTCAAAAATATTGATTTGTATTTCGGAAGAAGTTTTTAAAAACTTCAAAGCTAAGTACATCAAAATGTGAGACATACAATTTTCAATCAACAAGACCATTTGCAAATTGTTTGGACAAAATTAACCCCAACATAAATCCAAAAATGTCTCAATTGCCCCCATCAATGTCGAGTCTTGTTCATAATTCTATTTTCTTGAGATATTCAGTATTGTATATTGTATTTGTGCATTAAAAATATTATTTTTCTTTCATTTTAGTCCCAATATTATATACTTTTGCAATATAAATTGATATTGCTGAAACCACGGTCGGAATGAGGGAGAAGAGACCCCGAGTGGAGGTTGGAGGAGGAAGGACTTTGTTAGATTGAGTGCTTACCATTGGGCCAAAAGCAATAACTGTTTGCTAGGGAACAACTTTTTTTACTTAACTTGGTCCAGTCCAAACCCCACGCGGTTCAACCATGACTTAACCCCTACTCGGGCCTCCGCCATGGGACAATTATTGCCACACCTTGGCCAACAATCTCTCCCTCAGCAATTGTCCCACTAGGAATCGAACTCGTGACATTAGTTCTGATACTAATTGTTGGATCGAGCGCTTACCACTAGAGCAAAAGCTATACCTGTTAGTCAGGGCATAACTCTTTCTACTTAACTTAATCCAATTCAAGCACCACGCGGTTCGACTATGACTTGGCCCTAAATCATATGATATGCAAAATTTAGGGTAGCAAGTGGCTCTTCCTTAGATCTAGTTGTTACCTCCACTTTCACCTTCTTAATGGAGTTGAAATAGAAATCTAGACTTTTTATTATGTGTCATCTACACTAGTGAGTTTTTTATCCTCCTCAAACTTGAAGGATGATTGTTGTCTTTCCTACACAAAGCCAGCGTATTCCTTCCCATATTACATGCTACTCCTTGGTGAACTTGGGTGGGAGAGTGTACTTAGCCTTTTTGAAACAAGGGTTTTCTCCTTTTTGATATGGGCCAAGCCCATTAGATTTAATAGAAAGGTGGGTTTAATTACTATAACAGAAAGGGCCATCCCAATATCATGAGTGCATTAGTTGATAAAGCTAATAATATAAGAGTTGGAATTAATATGCCCAAAAATATATGTGTAAGAACTAGTGGGCCTAATGAGTTTTTCTTTCCTATTCACTATTGGGCATCTTCCACACCTAACCCTATTGACGCTACCCAAAACCCTCCTCTTATTTGTCCCTTTGACCTCATTGTCCTCTCCTTCTATAGTTAGCCGAAAAGGATGCCCTCTGCTACATTTGTACATTGTAAACTTCACATCTCCCCAACTCTGTCATTTGAGCTATTTCCACGTAAAAAAAAACATAATAAATTTTTTCTGGATGGCTTGATATCAGCACCGGAATAGAGATAACCTCTTCTTCTGAACTCCAATCTACTTCCATAGTGGTTGTCATGCTTGAAACTAGTGTGGTTTTTATCTTCTCGTCCATTGATGAAAAACCTTGATGCATTATTGTGTCAAGGGTGGTGCCGCGAGTGCAGATGCGGGAGTGCCTTCCCCGATAACCGTGATTAGGGGTGAAGAGTGAGACATGAAGCCGCCACCAAGTGTTCCTTAAAACTTGGAAAAGAGGGTTTTTGAAAATAGGCATAGAGGATTTTCAAAATGATTTCCTCTCGATAAAAATTGGAGAGTAAGGCAATTTTGAAAATCGGTCTCTTCACTAAAGACGAACTTGGGAGTCCATTTAAGGCGAGGGAAAGGTGTTATGCACCTCTACCTTCCATCGTATGATGGTTACCCGAAGATGAAAATAAAATATATGTTTGGCCTTTGAAGATAGATTTCATTCCCAATATCAGACAAAATGATTTTATTTAAAAGACGAATTGATCCAGGATGAAAATCTAGGGCCTACGTACTAACATCTGAGAGGGATCAAAGTTCACGTAGTTCGATGCATATCAATGGTGTGTGTCAATTCATGGAGGAACGAGCTTCTCAGTATAACAGCTTATGGAAACACAAGTCTCTCAAAGCCTCTATCTAAGATGAAATGCATGACAGGAATTAGATATGGCATGTGAGTAAGGAAAAATAGAGAAGAAAAAGAAGCACAGAATCACAAAATTAGGGAAGAAGGGCCTGGGAATTACACATATGGTGGCCGATTGTGGCCTCCTAGACTCAGGTATATGTGAGATTGAGGTGAAAAGTTAGGATAAAACGCCTAAGAAACTATGTAAGTACAAGATTAATAGCCTTAGGTCTATCCTAAACACCTTGGGCAATCCAAAACAATAAAAAAAAAAAGAAAGCAAAGAAACACTTATAAAGCGATAAATAAAGGGATTGAGGGATGCAGACCTCCTGGAGAACTCCTGAAACTTTGGGTCTTCATTTCAATGATGGGACAAATTCTAGTGAAATGAGGTTAGGATTCTTGCTTTTCAGAGATTCAAGAAGAACGCCCTTACTCTCCAAAAATCCTCCCCTCACAGTGGAAATTCGGGGCTATTTATAGGCGCTGACATGGGAAAACTGGAAAATAGGAATGTTCTAGCTAGAATTTACCTCTTTGCACAATAATCAAGTGCTTCTCATACCCGACAGCAGCTAAGGCCCGAGTCCAAAAAAGAACCAATTGTGGCCTTCAACAACAGGGCCTCAGCTTGGTAATATGCGGTTGGGGCTCATCCATTTTTTTGGGGGCCGACCACAACCGCATATGACCAAGCTGCTGCTCAGTGATAATTGACAGCGACCCGAGGAGGTCCCCCAACTGTCGGTGGCCCCCCGTGGCCAACGTTAATTTGCCTAGTGGCCCCTGTTTCATGTCTTGTCATATTTTTTTATTACCCTGGGGTGATTTATGTGTTCTAAGTTTTGTGATTTCCAAGTCTGGAAAAAATGGAGTGTCTACACTGTTAAATGCAAACTTTCCTTCTTCTTCTTCTTCATCTCTATCTCTTTTTTGGGAAAGCTAAGGGCTCTCCAATCTGCTCCAACTAAGAGACCATTTGATAGGTTTTGTTTCTATTTTTCCCATCTCTTTTTCTTTGCTTAAGATAACCACGTCATCTTGTAGTTTCGAGGGTTCTCATGTCCTCCTTCACCACCGTAATCTCTTTCTCCAAATAGTTCATCCACTTACTTTTCCACATTAGTTGTGTTAATTTTTGGTCGGATTGTCACTTCTCTAATACCAAATTGGTAGAAATCTCATGCAGATACGTTATTTATGCCACCTCAAGGTGAATGGCTCAGAATAGAGATAACAACCATCAATGACAGTAGATAGTTGCCACAACCATACAAAAATAATGAACTCAGCACACTATCAGTCAACAAACACATAAAATCGATAAAAAGAAAAATACTCAGCACTCCACTGAATTAAAATAGAGCATCTCATCAAAAAAAATGAAGCAAGTAAATGACAAAAAAATAGAAACGATTGTTGAACATTCCTGAGGCACACACTCTTCCGAGTCCTTTCCAATTTTTTCCTCATTCCCTCTTTATAAGCTCCCATTTGACTACTAAATTACTCTTTCCCAAAATTATTACATAACAACATACCCATATCCTTCCTAAACCTTCTAGAATATTGTTGGGGCAACAACCTGAAAATAAGAATAAACACCAAAAAATAGGGAAATATAAAATTGTTAGAGAAATTATAATACACATGGTACCGGATTGAGGCACGGGTATCTCGTTATCTTGAAGGTAATTCACGCCTCTCACGGGTTGATTTTGCTATATCACCCGGTGCAGGGGTACTCAAACGCGTTACCTCCAGGATACAACAGTCCAGTACTCGCTTGTTTGTCTACGACCTCTGCATGTAGGATAGACAGGACTCTGTCTCCTACACTTTTCTCTACCCAAATAACACACACAAGATATATTTCACACAAAATCTTCTTGTGTTTTCTTCCCATATCCGTGAGGTTTTTCTCTTATGTGTATATCTTCTCAATATACTTTCTAAGCCATTTCCAAATGTCTTTGGCTATCATATTTATAAGTTAGAATATGTTGCCTCATAATTGTAGCTAATAAAATGTAATAAAGATAATTACAGGATAAAAAACCTCCAGCCACATTGATGTTTCAACAATACAAGCTTTAATGATTTGTAACTTATATTATTATTAATTATATTAATTAATATTATTAATTTATAATAATATCCAAAAAATATTGGATTCCATCAACAGTTAAGAGAATATTGAGATATCTTCATGGAACCCTAGATTATGAACTTCATCTTCAAAAGTCTATTGACCTAAAGTTGTTTTGGTTTTTTGATGTAGACTGAGGCATAGATATTGATGACAGGAGGTCAACAACTAGTTGAAGCGTTTGCTTAGAAAAAAATCTAGTGCCGTTCTAGTGTTCTAAGAAACAATCAATGGTGTCATGCACGAGTACTAAAGCAGAATATATAGTAGTGGAAAATATGGTTGCAGAAGTTACTTGGATTAAGTCATTCCTAAGTGAGTTAAAGGTTCAATTGTGTGGAGTTCCTCATATTTGCTGTGATAATTTGAGTTATGTTTTATTAGTAGCTAATCCAGTTCTACACTCCTAAGCTATGAATGTGGAACTAGATCTCTACTTTGTTCAAGAGAAAGAAGCTCGAATGCAAGATGTTATTTCTCATATACCTTGTTGTTGCAGCAACCTAAAAGTAATAATAAACACACCAAAAATATAGAAAATAGAAAATTGTTAATGAAGTTATAAACAACTTAGTACTTGTATGTTCGTCTACAACCTATACACTTAGGAGGTAAACAGAACTCTAAACTCCTACAACTTGCTCTACCCAATATATCACACATGATATATAATGAGAAGCTCTGTTGTCTATACTTTTCTTATGTGGGTCTTATTTTATCATCTTTCATATACCTTTCCAAGCCATATATATATATATATATATATATATATATATATATATATATATATATATAGAAAAAATGAGAATGGCGTTGCTTCAAGTGTAAATGATAATAAATTATAGGTTAAAACCTCAAATTGGTCCTCTATGTTTCACCCAAATTTCATATTGGTCCTTTATGTTTCAAAAAGTTTAAATTGGTCCTTTATGTTTGCAAGTTCCAAATTGGTCCTTCCGTCCAATTCCGTCTATTTTTTCCGTTAAGTGATGACGTGGTCTGGTGAGGTGTCAGACTCTCTCTCCTATGTGTATTGCTTGGCTGACATGGCTTAAGCTACTTTAAAACCAGGGACTAAAATGAAACAAAGTAATTTTTTACAAATGAAAATGTAATTTCCACTTTCCCATCTTCTTCCTCATATAGCTCCCCCTCCGATTGCAACCATGAACATCCTCTACATGAACCCTAATTTTCAACATATCAAAAATTTGTTCCAAATCGATGGGGGCAAATCTGTGAGAGATTCTATTATACACAACAGCAAGAGTACTGGGACTGCAGGAGGAACCATGAGAAATGTGCCTGTGGGTGCTGGTCGTCGCAAAAACAAAAGCTCGTGTTCCTCTCATTATCGTCATGTAATGGTTCCTGAATCCCTTCTTATGGCTAAAGCCAATGTAGCCAATGGATTGCATAACCCTTGTTTGGAAAATGGAGCAACTGTCTTAACTTTTGGCTCAGATTCTTCGATATGTAATTCCATGGCTTTTGTCTTGAACCTTACAAAAAAAACACAAAATGGTGTTCTTAATGGACATGTACCTAAGCAGAATATTATTTTTTCTTATGTTAGAAAAGATAATAGGGATGATCACCCAACTTCAACTTCATCAGAGAAGAGGGGTTCACAAGAATCAGGGAGCTACGAGGAAGAAGAAGATGGAAAAGGGGAAATTACATTTTTCATTTGTAAAAAATTACTTTGTTTCATTTTAGTCCCTGGTTTTAAAGTAACTTAAGCCACGTCAGCCAAGCAGTACACGTAGGAGAGAGAGTGTGACACCTCAGCAAGCCACATCATCACTTAACGGAAAAAATAGACGGAATTGGACGGAAAGACCAATTTGGAACTTCTTGCAAACATAAAAGACCAATTTAAACTTTTTGAAACATAAAGGACTAATATAAAACTTGGGTGAAACATAGAGGATCAATTTGGGGTTCTGATCTAAATTATATTATAAAATATTTCAACGTTAAACATATATAAAAGATGCATGATGATGCAACGACTATTCCAAGGTCGATATATGCATGTAATTTGATTAAAACCAACAATATATACATATAAATGCCCAACAACACACATTAAGCAACCACCCAGTATATTATCAATAGTAACTTCCATTTTATTTCATTAATTTATTTAATTAATTTATAATAAATATCCAACATATCCTTGTATATGAATAAGTGGCTAATGCTTTAACAAAGACAGTCTCAACTCTCAAGTTCCTTATTTTTTTTATTTAAAAGCAAACTAAGAGTTCTTAACTTAGTTTCTCTTAGTTTGATGGGGATGCAAGTGTATTATAAGATAGTGAATGAGATAGCTAAGTTGTTATTAGGAGTTCTTACTCTAATTAGTTATTTTGTTAAGCTCATGGCTTCAATATAGGGGTGAGCAACGGTCGGTTTGGGTCGGGTTCGGTCGGGTCTCCAACCCGACCGATTGTATCGGGCCACTAAAAAATGAAACCGAAACCGACCGTGTAACCAATGAACCCGTACACATCGGGTTATCATCGGGTCGGTCGGGTTACATTTTGTGAGAATATCAAACAATATGATAATCAATGTGTATATATGAAAGAATTAGTAGGAAATAGAAGTAAGAGTTTCAAGGTTGCAGGCTTACTTTCTATTTCTAAATTCTAATCACCACATGTGTGAAGATACAGATAAAGCAAAGAGCATAATAAATTAATAATAATGGAAGTGACGAGGAGAGGTTGCAGTAACATGACATGGTTGGCACTTGGCAATGGCATATGCAAATGGGCGGCCAATAATGGCGTTACCGTCATTCTCCCACATCACTCTTAGGTTTGGTTGGAACTTGGAAGCAGCTTTGCTTATAAGGCAACCTACACACAATCGACACAAACTAAATAAAGCCATTTCAATTCCTTTGAATAACTAATGGCCAAGAAATCGATTGTCTCTCACTTGCATTCTTCCGTCAATTTCAGTATTTCACTATGTTTCTTCTCCCTCGCACGATTCCTCACAAACATTTTGGATCACTTAGGGCGAAGGTCGGTCGGGTCGGTTTTAGTCGGTTAACTTCGGGTGAATCCGACTACCCGAGTAGACCGACTTTTTCGGGAAAATATGGCCCGTCACAACCCGTTAGCAACAACCCGACCCGACCGAAAGTTCTATTTTTATCGGGTTCGTGCGGTCCAATCGGGTTATGCTCACCCCTACTTCAATATGCTTAGGTCTATATATAACTCAATTTGTCTTCATTAATCAATACATTTTTTCTTTCTCACTCTCTTCTTTGAAATCTCACACTATATATATATATACACAAGGACACAAAGTATTTGTTAATTTTCAATGAAGAATCATCAATCAAGCCCTTAATTTCAATGAAGCAAGTAGCTAGTTTCATAAACATTCTGATTCATTTATAAAAATACTTAAACATTCCTGATCACACAACATTATATATATAAAAATTGGTCAAAACTCTAAATTGGTCCTTTATGTTTGCACGAAGTTTCATATTGGTCCTTTATGTTTCAAAAAGTCTAAATTGGTCCTTTATGTTTGCAAGAAGTTCCAAAATTGGTCCTTCCGTCCAAGTCCGTTTATTTCTTCCATTAAGTGCTGATGTGGCGTGCTGACGTGGACACATCATCTCTCCTATGTGTCAATTGAAGCTGACGGGTCATGCCACGTCATCATCCAATATCATATGTGATTATATAGCGCTGACGTGGCATGACACATTAGCATTTAATTTAAGAAATTGACGGAAGTGGACGAAAGGACCAATATTTCGGAACTTCTTGCAAACATAAAGGACCAATTTAGACTTTTTGAAACATAAAGGACCAATATGAAACTTCGTGTCAACATAAAGGACCAATTTGAGGTTTTGACCTATAAAAATTTAACATATACATCAAAGCTTTAGAATTTAGATTAGACAATCCCAAGTTAAAGGCTTAAACACATGAGCAGCCTCGCACTCTATCATCTCCAACTCTCCTCTCCGAAGGTGCATGTACACCACCCAATCACCCTTCCCGGCAGGGCTTGGCATCGGCATCACGTAGCCGGCATCTCCACCCCACGGAAAATGGTATGACCCAAACACCGGTTTCCCCCACCCAAAATCTACCTTGTCCATCGGAAACCTCTGTCCCGATGAAACCACAAATGATGGCCCATCATCATTTTCTCCATCTCCTCCTCCGGCATTATCATCGCCACAATATATCCTCGCTAACCCGGCGGAGGGCCGGTGAGCCTCCACCCAATCAATGAGGCCCAAGAAGTGCTCCTCCGTCAGTGCCGCCTCTAAGAATGCGTGAACCTCACTTGCCACCCAACTAAACGGCTTCTCCGTCAACTCCTTCGCTGGCTTCCCACCAAATGGTAAGGAAATCACGTTCCCGAAATAAGAACTCATTAGTAACGCCCTCTCTTTATTGTTGCCATTAATTAGCCTCTTCCTTCCGTCCACCACTATCCCCATTTTTGCAATGACCCTTTTGTCCTTAGCAGAAGAAGCAATTATCTTCCACAAGAATGCACAAAACGACTCAAGTTTAGTTCGTCTCATTCCATTGATGATGAAGTTTGAGTTCGCAAGAGATTCAATATGGTTGAGGTCATGAGCTTTGACGTAGTATATTCGACTGATAAGAGAGTCAGATTTAGGTTCGGGCTTTTTAGGAAGAGGAAGGTTAGAATAGGGAACATACATGTTTTGGACAGAGGGATGGATGTAACCAGGCCTCCTTGGGTTTAATAGAGATCGATGAAAACATGGTTGGGCCTGGCATAGAAGAGAAGAGATTGTGGGCTTGGTGGGCCGGGCCATTTCAGCCCATGATACGAGAAACATGTTGGCTGAGTAAGCATCAGCAATACGATGATCAAAACTGCATCCCACTACTAAACTGCCGCACTTCAAGAAAGTTGCCTGCATATGTAGTGAAAATTTAGGAAAATGTTCTCACTCACTCGAGTCTGTCTACTATTATATGAATCCGTTATATGTTAACAGTTAAATGAATAAAATTAAAATAACATGATTTAAAAAAAATGGTTTAATAGAATTAAAATTTTCTTGCAACTGCCAATTATATATGCTTGTACCCAAATTTGTCTCTATTTTTATCCTCTAAACTCTTAATACATGGCATGTCTATGTATTTTGAGATCATGATGCATTAAAACCAATTGTAATGCTTAGAACATTTAAAAGACTGAAGAGTTCATACCTAGTCATTTGGCCATATAGCAAATATGGAGTATCCCTAAAGACTAAAGAGTGTGTACCTAGGTCTTTCTCTCTATACCTTTGTTGTGTAATAACATATATAGATGGAGTTACTCATTAGGATCAGGGTTGGAGAGAGGACATAGTTGTATATGTAAATTTGTCATATTGATTCTTCTCATTACAGGCTTCAATAAAACCTAAAATGCCCATACCTAACTATTTACCGGCCTTTTAAATATGTGTTGTAGCTTAATAATGATCATTTTATACTATGAGCTTACTTTAATGAATCACCTATAAGTCAAATTTTATTCAAAACAAAAAGATAAAATAAATGTGAGTTCATATTTCCTTCAAATTTCCTAACGTGAATTATATGGCTTCGAATCCGCCGTAAGCACATTACCCATTTAAAATTTAGGCTTAAATGTTCTTTTTTGTCATTTTCATAAAAATTTCAAGTTGGTGTCCCTAATTTTGAAGAAGATAGTGAGATTTTTCTATTTTCGAAATAATCTAATCTTGATTATTGTTGTATTACATTCTGTTTTAAAAAAAAATTGATGTCAAATTTATCAGTTAATTGAATTTGAGTGTAAGTGATCTTTTTTTACAAATAAAGTAATAGTTCAAAATTAACAAATTTGTTAAATTTGGCATTAAATCTTGGATTAATTATGTGATATAAAAGTAAAAAAAAATTTGATTTGATTAAATTACAGAATAAAATGGCTGAATTGTACATGTATACTTTTAATTAAAACTATGAGGATGAAATTAATACTTCTATAATATTATAAAGATCAAAATTAAAGTGGATTTGAAGTCTTTAAAATATTAAAATATTAAAACCTACTCATTTAAAAATATTTAAGTACATTACTATAATATATAGCACCAGATAAACCAAACTAGCATATTCGAAAGAAATACAGGTCGCGTTCGTTTTACAGATACATTGAAGGATTGGAAAAAAAAAAGTAGGTGGGTTTTTTTTCACTGACAGATTAAAAAAATACAAAATGTCTATATATCATTTGATTTGACACAATTTTAACTTTTTTTTTATTATTTTAATATAAGGGATAAAGTGATAATTTTAATATATTCTCATTCCATTTTCATTCTAAATTTTTACTACTAAACATATTAAACATATTCTCATTCCCTTTTTTTTCCCTTTCTGCCTAAAGTACATGCCCATACTTTTTTTGGTTTCTACATGTATCCTTGTATCGGTGGCAATCCTGTTCGAGGCACTGTCAGACACTAAATGTAGACACCTCTCTCAGCGGGAATCAAACATAGATTCATTACATTATGAGAGATTAATTCCTTCCACTAGACTCAACCCTTAGTGTGAAATCACTACAAGAAAAATGCAAATTAGAGACGGAAATTAGAGACGGATCAACATCCGTGGCTATTCCGTGTCAATTCTGTGGCTGTTCCGTCTCTAAAATTTTTTTTTGAAAAATATAATTTTTATTTATTAGAGACGAAATTTAGAGATGAATTTATTCCATCTCCAACTTATTATTCTCTATTCCTTCTCTATTCCATCTCTAATCCATCGCAAAAATAACAAAAAAAAAATCCTAATCCTAATTTGATTGCTCTCAGACTCGTCACTCTCGTCTCTTCCTCACTCTCTTCCTTCGTGGCAGCACTCTCGTCTCTTCCTCACTCTCTTCCTTCATGGCAGCGGCAACGGCAACGGTGGCCATCCCTTAGCTTCGACAAGAGGTGTTTCTTCTTCGACCTAGGCAATCCTCTTCTCAATCGCATTGCTAAGAGCTTCATCAAAGCTGCTGGCGTAACCTCTCCCTAAACCCTAGACTCTATTTTTTTTTCTGTTTGATTTGATCTGTATGAAATCAATGTGTCTTGAGTGTGTGTTTGTTTGTTTGTTCGCCTATTTCAGATTGGAGCCATCCAAGCTGTGTCGCAGGAAGCTTATTTTACAGCCATTGAAGGTGCTTCTTCTTCTTCTTCCTCTACCTTGTTGTGGTGTATAGTATAGTGTAAGAGATTCTCTTTTATGGAAACTTTCTGCTAAGGGTATCTATGCGATTTTAAAGTTTTGTCTGAATGGATATTGGAGAATCATAATCAAGGGATGGATCCATTATGGAGTAAAATTTGGTCCATACCATGTGTTATAGGGGGATGGAACAATTGATCATATTCTACTGCAATGCACTTTTGTAAAAGCAGTTTGGTTTAATTTGGATCAAATCTGGCTATAAGAATAATTGATCAAGTCATACTTGTTGTGTTAATTAGTCTATCATTTGTCTTAATTACATTTGTCTAAAAGTAGTGATCGGAAAATATATAGCTGCTACTTCCAATGACACACACAAACACGTCCATATATATATATATATATATATATATATATATATATATATATATATATATATATATATATAGATTAATTAGGGCATTGGAAATGTGATGGTGGTGGAGTCTTTCCACAAGCGTTGAGCAATAAGGTCAAGGAAAGTGGAAGATCAATGTTATTTTTTGTTCAGAACAAAAGGAGGCTCACACAAAGGAGAAGGTTCTGAGTCTGACTTCTAAGCATACAAAGGCGACATTTTTTGTTCAGGGTGTTATTTAAGTCTGATTTTTCATATGATGATGATGTAGAAGGATCTGAGTCTGACTTCTAAGCATACTATCATTTTGGCCTTCAAAGCATAGAAGAACTAGTGACCTGTTTTGTGAGATTCTCACAAACTGATCTCATATGGTCTTGTCTAAGACCAATGACTAGTAGTTCTGTTTAATCACCTATTTATATCTATAACCAAGTGCAAAATGTATTGGGTTTATTTTGCTCATTTTGTCTGTTATTTACCCCACTAGTATCAATTATTCTACTCCCCAAATTGGCATGCTATTCCCATAATTTTATTAAGAAAGTATGGTTAGCACCATCACCTATTCCAACAATGGCATCCTCAATAATCTTCACTATGCTAACTCTTTGGGCTGCTTTAAGGATGTTCCTTTGCCTCAGTGCAAACAGATCTTCCAGTATTACTTGTCCGATGTTTAATGATTAACTACCTTCATCCATCATATTCATATATATACTCTTTCATGTTTTGTTTTGTTTAATGTAGCAAACTCTGCTACGTATAGTACTAGCTAGAATTGATTTTGTTTGTTGTACAAGCCCTCTGTCCTGTGTTGTGTTCTTTTTAGTTTGATGTTATAATTGAAGTTAAATAAAAGAGCTAGCTGGGCATCATTCACTTACATGCTGTTATTTTTTATTGGGTAAATTATATATACTTACATTTCTTATGTTTGAAAATATTACACTTATTTTTCTTAGTTTATTTTTATCAATCAACATAATATATATACTTTAAATCTAAGTCTAAGTCTGGTTTTAACTACTATAAGGAGAGTAGAATCCATTACTGTTGAAGATTGGAGGTGGCATATTCATCAACTTCACTTGCACTCAAATTGTGAAGCATTGCAACTCTTTTAACGGTGAGTTAAATCTATAACTGATCTAAATATTTATTTGTATTTAAATTGTCAACATTCTGACTTTTTAAATTTTTTTAATCTATTTCCCACAATCTGAATAAAGTGAAATGTCAATTTAGAAAATATAATATTAAGATTTAGATGAGGTGTTAATATGTTGATCATAGCTGAAATTTCGACAGGAGTGGATCGGATTTGTGATCTGATGAAAGCTCGCATGCACACATGAATAGGAGTGGATCGGATTTGTGGGTTTTTGTTTCATTAGACATTATTAGGTTGGAGTTTGGAGCTGGACCATTACACATATATGTTGGTTAGTGAGAGAGGAGCTAGCTACTAGCTAGCTAGGAAGGAGAAGGTATAACGTATTAGTGAGTGTGGTAAGTGGTAAGAGAAAGCGGCTGAGGCAAACAAAAACAATAGTGAGGGGTGAATAGGTCGTAGTCATATACTTATTATATTGGAAAATAGATCATCTAATATTCTGCTCCTGCTACATATATAGGATAAAAGCACAAATTAAATTAATTAAACTACCCTTCAAAATGCCTTCTAGGGTATATATTCTGATGATCATATATATATATATATATATATATATATATATATATGTATGCTTTTCCCATTACAGTGATGATCTAAAATGTTGAATTGCGATAATTTTATATATGAACTAACTTATAATTTATGTGTACTTTAAACGAAATACAGAGTTTAATTAAAATAATCAATTCTGGTGAATAAGTGTGGTGAATAAGTGTTGATAAAAATAAATTTTATATTAATAAAATAATAATTTATTTCAAATTTTTATGGGTCTGAATCCGGGTATGGGGATTTAACTACCCGTAGGGTCCGGGGATGGGGATGGATTTTGATACCCGTTCAAGTCCGGGTCCGGTTATGGGAATTATATTACCCTACCCATGATCATCCCTATCCATGTAGTTAACGATAATTGAGCAGGGTATCTTTACATAGAATTAATTAGAGGTAAGACTCTTCTTAGCAAATTCTAAATGAAAAAACAATAAGATTAATCACACAACTATAAAGGTTAATCGTTATAAAAAAAATATAAATGTTAATCAGTTAATTTCAACCTCACAAATATTACCCCAAAAAAAATTTTGAACTTCTTCAAGAAGAGGCAAAATATCTATTAATTTTCTGATGAGTTAGGCTTTTAAGTATTTTCTTCTTGTCAAGATGCTCTACTATTTTTTAAGATTTGAAAATTGCAGACTGCTTCTTTATCAATATCTTTTCCTTTTGGACAGCTTTTTTATCATTATCAACTCACTCATTCAAGTTTCTTTTATTCTTCTATTTGGACCAAAATAGATTAAATCCTTAGACCACCTAAAATGGTCCTATACATATTCAAAAGTACCTTTAGCCTTTAGGTGAGTCCATTACAATAATTTCATCACCACAATTTGGGCCATAGGTGGGAATCTGTGGCCCAAATATAGGCCCATAACAGAATATGGACCATATGGTGTGCATATTGTAGAGTTTAATTTGTGAGTGGTCTATATAATCATACATTTAGTGGAAAGTAAGGTATTTTGTATATTTTCATGTGGTTAGGTGAGTAAACTTGGTAAACACCATATATCATATTCCCCCTTGAAATACAGCTTACAGATTGAAAGTTGAAGGGTTGTATTTTGGATATGCTTCAAACTGTTATTGCTCTAATCTATGATTGTGTTATGCTTTTTAACTTTGTTGAAAATTAAGTCACTAAGAAACTATTTTTCTATGTTATTTGCAGGATGAATATAATAAGCTTAAGTCACTTAGATCTTCTCAAGCATCGGCCAATGGTATTAATGAGATTTCTAAAGATGAAGAAAATGCCATATGGTTAGAAGTGGTAGGTGGAAAGAATAGAAAATGACATGTTTTTGGAGTAGGCTCAGAGGCGCTTGAAGTTGGTAGCTCATCAGTTGAGATGTCTAGTGCGACTGAGACATGGCTTCATCCTCAATTCCAAGCTGAGATAGAAAGATGCTTAGCTAAGCAAGCTGAAGAAAATCAAGCTATAACTGATGTTTTGAAACAAAAAGTTGAGGAGCAGTCTCAAATCATAACGTCTTATAAGGATAAATTTGCTGAGCATGAGCGGTTGATTGGTGAATTATTTTATCAACTACAAGTTAGCCGTGCTGCAGGAACCAAATCAAAAGAAGATTAGGAATAGTTATCTTATGAGATTAATGAGCTTTCTAAAAATTTTTGAAGTAGTCAAATTAGTAGCTTCTTGACTACTATATATATTTGCAAACTTGTGGTATTGTTGAAACTTTTTATGAGTATTTTGTATGACTTATATGAATATTGTGACTTTTTTTATATTGAAATTGTGCTTTCTAATGTATTACAATCCATAATATATATAAATTGTAATTATATCTAAAAATTGGACCATTTGGTATAGGAAAGAATAAATCCATTTTGTAGAATTTAGAGACGGATTAGAGACGGATGACCTAAAAACCGTCTCCAATGCGTCTCTAAAATATACTAAAAATAGTCTTTTTAGAGATGGATTAGAGACGGATGAACAAAAAATTGTTCTAATATTTTGTCTCCAATTAGAGACGGAATATTCTGTCTCTAATTAGAGACAGATTAGAGATGGCCAGAAAAATAATCCGTCTCTAATCCGTCCCTGATAATGTCACTATGGATTAGGCTTAGAGACGGAATGATTCAAAATGGAGACAGAATTTTCCGTGGCTAATCTAAAAAATAATCCGTCTCCAATCCGTCTCTGTTGATTAGCCACGCATTTTTTTGCCACGAACACGCATCCGTCTCTAATTCCGAGTCTAACGAAATTAGAGACGGAATTTGCTTATATTAGAGACGGATTTGCCCGTCTCTAATTAATGTTTTTCTTGTAGTGAATTTGGGACATTTGACGAGCTAGAAGTACTAATTTTAATTTTCTGTTTTTTTAAGGAAAAAAAAACCAGAAATATAATTCAGTATGTGGAAAACGTGACTTAAGGTGATGTTCGGTTGCTGGATTAGGCAATGGAATGGAATGTTAAAAGTGGGTGGGGCCCGGTGTGGGCGGGCCCCACCCACTTTTACTTTTTGGTCTCCTTCTTGCTTTTTAAAAAAAAAAGAAAAAATAAAATAAAATACAAAATATCTATTATACCCTTTGATTTGACACAATCATAATTTTTTTTTTTTATTATTTTAATATAAGGGGCAAAGTGGTAATTTTAATACATTCCCATTCCATTTCCATCCCAAATTTTTACTATCAAACACATCAAACCCATTCCCTTTCTCATTTCCTCTCTCTTTCTCTTTCCCTTTCTAGCAAACAAACGTGCCTAATTGATGGATGGAAAGTTTATGGTCCCCATCGTTCACGTTCAACATATGTTGTATGTTCATGTGGCTCATCTCTCACAACTCATAAGTCAAGTTAAATATATGGCACTGAGGGCGTAGGCCATCACTTTGGATTATATGTTAATTAGCATAGAAATTTATAATAAGAGAGAGATATAAGAGTAGGACTCACATGTAGGTTCTACAATTTTTCATTTGATAATTCATAAAAAGTTAATTATTAAGAGATATATATTTTTAATAAATTAACATTTTTCTATCAAAGAGTAATAAAGTAAATCATATAGAATAATACTTATAATAATTATGCATTTATTTGAAGTATGACAATTCATATAACATTATATAAATAGAAATTAAATAATGTTGCATTTCATGATGCATTACTAATTTATTGGCGGTGGTTAATAATGGGTTTATCACTTTAGGAGAAGCTAGTCCATTTTTTACTGAATTCAACGTAGATCTGTTAAAATAGGTCCAACTCAGTGGATTGGCCTGTTTAACCCATTAATTTGGTGGGTTGGGTTATAAAATCTCAACCCGTTTATTAAACGAGTTGGAGGAACCCGACCCGGGTTTGGTGGGTTGGCTCGCGGATTAAGTGGGTTGGCCCATAACCCACTTAACTTAAATAAAAAAAACATAATTCCTAATCATGTTTCTTTCTAATTTTTGTGATATTTTCATTTTTTATCATATTTGTAGGAGCCAAGAGAAAAAGAAATGAGTAATGTTGTGATATTTTGACCATGTTTCATACTTTCATTTTTAACTATTTGTGAGTGACATGATGAATGATAAATCTTTTCTTTCATTTTATCATATTAAATTTCTTAGTTCATGAAAAAATGTATAAAAAAATTATACATTTCTTCTTTAAAAAAAGTTAGAATTAAAAAAATTCAAAAAAAAAGTGGGTTGGCCCGACCCACTACCTTGGTGGGTCGGAATGAGATTCTCAACCCGTTTAACGTGACCAACCCGAGTGGACCAACCCGTCACGGGTTCAATCCGTAGTGGGTCAACCCGTGTGGACCGGATTAGCCTACTTTAACAGCTCTAACTCAATGCACTACTAATTTATTTAATTATAATATAATATATTATTTTCTTGAACCAATATTATGTCATAATTTATCTTGTTAGCCCCTGAGTCCTAACGAAAATTTTTTGGCCCCACCCCTCATGGCAGTTAATATAATAATGCCAAAGAAGAATTTAATAATGATGATGTCGTAAGAAGAAAATTAAACATTCGAAAATCAACAATTATTAATATTTATTAATAATATTATTTGTAATAATATATTTATAGACGACGACTATTAAAAAAAATTATTATAAAAATTGTTAAAAAAATATTGATAATTATTTGTCACTAAAAATACTATTATTTTTTTTTTAACAAATTATTTTGAGAGCTAAAATTTAATTATTAAAAAAAATTCATTTTTCAACTATTAAGTATCCATAGAAACATAGGTTGTCAAAAATACCTATTTTCCTTGTAGTGTGTGAAGTTGACGTTGATATATTATTAATTGGTCAAAACTCCAAATTGGTCCTTTATGTTTGCACGAAGTTTCATATTGGTCCTTTATATTTCAAAAAGTCCAAATTGGTCCTTTATGTTTGCAAGAAGTTCCAAATTGGTCCTTCCGTCCACTTTCGTCAATTTTTTAAGTTAAGTGCTGACGTGGCATGCTGACGTGTCCATCTAAGCTGACGTGTTATGTCACGTCAGCACCACGTCACTGCCACATCATCGCCACGTCATCACATATGATATTGGATGATGACGTGGCATGCCACATCAGCTTCAATTGACACGTAGGAGAGATGGTGTGTCCATGTCAGCATGCCACGTTAGCACTTAACTTAAAAAATAAACGGACTTGGACGGAAGAACCAATTTGGAACTTCTTGCAAACATAAAGGACCAATTTGGACTTTTTGAAACATAAAGGACCAATATGAAACTTCGTGCAAACATAAAGGACCAATTTGAGGTTTTGACCTTATTAATTTTAGAGGAAACTTATTTTTTTAGATTTCAAAGTGTTGATCAATCTACTATTTAGTGTTTGAATAATGGAAATAAACTAGTTAATTTGTTCTCTGAATTTTTATCTCTGTCAATTATTTAGTCTATGAGACGTTAGCCATATCTAATCGGACAATATGACCATTAAATAGTGATGTTTCAACTCTAACTTTCCGTATGTGTTGTCATCTCACAATATTGTCATGTCCTTTTCAAAACAAAAATTTGAATTTAACCCTAATTTAAAACTAACATTTTTGTCCAATTTGTATTTGTTTTTTTTTTCAATTTTTTTCTCGTCAAAATGATAAAGCAATGTGACATGTAGCAGCACATGTGGCAAAATAACAGTGACAAGTTAATATTTATTATTTAGCAGCCACATCATTTAGTTAGATAACAATTAATGTCTAATGACTAAATAGTTGATAAAAAAAAAATTTAAGGACCAAAATCTATTTCTATTATTCAATGATTAAATTGTAAATTGACTAACAATTTAAGAACTAATTAAATTAAAGATAACTTCTTCTCTCTCTTTTTTTTTAAATTTTCTAGAAGGAATGTTGAAAATAAACGAGAAGAGAGAACAATTATTTCATGTGGACGTGGGATGAACAATAATGTATAACAAACAAAAAACAACTTGAGACTTGACTAAAATTCAATTAAAATTAAATCAAATCACCTGAACAGCAAGCACGCCATGTTTCTTAGTAGGAACAAGCTTGCCTTCAATGGACTCATCAGGATTATACAAGTTGAGACACCTTAGTTCCACGTCAGCCACAGCTTCCACAAAATCGACACCGCGGTTGTTGCAAAGCAGCTCGAGCTCGCCGGCCGAGTTAGCCGCCAGCTCGCCCGCCAAGGGGTAGAATGACACCAAAGCCTGAGTCAAGGCCTTCTTTAGGGCTACCACGATATTCGTGGTAGTAACGATCGTAGTAGTGGTGACGATAGTAGTGATAGTGGTAAAAACGTTGGCATAACAAAAGAAAACACCAACATCAACGGATGGAAGAAGGAGATCGAGGTTGGAGAGTGGAAGCCAATGGCTTTGCATTGGCAATGCCGGGGCGACCACCTCCTCCTTCATCACCACCACTTTGAAGTTATTTTGAAGTTTTGAAAATTCTTTCATATTTTAATTATAAGAATAATTAATGAGGTGGTGATATATAGTTGCATTGATTTATTTATAGGAGCTAGTATAGATAGGTATGACCAAACATGCATTTGGTATAATTTAATTAAAAAATATTTTTTAAAAATATCTTTAAAAAGAAATGGATCTTTCAGGAGATTTTTAGAGAGAGAAAAGGGAAGAATGTGAGATCCAAATGTAAAGGGCTCACACATGGTATCCCATCAGTCTTCTTTTCTCTCTCTTCAAAATCCTCTCCTAGAGGATGACAATCATAGTGTCTTAAAAAATATGCCGAAAATAAAAAGATGTATTTTTAGTATCCTCAACATTTAATGTTATTCTTAGGTAGCATTTGGTATACTGTGATCCTATATCTGTCATCTTACATATCATAATATCTTAAATGTCAGGGTTGGATGTCACGTTTGGTATGCTGTGATCTCATCACATGACGACATCTGAGATAACAACATTTTATCACATTACAACTAAAAGGGTGTGATCTGATGACAACTCAAAAACTATGTCATCTCAGATCACAGGGTTAAAAAAAGATTTTTTTTATTAAACTTTCAATTTTATCCTTTTCTTTCAGTTTTTTACTTGGCGCAATTTTTTTTTAGCGCAATTTTTTACCACATACCCAATCACCAATTATAAACTTGGCGCCACTTTTTTCCCATATACCCAAACGCCACTTTTTTTCTATATATTCCTTTCGATAGCCACTTTTTTTCTATATATTTCCTTCAATAGCCAATTTTTTTTTATATATTCCTTTCAATAGCCAGTTATATTCCCCGGTATTATTGTTCTACGTTTAGTCCATGATATTATGGCTTCTTCCTCAATTGATGACTGATGCAATATTTTTTTTAAATGTAATATCTTTTACATTGTTTAAAAAAATGAAGATTATTAAATTTTATAAGGATAAATAAGGAAGTTTAAAAAAAATAAGTTAGGCTAATCATCAAAAATATCAAACATGTGCATCTTACATGTTTGACATATGAGATAACGTTCATTGTTATACTAAACGTCAGCATTATAAATGCTATAGTATGCTATATTATAATATCAAATACTATGTTATCTAAGATATATTACGATATCTGAGATAACAGGAAATCATAGCGTACCAAACGCCACCTTAATTATATTACTAACATTTGTTTGATTTCTGAAGCATTGGGTATCTTATTATATGTGGTCAAGTGTGCCTTGTTAGTTGTTGTCACCATGGAATTATCTTATTCGAATTATTGATTTAAGAGCATGGAATAACTATATATTAACATAGTTTTATTTCTCATTTCTCATGGCAGTTATCTTTCATCTGATACATAATATAACAGAATACATGACAACATATATAAACAATATATAATTATGCCTTCTCATCAGATTATACATTCATGAAAAGATTCCACTACACATGGTCCCAAATTAGAAATAAGCTTTGAATTGCACATAAAAAGGAAAAAAACAAAAAAAGCCAATGTGGATCGGCACAAATCTCGTTTGGTGGGCATTCTTTTTAAGGGAGATGCTCAACACTTAAGGGCTAGCTAGTTGAGTAATTGTGATTGGGTAAAACTACTTGCGATTTAGGCCTATGTAGTAATCTTTTGAGTTGAGCATCTGCCAATTTTCCAAACATGTCACTGGCGCCTTGCACAATAATACTTGAGAGTGTCTTCTCTTACTATCAATTTTGGCAAAAAAAAAAGGTAGTCCCCGTCACAATTACACATTAACTACACAAAAAGACATACAATTCCCAAAAAAATGGCACTATGATTCAACTTGTTTGAGAGAAAAGGATTTAGGGTTAAACGTAGAGCTGTCAAAGTGGGCCAATCCGGCCCACACGGGTTGGCCACGTTAAACGGGTTGGGAATTCCAACCCGACCCACCAAGGTGGTGGGTCGGGCCAACTCACCTAGTTTTTTTTTTTGAATTTTTTTAATTCTAATTTTTTTTAAAAAAAGAAATATATACTTTTTTTGTACATTTTTTCATGAACTAAGAAATTTAATATGATAAAATGAAAGAAAAGATTTATCATTTATCATGTCACTGACGAATAATTAAAAATAAAACAATGAAAGTATCATGGTCAAAATATCACAATATTACTCATTTCTTTTCCTCCTGGCTCCTGCAAATATAGTGAAAAATGAAAATATCACAAAAAGAAAGAAATATGATTAGAAATTATGTTTTTTTTAAATTTTTTTTAAGTTAAGTGGGTTACGGGCCAACCCACCTAACCCGTGAGCCAACCCACCAGGTGGGTCGGGTTCCTCCAACCCGTTTAATAAACGGATTGGAATTTTACAACCCAACCCACCAAATTGGTGGGTTAAATGGGCCAACCCACCGGGTTGGACCCGTTTTGACAGTTCTAATTAAACGATGGAGTAAATGATGATTAGGATGAGAGAGAAGCATTAAGTTGACCTAAATTAAATTCAATCGGCTTTATTTGTCTCATGTTATGCCATATTAACAGAAACTCTTAACTATTTAAATGGTGTTAATGAAAATGATAATATTATTGGTAAAAAAATAAAACGTTGGAGATACAATTGATAACAAACAAACATTAGTGGTATAGTTGATAGTGACATCAACTATACCAAAAGATGTTTTTAATAGTGATCAATGTCATTCTTGTAAATTTTTAAGGAAGTAAATTATTTTAGCATATAAATATTATCTTTTAATTATAATCAAACTTCAAATCAATAAAAAATTATAGTTATTTATGTTATTTGACTTATTACAAGTATGAATTAAATTTTAACTTTATATAACAAACAAATTTTAAAAGTAGGCCAAAAACACATTTTGGTCTTCTACCTTTATTTTTTTTTTTATATTGGTCCTCGTTCTTTTTAAAATTTTAAATTAAATCTCTATATTTACAACTTGTTAACATAATTTGTCATGTATGACATTATCAAACTACGTTAACAAAATTTTTCATGTATGAGAAAGAGAAATACTACATCAACATGTCACGTAACTAATATAGAATAAATTGTAAAGATAGATGAATCATTTAAAATTTTTTTAAAAATGAGGACCAATATTAAAAAAAAGAAGAAGTTGTGAATTAAGATGACCAAGATAAGAGGTACGTTTTGGCCTTAAAAGTATTGAAAACTTGAGAATGAAAACAAATTTTAATTATTAATAGACACTACCTATTGTTAAACGATCAATTGATTAATTGAACTACATGCAAAAACAAAATGCAGATTGTATCAATTGATTAATTATTTGTAATATATTTTATATAATTAATAAATTAAATAAATATAAAGCATATTGCAAGAAATTCCTAATTAAGAAAATTTCTTTTCAAAAGCCGACAAGTACTGAATTGGTGGCTAAATAATGTTACAAACCATCCTATGGGCAGGATCGTAAAAGGGCACTAGTTGTTATGATGACTAATTTTAGTGGCTCGCATCATTTTATTTTTAGAGGCTAAAATTAAAAGACTGACATATTTTTAGAGGCTAAAATAAGGATAACTCCTTCTACAACTACAACCACGCAATTAAGAAACGTGAGTTTCAGGGCAAAAAAAAATTAAGAAACGTGAGTATATAATTAAAAGATTTTGGTTGCCTAATGGCATGTTTGGTAGGGAGTGAGTATGATTTTGATATGTTTGGTAGGTAGTGAGGTGAGTGGGAATGGGAAGAAAGTTCCTTCATGAGAGGTGAGTAAGGTTGCTTGTGTGTGAGGAGGGAAGTTGTGGTGAGGTGATGTGTAAAGACCAAAATAGCCTTAAAAAATTGGGTAAACTACAGTTTGCCCCTGTGGTTTGGTCTAAATTTAGTTTGTCCCCCTGTGGTTTAAAATTTGACACTTAACCACACTGTGATTTGGCTTAAAATTAATGTACCCCCTGTGGTTTAGAGTGTAACACTTGACCCCCTTGTGATTTGTTATGTTATCACTTAACTACCTTCACCTATCTTCTATCCAAATTTTAGTCAAATTAATCATCATTTAATACTTTTAATTTGGAGACTAAATAGTTTGGAGACTAAATAATTGACATAGTTACAAATTCAGGGACTAAATAGTATTCTATCAAATTTGGAGACTAAATAGTTGACATAGTTAAAAATTTGGAGGACTAAATAGTATTTTTTATAAATTTGGAGACTAAATAATAGTTTGACTAACAATTTAGGGACTAAATAGTATTTTGCCCAAAAAAGGCAACATTCCTTTAATTATAATTTTAAATATTGACATTTTAAAATTTAATTCGATAGTCACTCCTGCTCATCTCAAGTCCTAGAGCCCACCAGTAGGGATGATCAAAATATCCATACCCAATAGGTACCCTACAAATTTACATTGTGGGTCTGGGTATGAGTCCGTGTACAAAGTCAACGGGTCCGGGTCCGGGTAAGGAGGTACCCTACCCGCAATAGTAATTATTTATTTTTATATATATAAATTTTTTTAAAAATTTTTTTTGTGTTGAGAAAATATATAATTCTAAGAAAAAATATTAAATATCTTATAGATATTAAAGTAATTTAATTGTACGTTTATACTTATGATTTAATTTTTTTATTTTTTGTGATTATAGATGAAAAAAAATGATAAAAATAAATTTTATATTAATAAAATAATAATTTATTTCAAATTTTTATGGATCTGAGTCCCGATATAGAGATTATTTTTTATACCCGTTCAAGTTCGAATCCGAATCTGAGAATTATAGTACCTACCCACCAAGATAAAGGAAGAAAACAAAAACAAAAAATAATAAGAGGGACCAACAAATGAGAAATGAGAGAGGCAATGGCGACTATTCAAGAAGCAATCGCCACTCTTACCATGTGAGTCGCGACTTAACCCACGTGTTTTTGGCAGTTACAATTAGAAATCACGACTCCGAATTTTAAAGTGCAGATCCAGTAAAGTGTGTGAAGTGAACATTTAAAGATTATTGGATAAAATTATTACAGTACGGACACGAATTTCGATTTTTATTTAACGGTTTGGATGATATACTTCATACACTTTACATTAATTTCTGCACTTCACTGGATCCAATTTCCTCTAACGTTACATTACATAAGCTATTATACGGGTGGCAATGGAATTCACTCAATATATCCAATATCCGAATCCGAAAAAAAAAAAGTTATTTTGAATATCCGTATTCGAAATACCCGATATCCGAAACACCCAAAATACCTGAAATATTCGAAAAAAATCATGGATATTGGATACTCTATAATTAAGTAAACTACTCATATCCAATACCCTATATATATCCACCCAATAAAAATAAGGCTAAATTACTCTTTTGGTCATCAACATTTGCACGAAGTTTAATATTGGTCATCAACATTTCAAAAAGTTATTTTAGGTCCTCAACGTTTTTTTCTGGGTCAAAATTAGTCCTCTAGCTTAATATCCGTTTGGTTTTGCCATTAAATGCTGACGTGGAAGGCTTATGTGGCACACCCTCTCTCCTACAAGTCATATTTAAATGACATGGCACTCTCTCTCACTCAAACTCAACAAAACGACGCCATTTTGATTCATTGAGGACTTAAAATAACTTTTAAAAACGTTGAGGACCAATATTAAACTTCGTGCAAACGTTGAAGACCAAAAGAATAATTTAGCCTAAAAATAACATTTTAAAGTAAAAACATACATAATTATTATGAATAAAAATTAAAAACAACAATTATAATAACATTAAAAACACAAAATATTATTTAATATATAATTTATATTATATTTAATATTTTATTTAGTAATATATATTATTTAGATATCGGATACCCTATCCGCCCATTCATTTAGGACGGATATAGGGTACCCGACGTCAATATCTGCATCTGCCCAATACCCAATGAGTAGTTATGTTTTACTATCTATAGCACTGTCAAAACGGGTCGCCCGGCCCGTGACGGGCCAGGCACGGGCCGACCCGTTTATTAGGCGGGCTTAGGAATTAATGCCCAAGCCTGCCCATGTTGGCCCGCGGGCTAAACGGGCTAGCCCGTGGGCCACTTTTTTTATTTTTTATAAATATATTATTTTCAAAAAATAATTATAGAATTATATATTTACTTAAAACATGAGTATTTTTTATTTTAAATTAATATTTCATTATTATTTAAATTATTTATACACATTATTAAAATAAAATTATTATTTAACACATAAAATTACCTAAAACATATATATTTATACATATTTTAAATAAATATATATTAATTTTTCATTATTTTTTTAAAAAAATTTTTTTGCGGGCCGGCACGCAGGACCCACGAGCTAGCCCGTTTAGACCGCGGGTTTAAACGGGCCAACCCGTTTAGGTTCGTTTTTAAACAGGCCTATTTTTTAATGCTCAAGCTAAACCCGCCCATTTAGCGGGTGGACCGGACTAGCCCGCAGGCCTAAGCTCGTTTTCACGGTACTAACTATCCGTATCCTATCCGATATCCGATATCCATTGAATATCAAATAATTTTTTCGGACGAATACTATCGGATACCCATTTTCTAAGTACCATTGCCACCCCTAAGCTAATAGGCCTGAATTCTTGGAATTTTGCATGTTGGGGCCTCCACTTTTGGTATTAGGACTTTATTAGTTCGGTTTAACTCTTGTAGCATAAAACCGCTTTGGAGAAAGGATGAAACAATTCTTTTTGGGTCTCTTAGTTAAGGGTATGGTGGTCTCTCAAGTATATTTTTTTACTAAATAAATTTTAATTTTTGCAATGTGATAAAATTATGTTTTTGTCCTTATTTTTTTACTCACTTTTATTTTATTCCTACTTTCAATGTAAGGATAAAATGGTCATTTTATCTACTTTTATTCTATTCACATCACATGACATTCTTATAAAAAAATCTTGATGGGAATCCGTCCGATCTCGAAACTTTACCACCCTCCATTTGGAAGAAAGAATGAAACCATTCTAATAATATCATATGTGCTTGCATGGTTTTCATACAAATCTCTAAAATAATATGTATTTAAACGGATTCGAATCTACTAAAGTATAGATTCGGTGAAGTGCATATATTGCACTATCTTAATCGTCGGATGAAATTATTATAATGCAGACATAAATATCAATTTTTATTTGACGATCTAGATCTTACACTTGCACTTCATTAGATCCAAATCCGTACTCATGAAGCTCAATAGGCTCAATTACTTAGGTGTCCTGATTAGTAGACACATTTCCTTGAATTTTATTCCTCTAATTTAAATAAACTAATTTCTCATTCCATCTTTTCACTGTAAATATTTTTTATCTTTTTCCTCACATGTCCAGCTCTCATACCAATTGTTAGTTTTTTTTTTTTTAAAAAAAATGATAATTAACAAAGGAAGAAATAACATGGGAGGGAATTCTATTTTATTGACTTGTGAAGCTTTACATATACTTGTGGTAAAAAATTAAAAGATTTTAAATTTCTAACAAGTAGGACCTAAGAGATAAGATAAACTTAAATGTTTGTTTAGTACAAGGCCTGATTTTTTATTTTTAAGAATTCTCGTTTCATAGGATTCTCGAAAATATTAAAAAAATTGTTTGTTTCAACCTTCATTTTTCAGGGGTTATTTTACAAGATTCTCATTCTACAGTTGAAAGTAATCTCATCACATGAAATTAGAATAATACCACTATACCACCACACCCTAAGGTGGGATAAAAAAGTGAAAAAACATGAAATTACCAGACTTCCAAACTTATTTTTTTTACTATGTGTACCAAATATAAGATTATAAGATGCCATAACTCATAATCTTCGATGCTATTTTTAACTCTTGTACCAAACGTATCCTAAAATCCTTAAAAACTAGTAATAAATAACATCATAAATTTAAAAAAAAAAATTCAAAGTAAACTTTAGGACATAATTGAGTACTTCCATAACCATTAATGCTCACACCTTCACTCACTTCAAGACATAATCGGTTAGCCACCATGGAGGATTGCGAGCTAGCTTCCTCCATGACATACACTTCACTAATTCTTCTGAATCTGTTGGTGGATTTGGGCTGGATTCTTCTGGTCCACAAGCTGCCTTTTGATAAGGCCCATTAGACTCCGGCCCATTATGCATATCAGCAGCAGCCACCACCTCCTCCTTCTTCACCATCACAGCAATATATAGGAAATATATTGAATTGATGTATATGGCGTTAAGGAGGAAATTATAACTAGTGGTTGTGTTTGATGGTTGCAAATTGAAAGGATTTATAGGGACTACATGTTGGAAAGGGTCATAGAAAAAGAGGGATGACAAATATAATAATGTTAGAAAAGTCAATGTTATTGGCATCATCCATCATATATATATATATATAAAATATACAAAATATACATATCATCTATTAGAGCTATTGATAAATACTTCAAGAATGCCACCAGAGTTATCAAAATAAACCAGTTTAGTTCGATTTTAATCCGCTTTAACCCTATTTAATTAAAATTGGATTGGATTTATCCGTTTTTAATTAGGGTCAAAAACTTTTCAACCCAACTTGACCCTATTAGGGGGTTGGGCCGTTTTTATTTTTTAAAAAAATAAATATTTTAATTTATTAAATAATTGTATCATGCATCTTTTGTAAAACTTTTATAGAATAATATTTATCTTCATTTAAAATTTAAAATATTAAGATATAATGATAAAATATGAATTAAAGTAATTAAAAAATGCTAAAATAATTAATACAATTTGAATTAAAATAAAAATTATACAATTAATTCATTATTCATATATTAAAAATAAAAGAAAAAATAAAAATGGGCTAGCCCGGCCCAATCCAACCCTAGCCCGCTTTAGCCTTTGTTTTGGGTGGCCCGTTTTTTATTGAGGCTAGAAATTGTTCAATCTGATCCTATAAATTTTACAGGGCCGGTCATAGGGCCTAGCCCATTTTGACCGCTGACAGCTCTAACCACAAACATATAATAATATCACAAAAAATATATAGATAAAAGTAATATTATGTATGTGTGTATGTATATGTTGGAAAGGTACTAGCAAAAGAAAATGAGTAAATTAAAGATTTAGTATTCTCTCTTAATTTGACTTTTGAAAGATAAAACATTTCAATTTAAATTTTGAAAGATTGATTCCTAATCAATTTGGTATTTTGATTAATATGAAGGATAGCAAGTTAACTTATAGTAATATTCTTAAATGTTGAATTGAAATTTATTTGATTAAATATATATAAAAAATATTTTCGACAATGTTTAATTTATAAAATATATCATATTTACAAACTACGTATAAAAAAGCAAATAGTACATTTTGATTGTGTTTAATTTGTAAATATGATGTGTTTTATAATTTTATTATTAAATACAATCTAATTTATTATTTAACAATCATCAGTTAGCATTCTTTAATAATATTTTCAATTAACTTTATATCCATCATATTAAACAAAAAACAAAAATTAATTATGAATTGATCTTTCAAAAGGCTAAATTAAGTTTATGAACCAAATTATATAGGAGACCATATATACATCTTTTAGCATGATCAAATAATTAATCTACTCAAAAAAAAAAAAAACACTACTTCCTACGTTGATAGTCCATACCATAAATGTTTGTCATATCTCATAGTTTTGGGATGAACATAAAGTATCCCTATAACCATGCGAACTTATTTAGAGTTATGCTAACTAATTGTACTCTTTAAGATTTGTTTTATTGGTTTGAAAAACAATTTAATGACTTAAACTTGATGAAGAGTGGAAAAAATAATAATTTTAATACCTAAAATCTTTCTTATTAGTTATAAAAAAAAAAAACCTTGAAGAAGGCACTCGTCGGTAGCGAGATTCACTTATTTATTAATTTTCATCACCTGCCTACCTTCCTTTTGTTTCCATTCTCAAAAATTCAGAGATTTTCTATGAGACTTTCCACTTCGAAATTGGATTCAGTGCAATTTTCTTTCGTACAATTTTGATGCAATTCATATAAAATACACATTTTTAGTTCCTTTTTGAAGTATTAATACGGACTCACACTAATAATAATCCACTATTAATAGATTAGAGACCAAATTAATATCAATATTGACAAATATCATCACCTTAAATGGATTAGGGACCAAATTGTTATTGATATTAAAAAATAGTCTCACGAGGCTATTTAGTGATGATGTTTGTCAAAATTGATAATAATTTCATCCCTAATCCATTCATAGTGGGTTATTGTTAGAGTAAATCCGTATTAGTACTTCAAAAATGAAGTAAAAATGTGTATTTTATAGGAATTGTACCGGCATTGCACGGAAGGGAATTGCACTGGATCCAATCTCTTCCACTTCCGTTCCTCAATTTCTTTTAATAATTTGTAACGGAATGAAAATTAAAATTAGAATTGAATTATTTAAATTAAAAAGTATCTCTAATATGAAAAGATAGAATTGAAAATTTATAAAAAGATGTGAGATAAAAAAATTATAATTTATCCCTCAATAAATATTAAATAATTAATTTTCATTTATTCATTAAATATTAAAAAATGTTCATAAAAAATATATTAAAAAAAGACATTGGAACTTCAGGAGAGAAAAAAAAAATCTAGTTTGGATGGGTGAAATTATGATTTGCCCCATAAAAAAAAATTCCTTTACAATTAAGTCCCTCACAAAACTTCCATTTCTCCTAAATATAATTTTGTGAGGAACCTAATTGAAAAGGAATTTTTCTTTTTGGGGCAAATCATAATTTCACCCAACCATGGGAAGATGAGAGAGAGAGCAGGGACACAACCATCTTTTCTTTTTAATTTCACAAAACTTATCTCAAATTCTTCAAAAAATACAAAGAATTAAATTCCAAAGTTTTTGCAAAGAACTATGAAATTGAGACAATTCCACATAATTCAATTTCACGTGCGAACCAAACTGAAAAATTTATCAAGTATTGTGCAATTCTACGTAGAATTAAATTCTTTACCCAACAAATATAGCCTAGAGTTTATACTTTCAGTACTCTATTTTTATATACTAGCTAGAGGCATAACTTTCTCATGTTTCTAAAATATACGTGTTAATGATTGGCAATAATAAAATAATTTGCGATCCTCTTTGTGCGGTTTTATATAGAAGCATGGACAATAATATATAGGTCAAATGTTCATTTTGGTCCTCTATGTTTTACACAAGTTTTAAATTGGTCCTTTATCTTTCAAAAGTTCTATATTGGTCCTCTATGTTTCCCAAAAGTTTTATATTTGTCCTTCAGGTTTCATGGAAGTTCTATATTAGTCATTTATGTTTCATTGAAGTTCTATATTGGTCCTTTATGTTTCATTGAAGTTTTATATTAGTCCTTTATGTTTCATTAAAGTTTCATATTGGTCCTCTCAGCATGATTTTATTTTTGGCTTAAATGATGTCGTTTGAGTGTTTTTAGTGTATCTAAGACCATGTCAGCTATCTAATAAACGTATGAGAGATTATGTGTCCACCTCGGCACGCCACGTCAGCAGTTAACTTAAGAAATTGATGGAAGTGGACGGAAGGACCAATTTAAACTTCTTGCAAACATAAAGGACCAATATAAAACATCATGCAAACATAAGGGACCAATTTGGAGTTTTGACCTAATATATATTATAATTGGTGACAAAGTCTCAAATTTGCATGTCCATATATAATTAAGGACACTTCTTTCTTTAAAGCTTAAACACTGTATATGCTCGTGGCTTAATTGATTATCACTTCTATTTAATTTTTTTAAAAAAATAAAATTAAGATCATTCTTGTGAATATATTAATTAAATTAAAGACTGATTAATAAATACTCCTTAGTCCTTGCATCAAACTTCTTATAATTCCGTCAACATTTACAAATTATCAAGCACGTGCATTTGTTATAATATTTTTTTAATAAAATAAAATGGTCAAAACTCCAAATTGCTCCTTTATGTTTGCACGAAGTTTTATATTGGTCCTTTATGTTTCAAAAAGTTCAAATTGGTCCTTTATGTTTGCAAGAAGTTCCAAATTGGTCCTTCCGTCCAAGTCCATTTATTTCTTCCGTTAAGTGCTGATGTGTTGAGGTGGACATATCATTTCTCCTACATGTCCATTTAAGCTGACATGGCATGCCACATCATCGCCACGTCATTGACACGTCATCATCCACTATCATATGTGATGACATGGCGCTGATGTGGCAATGACGTGGCATGACACGTCAACTTAGATGGACACGTCAGCACGCCACGTCAGCACTTAACTTAAGAAATTGACGGAAGTGGACGGAAGGACCAATTTGGAACTTCTTGCAAACACAAAGGACCAATTTAAACTTTTTGAAATATAAATGACCAATATAAAACTTCGTACGGACCATTTGAGATTTTGACCAAATAAAATTTATATGTTATACTATATACAAGATAGTATTATTACCGCTTGGACGATTAGACATCCAACCCCATCCCTCTCTTTCTTGTTTTACGTCCCCATGCTACGAGCCAGATTTGTTGTATCATAAGGATTTGCCTTTTCTATTGATTCCTCCAAATTGGTTCGTAACAAGTTGGCCCGTCCGAATAAAATATTAAAAATTAAAATAGGTTGTATAAACAGCAATTTTTTTTTCTTAAAACTAGCATTCTTAAGATCAAAGAGTCGGGCGGAAAGAGGAGGAAAACTATCCCAAATTGACAGGTTAGTGTGAGCTTATCTTTGCAATTATGCACTCTTCGAATAAGAATTCATTTTTTGAAAGATCCCGGCTTTCGTGCTTTGGTAGGTCTTGGCTTTGACCGTTAATACTTAATAGCATAGCAGTAGGGTAAACACACTAGTGGACAAAACAGACGCGAGGGCCAAGGCCCATAAGACAAAGGCAGGCCTCTAATACATGAGACCTCTAAAACTGATCCTAAAACGTCCTTATGCATATCTCTTATTAATTAAGTTCAAATGCAGTACTTAAATATTGTTGGACAGCCCTTTATCTTTTGCACACTTGTATGTATTTGTGTACACTGTTGTTTCTATTTTGTTGATTGGTTCTATGTTGGGGTTTAGTTGTAGCATTTGGGTTTTCTCATTTAGGGGTTATTTTGGGTAAAAGGGTTGAGTGTTTGGCTGCATAGGTTTTAATATTGTATATGAACTTTTTTTTTAGGCTAAAATGCACATACACCCCCTGAGTTTTGGGGCAGCGGCACATAGACCCCTGAGTTTTAAAACGTTGCATATAGACCCCCTGAGTTTTTACTTTGGGACAGAGACACCCATTCTATTAGGGTTCCGTGAAAACTAAGCGTTAAGTGCCACGTCAGTAAGCATGTGTGAGGGGTGTCTCTACCCCAAAGTAAAAACTCAGGGGGTGTATGTGCCCCTAAAGTGAAAACTTAGGGGGTGTATGTGCCCCTAAAGTGAAAACTCAGGGGGTGTATGTGCCCTCACATATGTTTGCTGACGTGGCACTTAACGCCTAATTTTCACGGAATCCTAACAGAAGGGGTGTCTCTGCCCCAAAGTGAAAACTCAGGGGGTCTATGTGCAACATTTTAAAACTCAGGGGGTGTATGTGCATTTTAGTTTTTTTTTTTTTTTTTTTTATGTAGGTAATCCTACATAGTGGTTTGTAGAAGAATTGTGACAGTGATAGGTGGAATTATTAGGAAGTGGTGAATTGTTTGAAAGAGTTTAAAGTTGTGAATTATGAAAGATTATGGCTAAAATTGCCTGAACGTTCTTTAGAAAATGGTTTAAAGCCCATTGAAGATAAGAAATATTGCGACTAAAATTGGGAATGTTGAATTTTATGTTAGTTGGTGAGTACATTAGAATAATATATCACTATCTGATCAATGAGTAGATGTTCAGTGATACGGTAATATTAAATTTCAGTACAGCCCTCCAATCAATTGATTTTTAAACCATTTAAGATGGGTCCTTATTAATGTAAATTTCTATTAATATTAATAAATGACTTTACATGATTGGAGTGATCAATGCTTGTTACTATTGTTAATTCAATAGGGCATTCAAATTGTTAGTTTTTTATGCTTCCATATAAATGCACGGCCAAATATCAATTTTAGTCTTTTATCTTTTAAAAGTTTTAAATTTGTCCTCTATCTTTGCAATTTGTTCCAAATCAAGCACCGTCAAAATTTTCAATTAAATGTTAATGTGATATGTTGGAAGTTTTGAAAAATTATAATTTTACCACTTCTTCAACTTCAAATTTTCATTTCAATCCTATCCTCTTTTTATTAACATGAACTCACAACCTGCATTATAATTAATATTAGTAACTTGATGCTTTCATTACAAATTTTGTATTTTCTTATAGATTTTGGTCTCTTTCTCAATATGATACTTTTAAAAGCCTATGATGTGTTCCTATATGTTTCACTACTGTGTTGTATTTCCTTTGAAGATGAATAATATTGCTTATATATGATTAATATGAATCTTCTTGTTTGAAATACATCCACTAATTTCTAATAAATATTCTTTTGCTGATATAAATGTTCTCTCAGACTTCATGATTTTCTGACAAATATTCTTTTTGCTGATGATAAATATTATTTTTTTGACAAAAATATTCTTTCATTACTGTGCTTTACCTTACAATTTGCAGAAAACTAGTTCTTTAACTCAAGTTTTAGCTTTATATTTGTCTCTTAGCTGTAAATTGTCTTATTAAAAATCTTATATAATTAATGCATTTGTCTCATCCATCTTCTTTTGTTAGCGAATCTCATTATTTTTACAGAGAAATTTGTCTTATTATGCAGTAAGTCGAAAATCTTATATGTAACTATTTGTTTTCAATAGGTTGATGAGGACCACCGTCAATATGAGAACGAGGATAGTGTGTTAAATAGTAGGTTCATAGATTAAATCGAGACATTATATTTTTTAATATTAAATTTTCTATTTCTATTTATTAGAGATTAAATTGAAATAAGTTGAACTTTTTAAGAATTAAATTTAAGATAAATTGAATTTTTTAAGAAAGTCGACCTTTAGTGATGACAGTTTCATATCGCCACCGAAGATCTTCAATGGCGACATTTTAGTTGTCATCGAAGGCCTTTGGTGATGACAACAATTTTGTCGCCACCAAAACCTCTTCAGTGGCGACATTATTGTCGCCACAAAATACACTTCAGTGGCGAAAATTGAAATGTTGCCACCAAAGGGTTTTCAGTGGTGACCATTTCTTTCGCCACTGAAAACCTTCAGTTGCGAATTTTTAAAAGTCGCCACCAAAGAGTTTTCAGAGATGACCATTAATGTCGCCATTGACAACCTTCAGTGACGAAATTTTCAAAGTCGCCACCAAAGGGTTTTCAGTGGCGACTCTTCCGCCACTGAAAATTAACCTTCAATGGCGAAATTTTAAAAGTTGTCATCGAAGGGTTTTTATTGGTGACGTTTCCAGCCGCCACCGAAGGGTTTTTGTGGCCACCGAAGGTAAAAACTTAATTAATTATAATTTTTAATTTAAAAATAGTTAAATGACAAATAGAAATATTATTATATAAAATTATTTATATATAATTTGTAATTTCTCCAAAATAAAACATGTATGTAATGGGTGAGAATTAATTGTTTTTAATTATTTATCTTTAAATAAAAATAAAACATGTAAAAAATTTAAAAGAATAATCATAAAAGAGATGAGTTGTACAAATTATATAAATATAACTTTGTTTTTGTAGAACCTAAAGGCAAAGATATAAAATTAAAATAATAAGTGAGAATTAATATCCATCAAATACGATGTTCTTTATATATGTTCATCTATTATTATTTTTACTTTTTCTTATTTGATGTTCATAATAATACATTTTCAAAAAGATTAATTGAAGTATTAGAAGACTAAAATTATTATTATATTATTTAAAAAAGTAAATGATATATATTTTATTTTTTAAAATTAATAATAAAATATTTATAATTAATGTTTTATATATTTTAAAAATCATCTTACATTTCAGTTTCCGCCACTAAAGGGTTTTCAGTGGCGATTATTCCCTTCGCCACTGAAAGCCTTCAATGGCGAAATTTTAAAAGTCGCCACTAAACCTTCTGTGGCGACTATTCCTCTCGCCACCGAAGGTAGAAAACTTAATAAATTTGTCAAGGTTTTGTGACGAATTTTGCAAAAAACGTCACCCCTAAAAACCTTCAGTGGCTTTAAATGTTCGCCACCGAAGATAGAAAACTTAATAAATATATTAGAATGAAAATATATAACAAAATGTGATATATGGCTTAGTGGTTGCTGTAGACAATACTATGCACCATGTCTTGACTTCGAATCCATCCATGCGCCATCTTTAAAAAATATAAGGTGGTCTTGAAAGTGAAGGTCCAGTGGCTGGCGGCGGAGGTCGTCACCGGCCGTTAAAGTTCCGGCAACTGCTTTTAGTGGCGGCTAAAAGTTGCCAAAAAAAGTGGTTTTGGTGGCGACTAAAAGTCACCACAGAAGGTTTTCATTGACGACAAAAAGAGGTCGCCACTAAAGGTCCTTATAGTGGCGGCAAAAAATCGCCACCAAAAACTCCAACTTTTTTTGCTATTTTAGTGGCAAAAATTAACCATTTTTTGTGGCCTTTTTGGTCCTCACTTAAGGTCTTTAGTTGCAGGACTTTCAGTGGCGACTTTTGTCGCCACCAAAACCCTAATTTGTTGTAGTGAATTTAGAGTAAAAAGTTGTTGATGGCATAATTAATAGTGACATCAAATATTGGAGATACCAAAAATACTTTTGTCAAATTAGCATTATAATAAAATTTAATTTATTTCAATATTAATTTTCTTTCGCACCCTTATAAATTGAGAATCTTCAATTAATTTTTATCATCATATTTAACATGTATATATTGTTGAAGACTTTTTTAAAAATTTATTATTAATTGTATTATATAGTTTTTGTAATTCCATAATATGCTATCCTATAGACACGTGGCACTAGCCTTTTAGAAGGTTAACCGGACTACGGATCAGTGACACGTGGGCCGCTTGACGGTCCCAGACGTGTTCTCTCCCCACAATCACCCAAGTACTCTCTCGCATTAGAGACGTGGGTGAACTCCCTAGATTGTGGGTCAAGCTCCTGGCTCAAGAACGTGGGTCAACCATGTTCTCCTCTATCCCGAGTATAAATATTCCTCAACTGGGGGACTGATAGAGAGGCAACCTAGAAGAGAACAAGACAGTGCTTGCAAAACAAAATCATACCACGAGATCATCGCTACTTGAAGTTTACCCAACAGACATCAGCCCATATTCACTCATTGACAGGATATACTCATCCTTTTGCTCTAAGCAACATCCAGAGGCTCTACCTACGAGATACCTCCAACAGGTGGCTCGTCTGTCCGGAGAACACACACACGTCCTAGACGCACACTATCACTACAGGTAACATTCCTGTCTAACGGCCACCATGGACGTTCCCTCTTCGAAATACGTGGACTTTGATCCCTACACAAGCCACTACAAGAAAATGCTGATTAGCTACGGAAATTAGCTAGGAAAAATTTCCCTAGCTAATCCCTAGCAAGGTAAAAAAGTTTAGCGCGAAAAGGCGGGAAAATTTAGCTACGGATTTCCCCAGCTAATCCTTAGCTAATTAGTTAGGGAAAAAATCCTTAGCTAATTAGCTAGGGAAAAAAACCCTAGCTAATTAGCTAGGGATTTGCTATGAATTTCCCTAGCTAATTAGCTACGGATTAGCTAGGGAAAAAAATCCCTAGCTAATTTATTATATGTATATATAATGTTTTACATTAATAAATCAAAAAAGTGATAAATGGCCTAGTGGTTGGTCTAAATGTTACCATCCATGATGTTCCGTCTTCGAGTCCTCTTAGGACCATTTTTGAAAAATATAAAGTGGTCGCCGGTGGCCGTCGCCAGCGGCAATTTTTGGAGGGGGCGAATTAGCTAGGGATTGGCTACGAAAAAAATTCCTAGCAATTAGCGTCCAGATATTAGCTAGGAAAAAAACTAATCGGATTAGCTAGGGACTAGCTACGGAGATTAGCTAGGGACTAGCTACGGATTTTTCACTAGCTAATCCTGTTTTTTCTTGTAGTGAGCGTACGTAGGCACTTAGGTTATCACCTACAAGTTCCCCAAGGTTAAGTCTCCTTACGGTCCTTATTTAACATTATGAATTGTCTTAAAAAAAACGACAGTTACAGTTTTTATTTATCTATTTTGTCTTACAAAGTAAACTTCAAAAGCCAAAATAATTTTTCAACCTAAACACCATTCTTTTACATAACTCAACTAATTAATGATCTTGTTGAAATTGATGAGGAATTAATATAGGCAGATCATTAAGGTAACTAGTGTTTCAATCTACATTAACAAGATCACACAACACGTTCCAAGAGATAACAAAGCAATACAATATTCATAATCACATACACCCATAGACGTTAAAATGAACATTTACATTATGCTTTGAGATACTCCCAAGTTAAGGGCTTAAACACATGACCACACTCATACTCTATTTTCTCCAATTGTCCCTTCTGAAGGTGCATGTACACCACCCAGTCACCCTTCCCGACAGGACTCGGCATCGGCATCACGTACCCGGCGTCTCCGCCCCACGGAAAATGGTACGACCCGAACACCGGTTTCCCCCACCCGAAATCTATCTTCGACTCCGGGAACCTTTGTCCTGACGAAACTACAAATGCTGACCCATCATCTTCTTCTCCACCGCCGCCGCAATATATCCTCGCTAACCCGGCAGAGGGCCGGTGGGCCTCCACCCAATCAATGAGGCCCAAGAAATGCTCCTTTGTGACCGCGGTTTCCAAGAACATGTGAACCTCACTCGCCACCCAACTCAATGAATTCTCTGTCAACTCTTTCACCGGTTTACCGCCAAATGGTACGGAAAGGACATTCCCAAAATAAGAACCCATCAAAGCTTTCTTTTTATCGTTGTCATTATATAGCCTTTTCCTTCCATCCACCACTATCCCCATTCTCGTGATGACCTTTTTACCCTTGGCACTAGTTGCAATCATCTTCCATAAGAATGCACAGAAGGACTCGAGCTTAGTTCGCTTCACCCCATTAACATCCACGTTTGATTCGGAGTTTGCCAGTGATTGAATGTGGTTGAGTTCCTCGAATTTGACATAATAGATCCGACTAATGAATAGGTTGAATTCGGGTTCGGGCCCATGCTTCTTGGTAGGAGGAAGGTTAGAATAGGGAATATACATGTCATGGAGGGAAGAATGGATGTAACCGGGCCTTCTTGGGCTTAGTAGAGAGCGACGAAAACAAGGTTGGGCCTGGGATGGAAATGTGGTGATTGTGGGCTTTGTGGGCCGGGCCATCTCGGCCCATGATACAAGGAACATGTTTGCTGAGTAAGCATCAGCAATACGGTGATCAAAAGTGCATCCCACTACTAAACCACCACACTTTAGGAAAGTCACCTACAAATTAAAAATTTAACTTGATCATTTTGTTCTAAACAAAAATATACGGGGTATGTTACATAACACCACATTTTTTTATTCAACATGACATAGTATTCATTACGAAATGTTTTATTATAAAATAATAATGAGTAAAACATTATTTTGGTCCTTTTTAGATAGCACATTTCTCAATTTGATCCTTTTTAGATGACCTTTTTTAATTTAATCCTTTTTAGATTATCCATTATCAATTTGGTCCTTACCGTTAAAATTACTAACGGAGTTAGCTGAGGTGGATAATTTAAGGTAAATTTATAATTTTTAAATAATAATAGGGCTTTTAATATAATTATTTTGGGACAATTTTGTAATTTTCACAAATTGAAAAAGAAACATGGTACCATTTTCAATTTTTGAAAATTATAAAATTTCCCAAAATAATTACATTAAAAAACCCTCTTAATATTTTAAAATTATAAAATTACCCCAAATTATTCACCTCAGCTAACTCCGTTAGTAATTTTAACGGTAAGGACCAAATTGATAACTGAATAATCTAAAAAGAACTAAATTGAGAAAGGCCATCTAAGAAGGACCAAATTGAGAAAAATACTATCTAAAAAGGACCAAAATAATATTTTACTCAAATAATAATTGATAATACTGCTACTTATCCAATTGTGAACACGTGAATGCCCAAATTAATTTGGGTCATGCTCACGTGACAATTTAAGAGATTCCACATGACATAGTATTCATTACGGAATGTTTTATTATAAAATAATAATTGATAATACCGCGACTAATCCAATTGTGAACACGTGAATGCCCAAATTAATTTGGGTCATGCTCACGTGACAATTTAAGAGATTCCATGCAGGCAAATCATAAAGCACCATTATGGATTGGGTTTGCGGTCCAAAACTGCCTCCATAATTTATAAATATGCTACTTTAATTTTGTCTAAACTCTAGGCACATAATTAAGTACAAGCTCGTAACAACATACTAGTTAGCATTAACATCATAAGGGTATGTTTGGTAACAACACCAAACAGTAAAATCGTGGTATTTCACGATTTCTAAAAAAATTTTACATAATATTTTATACATACCAAACACATTTTTTATTATACTTTTTCTTTTTCCTAATTTTTCTATCTCTCTCCTCACTTTTCTCTATAGTACTTTACTCTACAGTACTTTCTTTACAGTACTTTACATCCGTGCATCTATACCAAGCATACCCTAAAATTTTTAGGTTACTCATTGCCTCCCAACTGTCGCAGGTCTCTCTGTGCCCTTTTAGACTCTCACCGTCAGCTCAACCGTACTCCATTGAGTCTACTAAGGTATAACTCTCTCACCAAACGTCACATGAAGTCATGCATGATCCCTATATACCTCAAACAACACATACATGCACATATTATTACTATCGCAATGATAGTATTTGTCAGCGACGATTATCGAAAAAAATACCATTCAAAAAAGTATTGCCAAAATAAGTACTACAATTCGTGACCTTACCGTCAAAGGTACTATTATTGTCTTTTTTCAACAACTTAATTATTTCGACAACCAAAATTGATTGTTAAAAAAAGTGTCTTTTTTCAACAATTAAATACTCCTTCGAAATATAGATTGTTGAAAAGACTCACTTTTCTTGTACTATTTCATGGAGGATTCAAATTTTGATTCATATCCCGTTATTGAAAAGAATAAGAATGCATTTGTGATTTTTTTTCGTAAGGAAAGGTATATCAACCACCAACAACAATGACTAATCCCCTAGCTACAAGTCATTAACTTAAGAGTAAACGATTGACTACATAATGCTTTTCATGCCCAAAGATAAAATTCAAACTTCCACCACTTAATTAAGGGACTAAGTAAAGAAACCATTAAGTCATATACGTGACACCCACCCCCTATCTCTTCTCTCTCATCGTCGCATCCGCCGGTGATTAGAACCTCTCACTAGCTAGCTACGTCATTGCCCCCAGTGAAAATGAAAGGATTAATTCTCACACTATAAAAAATATAAGGATTTTTAAGAATTTATATTTCAACTGCCATTACAAATTGTTAAAATTGTATTTTTCTTAATTAAATTTTGGCTAACAAAATAAGTTGTCAAAAAAATCAATAATATTATTTTCGACGATAAATAATTTTTTCATAATATCATTTTCAATAATATCTTTATCTACGAAAGCCATGAAAAAAACACCGTTGAAAAAATATTGTCAAAAACAATATTAACAAAAAACTCAAAAAAAATATTATTGACAATTTTTAACTTTTTAAATAACTAATTTCCGCGTTCAAAATTTAATTTTAAAAAAAGTACAGTTTTTAATAATTAGTAGAGGATGTTAAAATCTTTATTATTAAAAATAATTTTTGTAATGTCAATATAATTTGTACACAAAGGTCTATTTGGAGTTGCTTGCAAAATCAGTTTATTGTCGAATAACTTCCATTTGTTTTAATTTAATTTGAGAAAGAAACAATTTGTTTTTTAAAAATTTAACTTTATTGGTAATATATTTAAAAATGTTGTATGAAAAATATTTTTGATTAAAAAATTACTAAAAAAAGTCATGTATAATATATTTAAGATGTTATTAATATATATATATATATATATATATATATATATATATATATATATATATATATAGGCTTTTGCACAGGTATATACAAATTACAAAATATATACACAAATTCAGCCACCTTTAAAAACTATCTACAGATATATACCACTTTTACTGTGCACGAGTAAAAGCACTATCACTGATGGCGCTTTTCTGAAACTTCAACAAGAAAAACGCCCTCAGTGAGGGTGTTTATAGGGTCAAATGGTCAACCCTATAAACGCCCTCACTGAGGGCTTTTTAACGCTAATATTTACATGAAAATAAGTGTGATAAAATAGTAAAAAAAAAACCCTCACTGAAGGCGTATATAGGTTTGACCATTTGACCCTATAAATGTCCTTACTGAAGGCATTTTTTTTGTTAAAGTTACATAAAAACGCCCTCACTGACAGCGTTTTTGCTCGTGCACAGTAAAAGTGGTATATATTTGTAGATAATTTTTAAAGTTGACTGAATTTATGTATATATTTTTTAATGTGTATATAGCCGTACAAAAGCATATATATATATATATATATATATATATATATATATATATATATAATATATATATATATGTTGTTATTTTTTTTGGGTAAGATTAGTGTAGCCCAGTAGCCCGTGGATATGAGATACTCCACGTCTTTAGTAAAAATGCCTATATCCCTATACATTGAACAGGAATCCTATCAGCAAAAATGCCTATACATTGAACAGGAATCTTGTCAAACGTATGAAACCCAAAGGTTATTGTTAATTTTTATTGAACAAAGAAAATATTACAAAATATTATCGAGTTCATTAATCAAATAAATTATTTATTAATTTAATTAAATATTAATGTTAATGAATAAAATGTTGTTATTTATGATTAATATTTTATTAATTAAATAGATAAATTATAGGGTTTTGAAAAAACAAATAATATTTACATTAGGAAATATATAAAAAAAAATTAGTAAGGATTTTTATTTTAAAATATTTTGGGAGTGTTTGGTATTACTACCAGTTTTTAGATTTTTATTTTTTGAAATTGAAATCTGTGGTCTGTTTTTCTGTGTTTTTTTTATATCTTCAATTTTTTATATTGATAAAATAACTAAAAATAAATATTTATGAAAGTTTAAAATATACTTACGTAGACGTTTTAGGAGCAAGATTTATGCACATTCGTGGTGGGTGGTGGGTGTTGATAGCAATAGTGGTACGCGGTGGTGGTTGGTCGGTGGCGGTGGCGGTGGCGGGTGATGGGTGGTGGCCTGGTGGGAGATGATGCGTGATCAATGGTGAGTGGTGGTGGTACATGTTAGTGGTTGTCATGGTGGTGGCGGTGGGCGTGGTTGGTAGCGGGTGGTGGTGGTGGTGGCAGGTGGTGCATAGTGTTGGTGGTGGGTGTGCGTGGAGGTGGAGGTGGTACGTGGTGCTGGTGGGTGTGATGGTGGTGGTGAGTGGTGGCGGTGGGCAATGGTGTGTGGTAGTGGTGATATTGGTGGGTGTGATTGGTGACGGGTGGTGGTGGCAGGTGGTGCATGGTGTTGGTACGTGGTGGTGGTTGGTGGTGGTGGGTAGTGGTGAGTGGTTGTGGTGGGTAGTGGTGAGTGGTGGTGGTGGGCGATGGTGCGTGGTGGTGGTGGTGGGCGTGGTTAGTGGTGGGTGGTGGCAAGTGATGCATGGTGTTGGTGGTGGTGGTGGCGGGTGGTGGTGTGTGGTGGTTACTGGTGGTAGTGAGTGGTGGTGATAGGTGGTCGTGGTGATTGAAAAAAAAAATGAAATGAAATTTGTGGAAACCTCAATTTTATAGTTTTTTTTATATGGTGTTTTATGTTTTGATATTAAGTCCAAAATTGAAAATAAAACTCATTCAGCCAAACAAGTTTTAAATTTTTCTTTTCTAAAATAAAACTGAAAACTATAGCAATATCAAACATTAAATTTCAATTTTTCTTTTTGGTTTAGGATTTACGATGAAGCTTCAATTTCTAAGTTAAATTAAAAATTTTCTTCTACTAATATTCAAAAGTTCTTTTAAGCATCTTCTGAAAATCTCTTTTTTTAAAATAATGCTGATAAAAACTGCTGACTTCTTTTTAAATGAAGTTTTTTTTAAAAGTACTATAAAATAGAAACTGTTCGACAAATTGAGTTGAAAACTCTTTTGTCAATAATTCAAAAATAATTTATTTTAAGTAAAATTGTATAAAAAATACCTTGGATGATAAAATTACCAAGGACGCGCATATGTGCGCCCACACACAAATTATATAGCTCATAAATAGTTTGGTTAATTAAATTATGTGCTTTCGTTATTTTAAACCAGCCAAACTTAAATATTTAAGATTTGGTTCATTTATAGTACTAATAGATTCATAGCATAATCCTATTATTCCTACATAGGTGACCAAATTAAAATAACCTGAACAGCAAGCACTCCATGTTTCTTAGTAGGGACAAGTTTGCCTTCAACACATTCATCTGGGTTGTACAAGTTTAGGCATCTTAGCTCCACGTCAGCCGCGGCTTCCGCGAAACCTACGCCGCGGTTGTTGCAATGCAGCTCCGGTTCGCCGGCCGTGTTAGTCACCATCTCGCCCGCTAGGGCATAGAATGAAACCAAGGCCTGAGCCAAGGCCTCCTTCAGAGGCCTTACCAGGGCAGGAGGTTCTGTGGTAACTGTGCCGGTGGTTGTGGTGATAATAGTAGTAGTGTTAGTATAACAGAAGAAGACTCCGACATCGACCGGTGGGAGGAGGAGATCGAGGTTGGAGAGCGGGAGCCAGTGGTCTTGCATCGGCAGCGCCGCAGCCACCACCTCCTCCTTCTTCACCGTCACTACAAAAGATTCTCCCATTTTGTTGGTTGTAGATTAGAGAGAATGAATTGATGGATGGAGTTTTGAAGAGATAGGTTGTGTTGGTTGCATGGATTTATTATTTATAGGCACTACATGTCGGTAAAAGCCAGAGAGAGAAAGAGGGAGATGAAAAATATAATACGGCAAAAGGAAAGAAAAGTCTTTCTAATTTTTTTTTTTAATTTTGGATTAAGATATTCACGAGCGTGGATCTTCTGCTGTCCAAAGTTGTGCTGTCCGATTTAGCCACGATTATAACCGTGGCTAAATCGAACAGCATAACTTCGGACAGCAGAGGATCCGAACTCAGATATTCACCCGTGCAAATTTTATGATTACTTTTCGGAATATACATTATTTAGACACTCTCCCATCACATGATTGGGGATGATTAAGATCATGGTTTTAAATTGCGGTCCGCAATGCATATTGCGGCCGCACAACAATATTGAGGTTGCGCGGTTTTATATATAGAAACGCGGCTAATAATTGTATGAGTTTGTGACTGTTTAAGAAGTTGAAACGAGAGTGTAGAATGAGTGTATGTCCATGGAAGAAAAAGAGAAAAAAATATTAGAGAATAATATATATTTAATGTATTTAATGTTATAATAGATATAAATTCTTTTAAAAAATTAACGGCCGAAGCGGCCGCAATATCCGCAACCGCAATTTAAAACCTTGATTAAGATACTTTACTCAACGAGTATCCTAAAATTTTATCATGTGATTCTAAATATGAGTTCGGATACCAAGTTAACAGGTCCGGAGACAGGTAAGGTCTTGTCAATAATAATAATAATTTATTTTTATATATAAAAAAATACTTTTACACTTCTTCTATGGAGAAAATATATAATAGTAAAAAAAAATATCAAATATTTTATATATAGTAAAATAATTTAATAGTACATTTATATTTATGATTTATTTTTTTTTAATTTTTTGTGATTATAGATGAAAAATTTGATAAAAATAAGTTTCATATTAATAAAATATTAATTTATTTCAAAATTTCTATAGACTTGGATCCAAATATGGGATTCAACTATTTGTAAGGTGAGATAGGGATTGATTTTGATACCCATTCAAATTAGATACAGGGATGAAAAATATATTAAGTTAAGTATCCTACCCAAACTTTATTCATGATCATCACTACACATGGCGTATTATTCTCATACTCTCAAGATCAAACATGGTATTCAATAGTTTAATATATCTATATTTTATATGGTTTTAAAACATTTTCGTCAATGGTCTCTCAAAATAATTATTTAAATAATTAAAAAAATAAAAATATTATGTGAGAAGATAATATGAGAGAGAAAATAGAAATAATAATGATAACTTTTATAAAAAGATCATGGCAATGGTAGTTATCAAAGAAAATAAGTTTATAATATTTAATTTATTCTTTTAAAATTAATAATAATAATAATAATTTATATCTATATTAATATAATAATTTATATTATATTTTGTAAATTAAAAAAAATTGACATACACGTACATGTATGTAAAATTTCTAGTATATATATATATATATATATATATATATATATATATATATATATATATATATATATATATATTCTCATTTGTCACATTAAACACCTTTTATGACATTCCTAAAATCCTAGTCTCGAAAATCACACCGGAAATCCTAACCCTAGGAATGTGAGTTCTAGGATTAAAATTTTTGGGATTAAAAAATTAATTCGTGTATATACCAAATGCACTTTTAGTACTTAAATTATTTGTAGATCCATTTATTGAAATATTGATCTGTTCAAAATTAATAAAACTTAGAATAATAATATACATGTAAAAAATAAATACACTAAAACAAAATAGCAAACACAAAATTTATATTGAATAATTTAATAACTGATTGAAAGCAAAAATATAATATGTTTAAAAAAATAAATCATGCCTAAAGTAAAATAATACATAAACCACTCAAAATCCCTTTTCAATCTCTGCACGCCATAACTTTTTTCAATAACAAAATTATTATTATAAAATTATTAATCATATTTATAATAAATATAGAACAAATCTAAATCAATCATAAAAAAATTGTGACAGCTATTAAATTTAAACTTTAAAAGAAAATGACATGATTGGCCAAAAAAAAGAAAAGAAAATGACATGTACTAAATGATGTGTCCTTTTGTTTTTGTCTATTGAACTTTCTAATAATGTATTTTGCTAAAATGAGAAGAGAGAAATATAAAAAAAATATGGATTCCATTCCATCAATTTTATTTCTCCTTTTTCTTATCTTATCTTTTTTTTTCTCTCTCTCTTATCAATTTAGCAATTTGCTTAATTTAAATTTAAAGTATCAACTCTCATGTTTTGTCCAAAAAATAAAAGCACGATAGTATATATGCAAAAAGATTTATTAAAGTTAATGGCAAACAAAAAAAATCAAAGTTTGCATTAGGGTACGCTTGGTATGAATGCACAGATGTAAAGTACTGTAAAGAAAGTACTGTAGCGTAAAGTACTTTAGAATAAAGGAAAGTACTGTAGAAAAAATGATGAGAGAGATAGAGAGAAAAATTAGGAAAGAAAAAAAGTATGATAAAAAGTATATTTGATATGTATAAATATGATGTAAATTTTTTTTTGAAAAATGTGAGAATCCATGATTCTACTATTTGCAATTCATACCAAACATACCCTAAGAAGTCTCGAAGTTAGTGCGCCTGTGTTTTCATGAGTACAGCATTTTTAAAATTATGTTTTCATTTTTGAGGATTTTGAATAAGAAAAAATGGAAACAATTTTATGGTGTTTTCAAAAATCTTCTCATTTTAAAAAAATTTATTTAAAATTTATTTTTTGAAACTCAAACCAAACACATTTTTTTAATTATTTTTTATTTTCAGTAAAAATTAATATAGAAAATGAGCCTACCAAACGCATTCTTAAAATTTCAATTAAATTATTTGATTTAGTTACTATAAAATTTTGAAATTTTATTCCATTTTAATTCAAATTTAAAATTAAAAACAACCGAATCCAGTCAAGCCTAAAAAAGTAAGCAATCAAAAGAGATAAAAAAAATGACAATGAGGAATGACACCGTTGATTAAAGTTTAAATTTTTATCTCGTATAGACGAGGATTCAAATTTTATGATCGATGTGAGGATTTTATTAGTAGATGATATATAAATCCTCCCATGAATACTCATAAATATTGAAAGATCTTCCTTAATTTTGGTTAAATATCGATATTTATTCCTCCTAAACTTTTAACCTTAAAAAAAAAAAAGAAATGGGGACGACAAAGACAGAAAAAAAAGGCAACAAAAGTCTTCCTTAATCCTAAGTTAGGCAAGTTGCAACTTCTGAGTGGCAACAAATGACTCATAAATATCTCTTATAAATATCTTGAGGTCACGTGTCTTTCAGGTATTGGTTGAGCTGGTCTTTATCCTTTGGATGGAATCATTACAAGTGATACCAAATTGAATTAAGCCGACCCATCCGTACACTTCTTGACAATATTATTGTTCATACTAGGCACATTTTTTAGTCACATGCGATCCGTGTTCTCCACGAAGTTAATCAATACGCGAATAAGATCGCAAAGTTTGACTCTCACAAAGACATCCCATTTTTAATATGGGAAGACCCACCTAAAGAAGTTTTGTCACTAGAAAGGATTAGTCCTTCATAACGTGATGAATTCGGGTTTAAATTCTTATTAAGAGAGGTGTTCACATTTAGTGTCCAACAATATCTCAAATAGAATTACCTCTAATAGAAGAATACTTGTAAAAAAAAAAAGTTTCCCTAAGCCTCTTAACGGACGCTTTGTTCACATAAGTTTTACAGGAGTAGTTGTTTTGTGATTTTGCTTTAATTTGATTCTTCTTAGTCACAAAAAAAAAAGAAGTTAAAATGCACTGAGATTCTTTGAGTTTTGGGTCAGGAACTCATACACTTCCTGAGTTTCAAAATCTTGCAGACAGACTCCCTGACCTTTCAATTTTGAGTACCCAACACCCTTCTGTCCACATTCAACCATTATTTGCTTACGTGGCAAATAATGACTGAATATGGACAGAAGACTAACAAAAGGGTGTTGGCCAGTGCTTCAAATTGAAAGGTTTGAAAGGTCAGGGTCTGCAAGATTTTGAAACTCATAGTGTGTATGTGCCCCTAACCTAAAATTCAAGAGACCTTAGTGCATTTTAGCAAAGAAAAAAAAGGTGTGATACCAATGTAATGATTCTCCAAAAGGTAAAGATTTTTTTATGTGTTTATTAACAAGTGTCTTGACACATTTTTAAGGTTGATTGAAAGAGAATTTATTGCTTTAAACTTGATAAAAAGTCAACAAAAATAATTTTATACTCTCAATTAATTGAAATGGATCTTAGAGCTGGTTAGCAAAACATATTTTTTTTCTTTTAAACTATAAATGTTAGAAAGAATGAATTGATGGCTTTGATAGTGTAATCACCATCCTTAAGAAAATCAAGCCCCCAACTTTTTTGTTGTTACTTGGTTGGTTATGGTAGATTTCCTCCAGGATTTTACAAAGCCTGATATTATAGTCATCAAACTTATAATATCTCATAACACGATTTCTTGGGAATCAGAAGGAAGAAAATATGATTTTCAAATTTTTTAGTGTGTTTCTGTTTGATGGAAGATGCGAATTTATAAACAAAATCTGAACAAACATGATATTATTCATATATGACATTTCAGATCTGAACGTTGGCATTTGAATGTTGTACTCATTCAAATTAATTAATTAATATGAATTTGTTTAATAATTAATCAAAATTAATTATCCGGGCTACCAATTTTAAGCCCAAGTGTCCAACCTTTGACTAATATATTATATATATTAGGATCACACCATATATAATTTTAGATTTTCTATCCAATATCCTTTATTTATTTTATTATAAATTATTCAATAACCATTATATATACTGCTTCCATCCTTGATCTTTCCAATGTGAAACTAAATTAATCACTAACGGTTCTAACAATAAATGTCTCTTCCATGGAAAGAGATAGAAAGATCGAGGAGAGGCCGACGATGATGATATGGTGTGAGGGCAATTCTTGCCTCTGACCGTTGCATATTGTTCAATCGCAAACACCGTGATTAACGCAAAAGAAGATCATTTCATTAGATGAGCAAAATATCCGCAACTTGTTGATGAGTAGAAATATATTTGGGAATAACAAAACCATCCTTAAATTTCTCACGCACTAAGTGGCAATCAATCTCAATGTGCTTAGTGCGTTCATGGAAAACAGGATTAGCAAAAATATAAAGTGCAGATTGATTATCACAAAATAAAGGAATAGGTAAATCAAAAACAACCTCCAAATCCTTCAGAACAAAAGATATCCGAAGTAACTCACACACAGTGGAGCTCATACTCCTATACTCAGCTTCACAGGATGATCTTGAAACTATACCTTGTTTTTTTAGATTTCCATGACACCAAAGTACCTCCCAGAAAAATACAAAACCCAGATACTGACCTTCTTGTAATAGGACAACTTGCCCAGTCACTATCACAAAAGGCCTGCATATTCAAGTCACAATCAAAACCATAATTTTGTGTACCTTTTAAGTACCTAACCAAGTGCATTGCAGCAAAAAAAAAAAAATGAGACTCAGTGGGAGCTCCAACATATTGGCTTAATTGCTGGACAGGAAAAGCAACATCAGGCCTGGTCAAACTTAGGTATAACAATCTTCCAATCAACCTCCTAAACCTTTCTGGGTCAGTTAGAGGAATAGATTGGTCATCAAATTTCAGCCCTTTCACCATTTGAGTCTTTACTGCTACTGCATCAGCTAATCCTGCATCAATCACAATGCTTCTAATATATTTTCTTTGAGAAATAAAAAAACCATCCTGCATGTGAGAAACTTCAACACCTAAAAAATATTTAACCAAGCCTAGATCTTTAATTGTAAATTTATTGTGCAAGAAAAGCTTGATTCTGGCTATCTCATCTTCACAACTTGATGCCAATAGAACATCATCCACATATACCAATAACACTGTAAAAATATCACCATTTTTCTTGACAAAAAGACAGTGATCATTCTGTGACTGTTTGAAACCATAACCGAGCAAGCTATGAGTGAATTCGGTATTCCATTGTCGTGATGTTTGCTTTAGGCCATATAGAGAGCGCTTGAGTTTGCACACTTGACCCTCTTTAGCTCCCTTGTATCCTTCTGGAGCCAACATATAAACCTCTTCCTCCAAATGGCCATGAAGGAAGGCATTATTTACATCAAGTTGATGTAGGTACCACCTTTTACTTGTTGCTACTGCAAATAGGAGTCTCACAGTTACCAATTTTGTGACTGGGGAGAAACTGTCAAAATAGTCCACTCCCAAGACTTGATTGTAACCTTTAGCTACCAACCGTGACTTATACCTCTCTACATTACCATCTGGATTAAATTGACCTTATAAACCCACTTGCATCCTATGGGTTTCTTCCCTTTTGGTAAGGTGGTCACCTCCCATGTCTTGTTCCTCTTTAGTGCCTCAATCTCTTCTTCCATAGCATCTCTCTAGTGTTTATGCTTGGAAGCCTGTCCGTATGTTGATGGCTCTTCTATTTTATCAACATTGGCCAAAAATGCCTGTTGTGAGGCGCAAACATAATCCCTCATCCATATAGGATTCTTCTTGTTTCTGGCACTAACCCTTTGGTCATTTCCTTCGGATATAACATTTTGAATCACACCTTCTTCTTGGACATCTTCTATATCCTCAATATCTTCATTTGTTCCAGCTTCATCAGCTATATTTTCTTCAATTATGACATCATGTGTTTCTACTTCTACTGAGTTATCTCCTTCATCCTCCACCTCATTCTAAACCCTTTCCTCTACCATAGCTTGTTCTTCAAGTAGATGGTTGTGTGTATGAACATTTTCAGGTGCCCCATTCTCAATTTCTCCTTTCTCTTGTCCTGCCAAGTTAGGTTCAGAAAAAGGGAAAACATTCGCATAGAAAATCACATCCCTTGATACTTCTACTTTATGAGATTCCAGATTATAGATCTTGTATCCCTTTTGTCCTTGGCTATACCCAATAAAAACACATTTGTGTGATCTTTGGTCAAATTTATTCTTATTTGGAGCATTGTTAGTCGCAAAACATAGGCACCCAAATTTCCTGATTCTATCAAGTTGATCGGAGTTACTAAGGCTCCATGCCACAGCATCACTCTTGGTTCCAGTCACTGCGCCACTGTAGGTAGTCATTTTCCTGTTCTCTTTCTTTCAGCTCAGATTTGGATCTTCGAAGTGCTTCTTGCAGTTCGCTTGGATCTTTGAATTCGAATCTTGATATCCCTTTGCTCAGATCTTAGTTTCTCAGAGTGAAAGCTCTGATACCATGTTCAATCGCAAACACTGTGATTAACGCAAAAGAAGATCATTTCATTAGATGAGCAAAATGCCTTAAATACAATTAAGACAGAGACTAGCTACAGATCAGAGCACGTACTAGCCATGGAAAATAAAGCTAATAACGGAAACAAAACTGACTTAACTAAACAAAGACTAAAAACTGATATAAACAATACAACCAGAAAAAAATAATGCCCAAATACAATGGCCCAAACTAAACATACATCTAATGGCCCAAAATAACTAAGAACATTCAATATTCTTCACATATGTATAGTGGGGTATGTTTCTCCACTTTGAAAGAACGACAAGATAATCGTTTCCGTTTATCAAGAGATGATCATGGAGTTCCATTTGATGGAATATGTCATTGCAGCTAATCACTATTTTGCTCAAGTGAGTAGTTGAGGATCAGAATGGTCTGGGAAGACCACAGTGGGTGGCTAGGTGCAACTGATATTTTTGAAACTGGTAGGTTGATTCGGAAACACGATCAGAATGTACACGAAGGAAGGTTTGGAGATGACGGATTCGACCTAGGGTCGACGTACTCATGAATGAGATTAGAGTCCACGTAATTTGTTTTGAGGTAGTGTTTCTCAGGTTAATTATAGTGAACGAGAAAAGAGAAGATGTTCTTTGACATAAGCTGATGGAGGGGCCTATTGTATGACGAGTATGTCTTTCGTGGGAGAGTTGAGGGATTAATGATGATGTTTTGCATAGTAATGTGTGGATGATTCAAAGAGTGTTCGTAATATAAGCATTTGAAGAGTCATGACAAGCTTAATTAGTTATTTATGCTACATAGGGATGTAGGTCCAATTTGATTTTGTTTTTGTTCACTTGATCTCAACATTTTCCTTGATTTTGCTATTTGCTTCATTGTTAGTTTTAGTTCAAATTTTGCTTTAAGCGCTTACTTCTTTTCACTTCTTTTCAATATTGTCTTGATTACTTGTAAGAATTCGAACACCCCAATCCTTGTGGGTTGGACCATATTTTGCTCTATAAACAAAAATTATACAGCCAAATGGGATATTTTGATTCGTGCTATTTGACATCTAGCAAACAAGAAATGGTCTAAACCCTTTCCCATGATAAATAAAGAAATCCTTAGCATTTATATTATTAGATTGAGATACTCCCAAGTTAAGGGCTTAAACACATGAGCAGCCTCACATTCTATTTTCTCCAATTGTCCTTTTCGAAGGTGCATGTACACCACCCAATCACCATTCCCAACAGTGCTAGGCATTGGCATCACATACCCAGAGTCTCCGCCCCATGGAAAATGGTATGACCCGAACAACGGCTTCCCCCACCCAAAATCCACCTTCGCTACCGGGAATCTTTGCCCCGATGAAACCACAAATGCCGGCCCTTCTTCTTCTTCTTCGTCGTTGCCGCCGCAATATATCCTTGCCAACCCCGCGCTGGGCCGATGAGCCTCCACCCAGTCAATGAGTCCTAAGAAATGATCCTTAGTCACGGCAGCTTCCAAGAAAGCGTGAACTTCGCCCGCCACCCAACTCAACGGCTTCTCCGTCAGCTCCTCCACCGACTTCCCGCCAAATGGGATGGAAAGCACGTTCCCAAAATAAGAACCCATTAGCGACGCTTTTTTGTCTTTGTCGTTGCCATTACTAATTAGCCTCTTCCTCCCGTCCACCACTACTCCCATTTTCGTAATGACCTTTTTACCCTTGGAACTAGAAGCAACCATCTTCCACAAGAACGCACAAAAGGACTCCAGCTTGGTTCGCTTCACCCCATTAAGGATGGCGTTCGAGTCTGAGTTTGCAAATGATTGAATGTGGTTCAATGTCTTCGCTGTTACGTAGTAAATTCGACTAATGAGAGGGTCGGATTGGGATTCGAGTTTCTTGGGAGGCGGAAGGTTAGAATAGGGAATGTACATGTCATGGAGGGAGGGTTGGATGAAACCGGGCCTCCTTGGGCTTAGTAGAGATCGATCGAAACAAGGCTGGGCCTGGGATGGAAAAGTTGAGAATATGGGCTTAGGCTTAGTGGGTTGGGCCATCGCGGCCCATGATACAAGGAACATGTTTGCTGAGTAAGCATCAGCAATACGGTGATCAAAAGTGCATCCCACTACTAAACCACCACACTTTAGGAAAGTCACCTACAAATTAAAAATTTGAACTTAAATCAATTTAATATGTTTAAACATAATCATACTATTTTAGTACCAACTAAATCAAAATAGTGTACGGTCACGAATTATATAATTAAAGTGCCATCAACTACTTCATACATTTTCACGCGCATGAGCTATTAATTAGTAACGACGAAGAAGAATGTAATTCTAGGAGTATAAGTTGCTGTAAATAAAAGGTATGCTTATATGTTGCATAAATCACATATTATTATTCTACAGGGTAAATTATATTTTAGTGGCCAGTAATTTGGTTCGATTTTAATTAAGTGTCTTATAATTTTATTTTTGTCAAGGACGAAACTTAAGTAATTAAAGTTCTGTAGGTACTTGCTATGAAGTTTTCTAATATAAACAAGACACATTGCAGAAATTTTTTTGTATAACCATTTATGATAGAAAAATATATATAGTTCAGAGTAAATGCATAAAAAATTGTAGGAATAAATTGAATACTTTAAAGTTGAAGAAAAGGTTGAAATTTAATTTTTTTGGTCAAGTGCAATGTACCAATGTTACATTAGCACTCACTACTATTTATTTAAATGGTATTAGTGATAATGACAATATTGTTTAAAAAATAAAAAATTAGGACTTAAGAATACAATTGATCGCAATCAAAATTTAAGAACATAAATTGATAGAAGTCTCAAAATTTGAAGGTAATAAAGATATATTTTATCTTTTTTTTTACTAATAATTTGTATCAATTGAGAGATTAGGCAGAAGAGAAATAATAAATTTTATATTAATTATATAAGTTAATGTTATTGTTAATTAAAAAATCGTTAATATAAAAGAATAACATTAAACTTACTATTTAATATTTATATATAATTAAGCATTTCCAGTAATATTTATATAAATCTTTATTATTACTTTATCTTAAAGACTAAGGTAAAGTTCAAACGCTTGAAGTTTTCTAATTATAAATTTTATTATTATTCTCTCTCTTATTTGATTGGTTATATAATTTATTATCTTTCATATTATATATCTTTCTACCATGAATAGTTGTTTAGTCCATATCTATATATATATATATATATATATATATATATATATATATATATATATATATGTAGAACACCTTGTTATATATTCATACATTTCTTATGACCGTGGTCTATTCTCTCTTCAAAAAATACTTATTTTTGACATGAGTGATTACGCTACGTCAACACCTAGCATTATCTATTTAAACGATGTGAGTTCAAATGACAACATTACTTAAAAAATAAAAAACTAAGAGTGCAATCAACCGCAATCAAAATTTAAAGAGACATAATTAACAAAAATTTTAAAGTTTAAAATACCAAAGATACTTTTGCATAAAAAAAAATAACACATAAGTTTAATTGTTCATATCATGAGTGAAAATTACCCACATATTATAAGTTTTATAATTATACAAACTTAATAATAAGAAAGATAAAAGTTTCACTTAGATTATTGGTAGTTTAATTATATATACCTGAACTTTGGCCAAAAAAAAAAAATTTATATATACCTGAACAGCAAGCACTCCATGTTTTTTGTGAGGCACAAGCTTGCCTTCAACACACTCATCCGGGTTATACAAGTTTAGGCCTCTAAGCTCCACATCAGCCGTGGCCTCCACAAAATCAACCCCACGATTGTTGCACCGTATCCCCGGTTCGCTAGCGGAGTTAGTCGCCATCTCGCCCGCCAAGGCGTAGAATGAAACTAAGACCTGAGCCAAGGCATTCTTCAGAGTGGCCGCGAGAGCGACACACTCAATGGTATCAGTGGTAGTGGTGGTAGTGGTAGTGACAATAGTAGTAGGTTTGGTATAACAAAAGAAAACGCCGACGTCAACCGGCGGGAGAAGGAGATCGAGGTTGGAAAGTGGGAGCCAATGGTCTTGCATCGGCGCCGGCGCCACCGCAGCCGCAGCCACCACCTCCTCCTTCTTCACCTCTACTTCAAAAGATTTTCCCATTTTGATTGTAAAAAGATGATGAATTTTATGTATGGCGTTATATGGAGGGAAAGAGGTTTTGTTGGTTGCATGGATTTATAGGCACTACATTTTGGAAAAAAAGCCAGACAGATGGAAAATATAGTGATGTGTCAGTATAGATTAAAATTAAATAGGACAAGCAGGGGCGGCCCCTGGCCCCCCAACGCCCAAATTTTGACAATTGTATTATATAGTGTAATATATATATATATATATATATATATATATATATATATATGTAATTATATTATGGAAATATTGGTTGTATAAATATAAGGTTAAAATGCACAGAACTCCCTGAACTATAAGGTATTTGCACATAACCTCCCTGAACTTCAAAAAGTTGCATAGTACCTCCCTAAACTTTTCAACTTTTGCACATAAAGGATTCTGTTAACTTTTTCATCCAATTTTTAACACTCAATGCCACATCAGCTTCCATATCACATTTTAATTCCATGTCAGTTGGACAAATAAATAATTTCTCTACCATTAATTATTTTTATAAAAAAAATTGATTAATTAATTAAAATATAGACCGTAGAGAAATTAATTTTCATAAAAATAATTAATTTTTTTATAAAAATAATTAATTAATTAATAGTAGAGAAATTACTTATTTGCCTAGATGACATGGAATTAAAATGTGATGTGGAAGCTGATGTGGGATTGAGTGTTAAAAATTGGATGGAAAAGTTAACAGAATCCTTTATGTGCAAAAGTTGAAAAGTTTAGGGAGGTGCTATGCAACTTTTTGAAGTTCAAGGAGATTATGTGCAAACACCCTATAGTTCAGGGGGGTTATGTGCATTTTAGCCTAAATATAAAGTATTGTAGAATAAAGAAAAATACGGTAGATAAAAGTGAGGAGAGAGACTGAGAGAAAAAAAATATGATAAAGAGTGTGTTTTGTATATATAAAATATGATGCAAATTTTTTTTGAAAATTATAAGATTACATATAATGCACTGTTTGGTAAGTATATCATACGACACCTAAGCGTTTTGGTAACTTTTAAATAAGATTTTAAATTCGAGATCTTGTAATTCTTGTTGAAAAATTTTCTCATTATAATTATGTATATAATATAAGTAGAGTTTAGATTAATCGAAATAGTGTCTTATGTGCCCTTGAGAACTCATGTGAATGTGTATATAAATATTAGAGGTGTCAAAGTGGGCCAACCCGGCCCACACGGGTTGACCCACCACGGGTTGAACCCGTGACGGGTTGGCCCACTCGGGTTGAACCCGTGACGGGTTGGCCCACTCGGGTTGGTCCCGCTAAACGGGTTGGGAATCCCAACCCGACCCACCAAGGTGGTGGGTCGGGCCAACCCACCTAACCCACCTATTTTTTTTTTTTTGAAAATTTTTTAAATTTTTTTAATTGTAACTTTTTTTAAAAAAAAAAAATCTATACTTTTTTTGTACATTTATTTTATGAAGTAAGAAATTTTATATGATAAAATAAAATAAAAGATTTATTATTCATCATGTCACTCACAAATAGTTAAAAATAAAACAATGAAAGTATGAAACAGAGTCAAAATATCACAAGATAACTCATTTCTTTTCCTCCTGACTACTGCAAATATGGTAAA